>VZTF01001738.1:208928-276958 GCA_013397755.1 Cnemophilus loriae
GTCAGAAGTTGAAAAACAATTTAATTTAAACTGTGATTCTTTCTTTTTCGAATTCTGCTTTTTAAGTTGTCCGGAAAGCTTTTGGTTTAGCATTTAACAGCTCTAATTTAAGATCTGTGTAGCAGTTTCTTTGGGAAAACATGACTGAAAAAGCAACAGAAGCAGCCAGGTAGACATGTCAGGCAGAGAAGCATTTCTGACAGAATACTATAATTTTGGTGATTTAAATAAAACTCTTATTAGATTGTCAGTAAGAACTAGACTCAATGATTCTTATCATGACAACACTAAACTTTTAGAGAAATACTGGGGTTTTTTTAAAGAACAATGCATAAAGTTAATGTACCAGCTTCAAATATGATTTTTTTTTGTAAGTATTTTAACTCTAATGAATGGATTATTAATAATACTTCTCTTTCAAAATGCTTAATAAATGGGCAGCAGTATCCAATAAAGCTTTTAAATATTTTTTAAGGGTTCTTCACTTTTCTAAAGATACCCAAACCTACTTGGAGGTCTAAAGCAGAATAACGACTTTAGTACAGAAAACTACACTTTAAAAGGTTAAAAATACCGACAATTTTAAGTCAATTGCATAATGAAATCATTATACAACCCTAAAGTGATATCAGTAATTTAAAAATAAATAACATTTTAGATGAATAAAAAATCTGACAGAACGGACTTATACAGAGCACCACATTAGTCAAAGTTATTTATTTTATTATTTAAAATGAAAGTAAAAATAGTATCCCATATTTATTAAGTTATGAATATTGATTTTAAAACATTGTAGAAAAGGAACCTATGGAAAAAAAATTATATGAGACAGAAATACAGGGAAACCTGTTGCACAGATTGGAGAAAATGAAATAATTTAAGGGATAACTTTTATGGATTTAATTACCAAAAAAAGGTCCATTTAGATTAAACTCCTGATTGTGTTTGTTGTGATGCTCTTTGTTGATTGGTTTGAATGAAGACTATTTTTAATACAGATTTAATGCATGAATTTTCCTTTAATTTATTTATCTTTCACAATTACCTTTTAAATAATTTGAATTATAGAAAAGGATACAATGGACATACTAGAAGACCACCCTTACCAACAACAGCATGATCATGTTCCCACGGAGTTTTCCAAGCACAATGTACCAAAATCAGAAGTGCTTCCTCTTCATCGACTCATTTTTGTTTCTCCAAGTTAGCAATGAGTGTCTGAGACACTGAAAACCAAACCTGAGTGCTGAATTTGCAGTGTTCCAGCTGCTATTGGTTTGCAGTTCAGCTGAATGATAGATTAGGCAACTGTTTATAAAAGGCCTGTACTTCTCAGTGCCATGGACATGGAAAGTACACAGCTCTGTTTGATTTTTATTTACCACTTTTATATTAACCAGGTTCTTTGAAACTGCATGTTTATTAACCCCATGATAATTATTTTCAACTTCATCAATTACAATGACAGCTTCATCTAATGTTAGATTTACTTCAGTCTCCTGGAATTTTGTTGGATCCTGAGCTATTATAAATAACCTTGTTCTCCACAGCCCTTGAGATTAGTTTTATCTATTCATTAATTTCTACTTTATGTTAATTTCTACCAGGCTACCGACACTGGACATCAAAATATTACAACAAACTGTCCCAAACTAAAAGTGTTGGATCTGTCTCAACCAGATATCTGCCTCACAGGGATTAGAGGATTTTGCTGCCTTTGGCCAGGGAATAACTTCCATCAGGTTCAAGATTAACATTTTTTTACAGAACTACTGAAAGAAAGCAACACATCAATGTCAATGGAGTGAACTCCTAAGAAAAACAGCAAATTAAACAGGGGTTGGGTATTTCACTCTTTCTATTGGTTTTGGTTTTCAGATAAATGTTGAAGGGAAACATGGACATTTGAAATGTTGAGAAACAAAGACTTTTTTTTTAATATATTTGTGAGAGAAAAGAATCAAGAATGGAACATTCCTGCTCCAACTACTATATTTCTATTACTGGAGAGAGAAAATTAAAAAAAACCCACAACTGCACTTCTAGTGCCATTAATTGCCAAGAACATCTATACTATGCCAGCTCTTTCCAAACACAGAAAGAAGAATTGATTAAAAAGCCAAGAAAAGAACTCTTGTTCCCTAACAATCATAAAAGGGGGAAAAAGGAGAAGCAAACCATGGTGAACTTCAATGTCTAGGGGGTAAATTGTGCATATTGTGCCAACAACATCATTTTTTACCGGCCTTTCTTGTTTCTCTACTATTACCCTTTCCAGTGCCATTCAAAGTAATTACAGAGAAACCACAGAAACTGTGTGTAATTTGTCTATGAACGTAGGCTCAATTTTATTTTTTTTTTTCTAGACCAACCATCAAAGCTAATTAAAATATCTGCCTTCTAGTTGGCATTATTTTCTTTTGGGTTAGTTTTCATGTCTGAATATTTACTCGTACATAAAGAATACAGCAATGAGATTTTTCACAGAATCACATTCAGGACCTGCATCATTTTTAACTGCTAATACTCACATCTTGGTGAGAACCTCTTCTAACACTTTTTAGCACATTCTTATTTTAATGGAGTTAGACATTCTACATCTCAAATTGCTCATATTTTGCATAATTTCTCTGTGTTCCAGCTGCCTTGGCTGATGTCACTTTTATCCTGCCTCAGTGAGTTATTTGGTCACCTCTCAAGGTAACATTGATGTCATCATGAATACCTTCCCAGAACCGACCAAAATTACTCTGCTGCCCTCGATGCTACTTGTATTTCAAATAAATATACAACATGCATGGAAAGTAATTCTAGAGGTCAATCACAAACTCAAGTTTTTCAGAAATGCACAGCCAAACCTAAAACTTCCACTTCTGTGGTAGACTGAAGAAGATATCTGAAAAAATGTTACTGAATAAAACAGAAGTAGAACACCAACTACGGAACTTCTTTAATTTCCTTAATAAAGAAATTCAACAGAATAAAAACATACATCCTAGAAACTGAAAGTTACAATTATTGGCAGGTTGCAACTACATGAAGGCTATAATTACCAGAAACAACTCTAAACGCGTACTGATTTTAACAATCACACCTATAGGCCTACAAAATCATAACTGAGACCAAAACATTCCAGCCTGGATGTTAAAAAAGAACTGTTTACAAAAAGTTAACAATGTTTCTAGTTTTTCCACATGTAAAATGTTACTAAATACTTAACACTGAAGAAGAAAACGAAAAAATAAATCAAAGTAGCTCATGATTTATTAGAAAAATAAGTCCAAAACTTGAAATCAGCTTTATTTGCTGTTGGCTCGGTTTCTGTGTTCATGAAAAAAATGTTCTAATCAAAGCACTAAACAGCTAAAAATGGCTGTGGCCACAATATTAATCCAAGTACGGGTAGGAGCAAAAATGTAAGAAAATGGGAAAGAATAATGAAAAAAAAAAAAAAAATTGCCACTTGTTTTTTTTTTTAACTGGAAGATCTGACAGAACAAAACAAAAAAATATTAAAAAACCAAACCCCAATGAACTTAATATCTTTGAAGTAATAAAAAGGAACAAAAGTAACAAAAAAAATCTCCCAAACTTGAAAGAGTATTCCAGAAACCAAATACTAGCATTAAAATATCAGCTCAACACAAAAATCAATAAACCCTTAGAATCCACTTTAAAGAGTCAGTTCAATATTGCTAAATGATTTTCTACTACTTCATTGTTCTAGATTATTGTGGTGAGCAGAATGAAGAAAGAAGCTGCTATCTGGAAGAAAATTCATTACATTACCATTAGCCTTTCATGTTCTCCTATCCAATTTCTACCCTTGTTAACCTAACTGAAACCAGAGAGCAATGAAGCAGAGACACTGGGGAAAGGGTAATCTGCTTAAACTGTTTCTGACAGGTGGTTGATGGCTGAAACACCCCAAAGAATCTGAGATCACCAGAGCAGCATTAATGTCACAGAAATCAGGGATCTCATCCAGCTGGACAGCATAGGAACAAAATAAAACAACTGCCCTGGGAATATTATTTTTCACTAGATCAGTAATACAGTCAGCAGGATGGATCCTGGCATCGCTTGTGTCACTAAAAACGCATCTACAGCGTGAGCAGCCTCTCTGCTGAAGTGCTGCTAGGGAGGCCAAGCAGCCTGCTGGGCTTTTCCTTCTGGCTTAACCACCCTCATCTAAGTAACGAAGGAGGAGTGAGAACCCAGATCAGGATTTCTGACACAGAACCAGCTGATTATCCCACAGCAGGTATTTGTGTGACACACTAGAGCTCCCAAAAACCCTTCAGAGGAGCGTGCTGGACTCAGATTGTTGTGTTCAGGAGCCTTTTTGTTTACTGCAATGGGGAAGAAGTGTTAAATTGTCAGGAAGCCAAAACAAGAGGCAAGATACTCAGAAAAATTGGAAGTTTCAATGTTCTGTTGCTGAGAAAACTGAATCACCCTTTTTTACTTGTTGATGCAAAGTGAAATCCAAAGGCCTGATAAAAAAGTGGTATTTCAGTAATGGTTTCTGAACTAAGCAGCGTCATGTCCTATTTCATGTCTGTGATGCCTATTTTGTTATACCTTATGCAAACATGAAGTTAAACTGTTTAATCACAACCTACTAATTACCCTGTATTTCACTAATTACCTTGTACTTCTGTTTTGTGTTACTGAGCATATAGTCAGAGACTGAAAACTTCAGAATCCATTTGGTTGGTTTGCCCACTTCCTGATATAGTTACTGCATCTGAAAGCTTTAGTGAGCTGTGGTTAATTTATATGAAAGGAAAACAAAAGGAAAAAGGAAAAGCACATGCCTAAGCATGCTGACTGTACTTCAGTTCTGCTCTTGCAAGCTCTCCTATTCTACTCTGAAAAAAATTTTGTCTAAAAATAGTGTGGGGAACTTCTGTATAACAGTCCGAAGAAACATGTAATTTTCATTTAAGACGCAAAAATATTTCAAAGCTCACATAGTGCATATGAAGCACTTTTTAAAAGTTAATAGATATCACAGTGAGATGATGTGCACTCTCTTGTAAAGCTGCGAATTGCATACCCTTCATTCATTTTAGCCTGAACTTTGGGAGGTACAAAATCCCTGAAATGAAGATTTCATGAAATACGAGAAATGTAGTGCTAAAGATGTAACAAAACCACAAGCACAGAACAACTGCCTTCAGCACATTCCTAGTAAAAGATCCACTTGAGCTGAGACTAAAAGAGTGTTCAAGGACCAAAATATATTATGATGAAAGAATAATAGAGAAAAGTTCAATGTCTGAAAATGTATAGTTAGAAAATGTTAGAAATAAGATTTGTCAAGAAACACTCAAGCATTACACAAAAGAAATTCTGAGCAAACTGAGAATTACTGGTATTTCAATAGAGTTTTAAGTTTTAAATCTAATATACAATTAATATTAGGAGAAATTTAGGCAATTAATAATCTTTCTGTAACAATTTCACTTTGAAGATGGTAATGAATGCAAACAAACATACAATGAGTATGTGCAGGAGTTTTGGTTTACTTACATATCTTTGTGACCCATCGTATTCACACCTCTCAATCTTTCCCAAGCTGCCATCTGAAAAGTAAAGTTTCTCTGCCCTGTGATCAATGGTGAGTCCATTTGGTGTCAGAATATCAGTGCTAATGATAACCTGGGCATTTCTGCCCGAGAGGGTGGATCTCATGATGCTCGGGAGCTGCTCATTCCAGTTAGTCCAAAACATTAAGCTGTATTAAAATCAAAATAACAAACAAAACCATAAGATACATTTTACAATTTAATTCTCTATGAAATGATCAACAGAGGAAAAAAAACCAAATGCCTTCATAAACAATTCTGAATAGCATCTATAAATAATTTTTATAATGAGTGGTGAATAGGAAAATGTAATAGCCTATAAATAAATTATATATATAAATTATAGCAGCTTCCTAGTTCATTAATTTGTATAGGAGTACAGATTTTTTTCTCTTACAGATCTGTTCAGTCCTGATCTTGTCTCTGTAGTAATTTACCATTAGAGAGAGATACAAGCTGTGTAACGATAGAAACTTAATTCTGCTAATGTGTGTATTAGCAATCTTTAACAGTGAAATTAATCTGCAGCTTCTCCCATATTAGAGCTGTGATACAGACCCAAGGACTGGTGTGCAGAAATTTGGTGATGGGAAGAAAAGGACCTTAATGTGCTCTACAGGAGGCTCAGTCAGCCTCTTGTTGTTAACAATGACAGAAAATGTTATGGACCGGGCTGCTGATGGAATTCCAATTCATGGGCTGATCAGAACCTGCCCCTCCTCTCACTGCAATCTCCACCAGAGCCTAGGGATTTATTTATGATACCTCGGTAATTGTATTTTACAATGCAGCATAAACTCTTGGTTTGCATTAACAGGACATGAAGTCACGCACGGCAACAAGCTCCACTACTCATGCAGCTTTGAACATTCAGCTGCCGCAAATTAAAAATAGAATTTAAAGTGGCAGAAATGTTCCCCAACTTTCCCAAAAGACAGAGAAAGTCACGAGAGGCAGAAAAAGCAGGTTGCCTTTCTTCTAGAATTAACAGAGAAAATTAAAGTACCTCAAATGTGTAAGACACTGAAGTAAAATTAAAAATCCTTTCATTAACACGATATTTTTGAGAGTGGAGGGAAGGAAGTAAATTAGATTTCTTTGCAGGATTTTGTCCATTGTTACATACTTTTATACAACAGAGATTTCTGTGATAAACACATGGGCCTCTATTTTGCACACAAGAAACTCAGACTTCTTTTTATAAGTGCTTAAAGTAATTATGTTGGTTTTTTTTAACTTAAGCAGTAAGAGTAACACGTCTTAGAAAATGACCACTCAATAATTTGCATGTAGCTCACTCTTAAGAAAAGCAGCTTGAATTCTTTAACATTCCATGACAATGAAATGATTATTTGATCTGAAACATAAAAACATATAAAATGTTGAATCTTAATCCTGTAACTCCTTTATAGGAGCAAGACAACAAAAGATAGCAACAATAAAACGTATTAATATTTGTCTCCTAAACAGAGAAACCTCATCAACCTTCGTAGGGTTCAGCAATACTGGCTGGCTAAAATAAAGAAGTGCTGCTTGACAAGAGCTGGGATTTGTAGGAGAGGTGTAACACATACTTTTGGCATTCGTCCAGGGCCAGCACGTGGGGGTGGTCGTCCTCAGCCATGGTGATCACGGCCTCGCGGTTGAAGGCCCCGCGGCGCCGCTGGTCCACGGTGTGCCTGGTGATGGAGGACGTGGTGGAGCTGGTCCAGTACAGAGTGTCCCAAGCTCTGTGATAAGCCAGGCCCTCCACCGACCCGACATCTGCAAGACACGGTGACAGAGCAAATAAAACTCCTGCCAACGGGACGTTTGGTTTCAATTTTCCTCGGAGTTGATCCTGCAGACTCGCAGAGTTCAGCTATTTCAGCTGACTCTTCATTACTTTCATCATTTCTGCTGCTTAATTTTATTGGAATCAAAATCTTGTCATTTTTTTTTCATAAATTTAAATTAAAAAAACATAGAGGGCAAGACCACTGTTAATACCCTGTACTATATTGGTCAATTCTAACAATCATTAAGCTAATATTTACATTTCTACAGAGTCTCCAGATAACATATTAGAAATAACAAACATTTATTCAAGTTAACAATTATTTAGACTCATCTTCAAATATCATTTAAACCAAGTCTTGGCATTTTTTCACTAGTTACTTGTATTATTTAGCACCATCTCTCAATGAGTTTTGTAACACTGACATGTTACAGTAACAGGGATCAAAGTGTCCTGCTGTTATTAATGGTATTAGCTTTTGCTAAACACCTGAAAATTACTGAAAAAATACCAACTCTGAAGGTCTCAGAATCCATATATAATTTTAATAAGCCATGACACCACACTCATTCATTCAACACAAAAAACTGTGAGCTAGGAAAAAACCATATTAATAAGCAACTAAAACATAAATTTAATGTCCTGAAAAGATAAATTGTATTTATTCCCAATATATAAAAGTGACAGACTGTGAGAAATAGGAATAATTATTTCCTACCACTATTTGTGAATTACTACAGAAATATGTATGTTGATAACTTCACTTATTATTTTGGTAGAAACAAATATTTTTAGACCAGAAGGTTCATGCAGCTTATTAATGAGCTACAGAAGGCTAAAATCTAGAAATATAATTAGGATTACATTATGTTGGCTATTACAATTTACATTCAGCTTGCTGAAAGATGTAATTTTTACTGAGCAATACATATATAGAGAACAGCAAGTCCCAACAAGAGTTTGATCACACTGAAAGAGCAAACACTGAATCAAAACTTTAAAGCAGATGAATCAAACCTATGAGACAAATAATTATTTATTAGTTTCTTGTATTTTTCTTGTTGAAGCATTTGGCCATCTTCTGAGTACATTTTGTGGCATATCTTTGGAGAAGTAACAATGACTTGTATTCAAGAAGAAACAACAGAAAAAATAAATGAAATGACACTCCTCAAAGGGAGGTTCATATGTGTAAAAACAGTTTGCCTACTTATGAAATAGAACTTATGGAAAAATCCGCATGTATCTTCAGCTCACCTACAAGTAACTCACTATACTGAAATATAGTGGAGGTTTTAGAAACAACCAAGTGAAATTCAAAGATAATCACTTCTTTCAAATATCATAACAAAGATTTCCATTAAAATTATACACTGAACCCAAATTTGCCACTACATACAATTCTCCAAACTAAAACAAATGGTCTTACATATCTGGTTTAACTATTAGGCTTCCCTGTGTGGAATCACAGCTTGGTCTCCATGGTCCTCGTGGGTCCCTTCCAACTCGGATATTCTGTGATTCGATTTAAAAAATGACAGATATGCTGACATTTTCTGACCACTTCTACACTGCATTTGTAATGAACAAACCATCAGAGCATTTATTGCTCTTCATTTGTAAGATAACAGAAAAAAACCCCCAACATTTTCCTGGTGTTATCTCTTGAATTTCTATCAACTTTAGCTTTGTTTCTTGTCTGAATCTGTCAAGAAATTTGAGAGCAAACTGATTACAGAACATAGCCCAAAACCCTTCTGTAGCAGACAAAAGATAATGATGTTGTTCCTGTCACAGCGAGATGCGATCAACTAAAACACAACTACAAGGATGAAAGTGCTCTTCAACACCAGATTTGTTGTTTTATGAGTAATTTCTGTGCTAACGAGTAGACCTTCGTTATCCCACAGGTATCAGAAAGCAAAGTTTCCCCTTCTTACATCATACTGCAGTTCCATGTTCAGGCCTGTGAATGGCGACAGAAGGTTTCATACCAAGCTATTATTTATAAAAATGGCAATTTCTACATTTTTAGAAAACAGCTACATGGGAGGTTATGGCACATATGGAGACGAGCAAATATTTGGCATACAGATGAAAAACATTTTAATAAAATATCTAAAATATGTAGTTTTGCAAAAAAACCTTTACCATGCATACATGTGTTGTCAGTGGAGCAGAGCTAAAAGACAGCAATCTCTAAACCACTACTTCAAAGATAAGGTTCAGGTGACAAACCTGTAGATGACAGTTGTTTCAGAAATAATTCAAACAGAGTAAAAACTCAGAGCAAAAAAATATGGTCTTACAAAAGAATAATCAGAGGAATTCAATTGCTACAAGACAAGAAAAAAATATTAATTAAAAAGAAAGCTAAGTGCTGCAAACACACACCAAGTACATTTTCTTAACTCCACCAGAACCATTAATTCTGAAGGATTTACACCACACATGCTCTTTTATTTGCTAATAAACGTTTAGTTTTATCATGGTCTGTACTTATGGAATTGACAACTCCACCAATATAGAAGTGACTCATTTAACAGCTTTAGAAATCGATAAATAAGATGGTTTTAAAGTAAAGGGCAGAAGATTTAGAGAGCAAAACAACTTTTGGATAAATTCTCACAATGGATAACATAAGTTAACTTTGTTCTTGTTAGCATGTGGTGTGAGCTGGATGTGCCAGCAGTGCACTTTTTTGTTAGTTTATATGTCTCTAGGTTAAATTTTGTTTGTTTTGTTTTGTTTTTTGTTTAGTTGTTATTGATGAATCTCCAAATTCCTGTAAATCTTTTTATCAGTGATGAAACACTGACGAAGGACAGAAATTATCCTAGAAATGGTCCTCTAGACTTTTAGGCTGTTCCTTAAAACTAAAACATTCCAGCAACTTTATATTGCTAAAGGCAGGACACTGGAGAAGATTCCTAAGCAACTCCATTTCAGTGTTGTATCATTACTGCTTTGCACAGATATTATTTTATATTTATTTATTTCATACCCCTTTAAATAATATTCTAGAGCACTTTTTATCTTAAATTTAATTTATCATTAGATATTCAGTTACTATAAAATACATCAGAAATATGTACTCATCCTCTCTGGTGCTACAGTTGGGGGATTTAGTCCCGAAAGCCACTGACAGCTTGAAAATTAGCAATTTGTTTACTCTAAGCTTCATATTTTTGCAGCATCATGTAATATTCTGAATTGGTAAAGCATAAAGAAAGTGGAAATGAAAAGAATCCCATTTGTTTCACTGACATATTGAATTAAAACACTGATGGCATTAGATGCCTACAGCACTGATTAAATTTATTCTAGCCATGAAGCAACAGTTTATGATTTTCACATGAATAGCATACTTAAATGAAAAGAACATTAATACAATATGATATTAATATACAAATACTCACATTATTCACCTGCCACTGACGTTCTGAATTAAATCAGTAATGGGGTGTGTAACTGATTAAATATCTACACAAGAGAAGGCAACAGCCTATGATTTACACAGGCAATGCCAGAGTGATCACATCATTACGTTGCCAAATGCTATCTATCACTTTTACTGAAGTTAACGAAGATAGATTGCATCCCACAGATGAGATGCAGCCTATAAATACTGTCATGCTGATCTTCATCTGACTTTCTCGGGGAACAGACAAGCCACAAATCAATAACTGAAGAACTCAGAATACGCTCCCGTATTATTGCAACCGGAAAACAAAAATACTAAAGGGCAAAGTTTAAATTATTCAATAATAGTTGAGTTTGGTTATATATCTATCTATATATCTATATATCTATATATCTGCATATATATATACTAGTTCTCCACTTCCTAGAGTTTTACCTCTTATCTTCTGTTTTTAAAACTATCTAGAAAGTTTACAGTCAAAACTTTTCCAGTTGCACCACTTCAATTACCTCTTTCCTTTCATTTCCTATTTTAACCAACTCCTTTTCTTTAACAGTGATGTAAAGCAAGAACAACTGTCAACATCATCATTTTTTTAACACTGAAGAGCCATCAAAGTAATAAAATCGAGCATAAACAGCACTTTGAGATCAGAACATTGGAGATGGCTTTAATGATCAGTAGTGAAACACCTGCTTGATCTTTATTCATTCTCTGCCTCAGCTTTCGCAATTTCCCTTCCCGGATTCAGCCTGTGGATTGTTCCAGCAGACTGGTCGCAGGAGGGGGCCGTGGTTTCTGTCACTCTGTTTGGGCAGGATTCTGGTGGTAGGTACCGGGTGGTCACCGTTTGATCTGGGGTGAAAGCAGAGCCCCACGAGCAATAAAGCACCCGAAGGAAAGCGTTTGTATTCACATCTCTCACTGACTGCACAATCACAACTTTACATAACTCTCACCCTCTCTTTGCTCTTCGAGTACCAGGAAGCCTTTTGCTAAACAACAGTTCTAAGACAGAACTAAGTTCATAATAAACTGCAATAACCAATTATGTCATTGTTCTATTTAGCCTGAGAATACAATTTTGTTTAAGAGCAGATGTAAAGTTTGCTAAAATTATACCAAGAATCAGCAAACATCTGTAGCATTTTTCTCTATCTTGAAAAAAAATAAACCCATGCTATAAGCTATCCCACATAAAAGATTATTAAATTAAATTAGACAGCAGAAACAAAGGAGACAGCAGAAACAAAGGCTTTGAGTTCTTCAAGGTAACATTTAGCTTAAGTCAAAGACACTTCAAACAGCTCCATGGATGCGACCTTATTACTCCTTCAAAATTCCTGAGGCAATACTGGAAGGAATGAACGTTTGTTGGGAATGATGTAAAGCTATATAAGATCATTCCAAAAGCAGAAAAAAACCCTCAGTGTTTTGGGTTTTTTTTTTGGTGGAAAGTGTAATACTGAAATCTCGTATCTAGCAAAACGTTCGGTGTCTTCCAAAATAATTAACAGCTTTTTATGACAAAATCTATATCTACTCCCAATTAATTTTTTCCAGACAATGGATATAGCCCTTCCACAAATGTTCCCCAATTACTTACCAAGGATAATCACAACAGAGATGCAAACCTGCAATACTCTGTCCTTTTATTATCTGAGATATAACTTACTCCTTTATTAGACTTAGGGATTGTCTTAGGGTCAGCAGGAATTGTGTAGCAAAGGACTAACGATACATCACATACTGAAGGAAACGCAGGGAGCTCTACAATTTAGAAAACCAGTAGTATCTTGTATAACTGTAACTGGAACCCTCCCAGGACGGTTCAACAAATCATTACTAGTTAGCAAGTTATGATATCATAACTTCAATGTAGTTAAACATATCCATATAAAAGGGGTTTTAAAAGCAGAAAGAGATCTAGAATGAGAACTCACAGAGATGGAAGTGTTTTACTAGATTATTAAAAATCTCAAAAAATGTCATGGAAGAAATGTTTTCCTAATTAGAGGAGCCCACGTTATCTTTTTATGCATCACATGTGGACTCTAAAAAAACCCAAAACTCTTCACCCTTACCACCTTCAAAACAATACCATGACTATCCTAATAAGCCTTCTAATAAATATGTATAATCACACATTTTTATTGGTACTGTTGAAAAAGAGCTATTTGAGGCATTAACGACAGAATAGCCTAGTAATCTAATAATATTTGCTGGATCACATTACCCTTTAGAAAAAAAACCAATGAAATTCAAGAGATGTTCCTCTGTGTAGCTTTTTCGTGACAATTCACGAAACACAGTTTTACATTTTAAGCAACTAAATCATAGCCGCTGATGGAAAAATTTAGCAAATATTTACATCAATATTAATGTAGGGGCAATGGTTACAGTTGAATCAGTCGCAGACATTGTTAATTCTTCGTGAACACTCTCAAGTGCAACAGGCAGGAACACCTTTCCTCAGTACTGAGGCTGGGAATGCTCAGGACGTACCAAACTAAAAGATTGGTGTGAGCCAGCTCCCATCATGAATATGTTTCAGAGTTTCATACCAGGAACACCTAAACAAAGCATGAAATGTTCAGGAATACATATTTATAATTTTTTTTTTTAAAATGCTTTATATAAAATCAGTAAACTTCATCCACCTATAACAGCAACTCATAGATTGTACCCACTAATCTTAGTTTAGTGGAAGGTGTCCCTGCCCTGGCAGGGTCTTGGACCAAGATGAAATTTAAGGTCCCTTCCAACCAAAACATTCTGTGATTGTCTGATTCTCTAATATGCAGCAACATGCAGAAAAAAATTACATTGACAAACCAGGCACTTGGTTTTCCTCTAACAAGGCTGGCATTGTAATAATAAATATTATGTCTTACTACTTAAATATCCTAGACTTAACAACAGCCTCTCACTTTCCCTCCTTTAAAAACTGAAAATCACTGCACCTGTATTCCAACACACACAGTTATCATGAATCCCATGCATTTATGGAATGAAAAGCGGCAATATTCAAGTATTTATTTTTAACAGATTAAAAAGTTCTTTCCTGGAGAAGAAAGATCCAAAACTAAAGGGATCTCATACAATGTACAAAATGTAATGCTCTGTAAGAGAAATGGGAACATAAATGCCTTTTTGACAGTTAAATTGGACCCATTTAGTTGGGAAGAATAGTAGCACACATTGGAACACCTTTAAAAGATTCAGACTGTAAAAAAAAGCCTTACAGTACATCACAGGATCCGACACTTTATGTCAGCAGTGAAAAGATTTTTGCGTTCCATGGGCATGAGTGCCTCAGGTTCAAAACAGGAGCGCTTTTTTCACATAACATTTCCCTTTTGTGCTGTGAAAGACACTACACTGGCAAAATGTCTCTGCCATTGTTTACACAGGCAGGAGAAAAAACAGCTCACTGACTGTATCTCACCTTAATACTTTTCCCTCTTTCTCATTTGTTTTTTTTTGTTTGTTTTTCCTTGCCTCCACCTTTTTTCTTTAATTTTTAACTTGTTCATTAGTCTTCTGTCTACTGTTGTACTACCACTGTATTAAACCTATTTGAACACTGCACTGTTTTTCTACAGTTACACTGAAGAAGGTTTTGGTTAGTGAATACTTTACTTCAAACTTCTCCCTAAAATAAGTAAATAAAAAACAGTACTAATAGCCTAGAAACTGAAATTTAACTTCTAGAAAGGCTTCTTTGTATAAACAAAAGCTTTGAAACAACTTAGATCAGCCAAAGGAATATTTGTGGGAAATCACATGCCAAGAACAAGATAAACTTTAAAAAAAAGAAGTGAGAATAAGAAAGAGTAACCTGATACAATTACTTAGAAAAATAAGAAACAGAAAGCTGCTGCTGATCGACCAAAGGACAGTGTAGAGATATGAAAGAATCCCCTCCAAAAACCCCTACATTGCATAAATAATAAAGGTGTTAGGGCACGGCACACTGTGCACATCCTGGACTGGTTTATTGTTGTTGTTGTCATTGTTCCTTCTTGATGAAGACATGACCCCACCAGGTACAGGATTCTTGGTGAGTTTTGAATCTGTTTTTAGTGAACTGGAACAAGTTAGATAAAGTTGTTTATGTGCTGTAAATCTACTTTCCCTGAGCCGAAAATGTGTTAGCTAATGGGTTGTTTATGAGTTGCAAATCTGTTCAGTGAGGTGAAAATTTGTCAGATAATGGGTTGTTTATGAATTCTAAATCAATATTCAGTGAGTCGGAACTATGTTAGATAATAGCTTGCGTATGGGTTGTAAATCTGTTTTCAGTGAACTGGAAACATGTTAGATAATGGGTTGTTTCTGGGTAGTAAATCTGTTCTCAGTGAGCTAAAAAACATGGAAGCTAATGGGTTGCTCGTGAGCTGGAAATCTGTTTTTAGTGAGCTGGAAACCTGTTTAACAAAGATCTCTATGTGTCTTGAGTGTTTTTAGTGTGCAGAGAAGTTCACAGATCTATTAGATTTGAGTGGCACATCTGATTTCAGGGAGGGAGAGATCCATCTGATAATAGATCTTTTATGAGCAGATTTGCACTCAGTAAACAAAAAATCTGGGACAACAGTATCTTGGATGTAACATACCCTATTTTCTGTATTAATGCCAATTACGGAGTAAAGGTTTGTAGACTTAAAGGGGTAGAGAAAGGGTGTAGAACTGATATAACCACACTAGGTATTTCCAATGTAGTTTTGAATTTCTTTCTAATAAAGCAAAACTTCCTACAGATGCATTCTAATAATTTCAAAGGAAAAAACAGCAAAATTAATGTCAAATATGTTATTTTTTTCAATCTTGAAATGAAATATTACTACTAAAACCTCTCAGCTGGATTCCATTCAGTAATTTCCATGTAATCACAGATTCTTAATAATAAGAAAAATTTTGGAATTTTACGTCTTCGAGTGAATGGAATTAGTGGTGTCAGCCAATCTTACCACTGGCTTTTCTCCTTACAAGCGGAGGTCGATCAAATATTTCCATTATATCAAGCAGCCTCGTGAACTGTCTGCTGTTTACAGCAGGAGAAAAATCACGTGCAGACTGTGGGATGGAAGGCGACAAAAAAGACAGCTGAAAAGGAATGACTCAACATAAACTGAAGAGGTTTAAAACATGTGACAGAGAGCAATAAGCATATTTTGGGATATTATATCCCTTCTCACTTACAAAGAAGCTTTTCTACAGAATAATACAGAACTATTTCTCCAAAAAGCCATGGTTCACATGTACATCCCAAGCATGTACAGTGAATGCTTTTGCAAGGATACACAATTTCATCTGACATTGAGTTATTCAGAGTGCTGACTCTGCTAACAAAAAATGAAATCTGGCATATTAAGCTACAAGTAGAAACACTTCCTAACAATTTCTTCAAACTATAATTCCCAGCTATGCTTTATGGAATGTCTTTAGCTCTTGTAGAGCAACCCATTATGAAGTAATGAGGAATACTTTATTGTTCTTTTAAAAACTAATTTCTATCTGCATTAGTGCTTCACCAGTATTTATTTCTCCTCTTTGTCTGTTTTCAATGTTGAAAATGGATTTTCACATAATACTTTTAATCTCTTCTTATAAAACCAGAGTTAAAATTGTGCTTCCATGTCACCACTGCACATTTCAGTCTCTCGTGCAGCTAAGCTGAACTCTGAATCCCTAGGTTTAAAGCTTTTCTGGGAGTAATGGGAACATCCTGACAACACTGCTTAGTTTATCTTTCACGTATCTTACAGGTATCATGAATCCCTCTAAGATTTGCACACATAGGAAATCAACGGAAAAAAAAACAAACACCTTGTATCATATATAATCACAAGATGGTTTGGTTTGGAAGAGACCTTAAAGGATCATCTCATTCCAGCCCCTGCCCTTCCACTATCCCAGGTTGCTCCAAGCTGTGTCTGACCTGGCCTTGGACACTTCCAGGGATCCAGGGGTAGCCACAGCTTCTCTGGGCACCCTGTGCCAGGGCCTCCCCACCCTCACAGGGAAGAATTCCTTCCTTATATCTCATCTAAATCTACCCTCTTTCAGTTTAAAAACATTCAAAATGCTTTTCCATGCATTGGTGCCAACTGTTTTCATAACCACAAACGAGTCCACAGAACCCCAGTGCAGAGGTAGAACATAAACCAACCATCCAATGTCAGTTGTGGAGTAACATTTTGTCAGTTTGCAGCTGTTTAACTTTCTTCTTTTCTAAAATATATTCCCATTAACATGCAACAGCAAAAGGTGATATATCAAAAGAACTTCCATTTTTCCTCATCACATCGGTAACAGTTTCTTAAAACTCGTTACTAAAGTTTCTTAAGTCTCGTTACTAAACTGACCCAAACAAATAGCTAAATTTAGGTAACACAGCATAAATAGAAATTCGTATGAGATTTATCCACGTCTTAAATAACAAATACTACATAGCACTTCAGACATTTTGGAAAACAATTACTGAAATTGCAGCCTTCGAAAAAAACCAGACAGTACAGAAAAAGGACAAGTAAGAGAACAAACAAATTAAGTGTCTGCATCTGATAACTGACTACAGATGAATGTGGTTTGTTGCATATTTTAGAACAAATTAAGTAGAACAGAAATGAAAAACAGCAGAAGTTTTTACAACGAACACTTCTGTCATAAAGATTTATGGATGTTTTGCATTAAGGATGTATTCCTTATGTATTCATATTCGGATTTTCCTTGAATTCGGGTTTTCCCATGACAAACCTGGTACCTTCCTATATACACCTTGTATTACAGTTATGCCAGACTTGGTTGATAAACATTTTATTGCCAGATATTGAGATTTTACTGAGACCTCAGCTGCAAAATATGTTTGGTCTTATCCTGAAGACTTTAGTGAAGATGCTGGCAGAAATTTCTTGACAGTAGTGCCAAGCTACAAGGTTCAAAGGCTAGAAACAGGTCACATTTCATAAAATTCCTCCTAGTACTGTGGGGAATGAAGGCGTAGTAAACATGGGGAGTAAATAAGTACATTACCAAGTAAGCCTCTATTAAAACCAAACAATTTTGTGGGTTGGAATTTGCCTCTGATTATCAGTGAGCACAAGTCCCTTTCTGGGGCTTCACTTCAAGAAGGGTGAATCAACCGAGCCCACTGAGCAAGGTGTTAATATTTTATACTGGGAAATGGCTACAACAGAGACCTCACCCTCACTAACTAGAAAAATAAACAACCAAATAGATTCATTTCCAAGCAATGCACAATGAGGTTTTGTTTCAACAGCAAAGCTCCTTAAAAATCACAGCAATATAAATTAAGCATTGCCACCATCACTTCTGTTTTCTAGTAATATGCTTCACGCCTCGTAAACCTGTTTTAAGACAAATTATTTTGAAGTGGTTAATATTTAAACGTATCTTACAGGGATAAAATATATTTATTAATTATGTTAAAAATTCATTGACTTTTTTACTCTGTAAAGAAAAGTGATCACTAACTTTTCACTCAGTAAAGTTTATTGAAATAAAATAGGCATTTTGGGAAATAATTTTTTTTTTTTTTTTTTTTTACTTACTTTCAATTAGCACTTTTCTGCCAGCCCAGTTGTCTTTAATAACTTGGATGTTTCCGTAGTGGGCATCACTGAAGAATATGCGGTTGGTGCCCCGTCCCTTCAGGCCGTAGTCAAAGGCCAGAGCGATCACATTTTTGAAGTACTCTGGGTTTTCGTAGGGCCTCACTGGAGAATTCAGGTTGGTCTCATCTGAAAGGTGTATGCTTTTTAATATTGTCCTTCCCGAGTAGAGCAGGTAACCCTCGTGCCTGAGGCAGCTGATTCCATCCTCTGCCAGGTACCCGTGAGCGCAGGCGCAAGCTCTCCGCGCGTTCCCGCGGTAAAGGCAGAGCTGGTGGCACCCGCCGTTGTTCTTGGCGCAGACGTTGGTGCCTGGGAAAAAAACATGACAAAACCTGTCTTTTAGAAATAAAAATACACTTAGCTAACTTAAAAAGAAATGAGATTTTATGCGTTCTGAGAATTCTCCTCTTAAAAATTATTTATATTGCATTCACGAGGAAAACAAAAGGCTAAAATAGTAAATAATGCAATTTTAACCACAACCAAAATATAATTTTAAAGAATACAATTAATAGGCAAATACAATGTCCTTTTCAATTCACAAGAGTATATATTTTATTAATATAAAAAGGTAGAATGGGTTATTCTTCCAAAACCAGCTGAAGATAGAAAATGTTTCAAGTACTTTGAGCTTTACATTTTTTTTTAAAACACCTGTTACTGTCAAAAAGTCAAATTTAGCTACCATCAGAATACAGTACTGCTTTTAGACATTTTCTACCACATTAAATATGTATGTATTTTTATATATGGTAAAAAACGGTGTGAATCCAGTTCCCCGTTTTTAATGAAGCCATTTCCTAACATTTTGCTCAATTTAATTTAAAATCTGACTTCAAAAACTTCCTCCCTGACAACTGCACACCATTAAGGAATCATTGTCAAATTAGTAACTACACTAGCTGCAAGCAATATTTAAAATAACAGTAATTGTCAATAATTGGGAGCTATTTGTCTTTTTACTTTTTTATTTTGGACTATCTATGAATTATTATTATAGTTAGTTAAGATAATTCAGTTTCTGTTTCTGACAGCCCTTTCCACCTAATAACTCAGCTCTTTCAGTAGAGTCATTTTCCCCTTTCTGAAAGTTTTCCACATAATGGAGGCGAATAAAACATTTTAATAGAATGTTTTCAGGTACAAAACCGTAATTGTTTGGGAAGATGTAGCGTCTGAAAGTACTGTTGATTGAATTCTTTAGCTGCTACATTTCAAGGTGAAAATCGTTTTTAAGAAAAAATCATGGCAAATGAGAGGTAACGTGCTCTTAAAAGAAGAAATATTGAATTTTGTGTTCCTTGGAAAAATTCCATGAGACACAGTCCTCTGAAGTTATGTAAAACACGTGCAGATTCATCTATGCACATTTTTACATTCAGTTTGCTTTAAAAGTTTTATTAGGCTAGAAAAGTTAATATCTGTTTGGAAGGATGAGAGGTTGAGAAGAAAAAAAGAAAATACATGAAATAGACTCTCAAGCTTCTAAAATCTCTTGGAAAACTTCAGTGCTTCCATGGTTCACCAGCTGTAAACATCTTTAAAAATGGCCAGTTCTGAAGCCAGGGTAGTCAGGGCATGTCCCTGCACACCTGAAAAACTGCACTGAAGGATGGGAACTTTTGCAAGTCCCACTGCAGGACTGGCTCATCAGAAAGGGTAAAACAGGTGTTTGAAAAAAAAGCATTAATCACAATCAGCACAGCTCATCAGGGTGGTTGCTTTTTCTTTTTTTTTTTGGGGTTTTTTTTTGGGTTGTTTTTTTTTTTTTTTTGGTTTGAGGGTTTGCTTTACTAACAAAAGGTCTGGAAACAATTTAATTACACTGGGTTTTTTTAAACAGTTAACTACTTCTAGTTCAATAAACTTACAAGATATATATGTGTGTACATATATATATATATATATATATAAAATAGTGTGAGGTAGAAAAACATTCCAAAAACATTTTTCACCTGTTTTTTCCCTTTTGTCGTTCTGGCTCACTGACATCCCCTCCCAATGACATTAACCATTTGTACCCTAGTAAAATTTGAAAAACGTATTAAAAAATCATTCAGGTATGTTTTGCAAACTAACAGCAGCAGATTTTTAGCCTCAGTAACCATTCCTCCTATTCCTAATGTGATCAGGTCTATGAAGCTATCAATAAAAATTCCACATACAGAAGCATTGTTTTATCCCACTGTTCTATTTTCCTAATTCTGTAATAGAAAGCCCTTCCAAGCCAGCAGACATTAACAATTTCTAGCCTAGTTAAAAGAAACGGGTTTTGGTGTGGATTTGTTTTTATCCGCAAAATAGGATGCTCTTAAATTGCATGCAGAAATCCTTAGTAGAATTCATATGCATACATGTTTGCAAATTATTTTTTCTCAAAAATATTTTAAATTTTTAAACAGAGTTTTTACTATTCGTAAATATGTTTTCTTTCAAAATGCAGATTTATTTAACATGTCATATTTAATGCAGTTATCTAGGAAAGATGTATGTAGAAGATACAGAATCTCTGGATAAATAATGCTATGATTAAAGCAAATTTTGAGTGCTACTAACACCAGAAATATTTTTGTATTAAAAAACTTTATATATAATGGTGGTAACTTCTCTTTTTCCTCTCTCTTTTAATATATTTCTAGAAAAGTTTGTCTGGATTACCCAGTAGCAGTTTTTTCCGAGGAAATCATCATCATTTTTGGTAGACATCTAACCAGTTTTGCTCAGTAAAACAAGTTTCTCAAGGTCTTGTCAAAACCAGAATTTTAGATGTAAAAAGACAGTTAAAAAGCAAGATTATTCTTAGTCAGGTAGTGGAGAATAAAGTTCAACCATCAGTACCATAAATCACAGAGTGTCTAAAATAACTTTTGCCTCCTGAGTTTGCTAAACTAATTGAATATAAAAGAAATCTGACTATTTACAAGGTCTCTTTCCACAGGAGAAGAAGGAAAAAAAAAAAGAAAAAAGAGACCCAAACCCAAGTAATTTCAGCAAATAAATATTGAGACACAGAGGCTGGGAATTTCTAATAAGAAAAAAGTTCTGGTTTGCTTTCCTATAGAAATCTGAAACTGCCTGAGATTACTGCTCTGTAAAGCACAGGTCAAGGTCTCTCAAGCCTAAGAGTTCAAGGTGTCTCAATCCTAAGACTGTTTTTTAAGAAAAACAAAACAAAAACCATCAAACCTGGAATGATAGGAGGTGCTTTGGTTTTAGGTTTTGTCTTTAAAACAGTCTGAAGAATTTCAGTAGGATTCATAGTACGTGTTTTCTTTAGTACGTTAATTTTAGTTTAAAAAAAAAAAATACTTCAAGAGTAAAAAGTGGCGATAAAATCATTGATTACTTAATTTTTGGTATGCTTTAATATACAGAAAAAGTAGCAGGTGATATTAAAACAATCAATAGCATCCTTAAGAACAGCCAACCTTTCTCTCGTGCTCTATTAAAGACTTTCACTTCCTTCAGGTTTATCCCAAGGCCAGTCCTCATGGTCACAGCATCCGTGGCCTCATTCTTGTGGCCTCTTCTAATAGAGCCATTTGCATGTGCTCTGCCAAAAAAGTTGAAGATGTCTCATCAACAATCCTCAACTAATTCACACCGAACAAATGACTGAAGAGCAGTGGAGAGTTCCCCTTACAGGAGGTGGAGAAGCCTGTTCTCACCTACGGCCCCGAGGCACTTTTTGGCTTCCAGAACGCCCTCTCCTTGGGAACTGCGCGGGATTCTGCGACCCCGCCTGTGACCTTGCTAAGGAACGGCTAATCCTACAAAGGTGAGGCACCTGGCACCGAAATAACGTTTCGGGATTTAAAATACTTATGAAAAATAAATTACCTGTCAGACCAGTAGATGTAAGCTCCGAACACCGCAACTGAAAACATATCCACATTGCTCCCTGACAGCACAATCTCCCGATTCCCTCCACTCTCAAGGTCAATTCTTTCTATCTTGTCGGTACGAGCATCACACCAATACAATTTATTTTCCTAAAGATTAATTTCAAAGGAAACATCAACAGGTTTGTCTGAGTATTTAATTAAGAGTTATTAAGATTACATCAAGGTGGAAGGCCAGCTGGCTTTAATGAAACATAACAAATACTGCACATTTTAAGGGATACTGGAAGACAGAGGAACCAACCTCATAATCGATGGAAATCCCGTTAGGCCATGCAATCCCCAGGCTCACAAGGACGACCTTCTCAGAGCCATCCAAGTGTGCTCTGCCTATGCAAGGGGTCTGTCCCCACTCTGTCCAAAATAAATACCTAGAATGGTGTAGAAATCAGCAATTAAAATTGCAAACAAAATGCACTATTACCATTAAATGGGTACTTAGAAAACATAAGGCTCATGTCTCTAAATAATCTTAAGAAATTAGATGTATCATAATGCTCGTTTAATGGAACACTTTGTTGAGATATTGTTTTCAAATTATATATATGAAGACATTCTTAAAACTGTAGTCTAGCAGTCAATATGCAATTCTATTCCTTAAAGAATTCAGCTTTATGGTTGAGGGGAAAAAAAAAAAGTTAAAAAAAAAATTCTGGAACAGAAGCTCTTGCATCTAATCACTAATAAATGTTGTGATAATATAAGGGATGCCTAATTTAAAAATGTTTTAAATATGAAGCAGCAAGAAGCACTGTGGAAAATGGTAGAGCAAAGGGACCTTATTCGAGAAGAAAATATTTTTCAAATTCTGCCAAATGCCTCACGGGAACAATCTGAATCTTACTTATCTAATCTCATGTTCCTGTATACTCACCGCCACAGTTACATCACTAATTTGGGATAAGATGCTAGGTCAAACTTCTGCCTTGACAAACTTCTCAGTGTGTTGCTTCAGGTATAGCTAAATGAGGCCAATTAATCTAAACACAGCACTTCCTTTATGAACAGTAACCTATGGAAGAGCTTTATGGGAATATCTATGTGTCTACAAATATAGAAGTATGTATGTATATCTGCGTTAAGATATATTACTAACACACAAATTAACATATATTCTGAGGAAGAAATAGCTAATATAACACAATTAAGGCCTAGAATATTACTAATTGCCTGAAGAGAAGGATTTGCACAGCAAATATCCCTAGAACACTAGAACTTTTTTAGTAACATGCTGTACCTAAAGTGAACAGAACACACAAAACCATTCTCCAGTGCTTTCATCTGTGTAGAACATATGTGTTAGTTGCATCTTAAAGATTATGAAAGTCTTCTGGGCATTACTAAACAGTTCTTCCCCTGTGTCTGGTGACATCACTACACCAACCTGTTAAGCAGCTGTATTCGACTAGATGACGGTGAGTATGTGAAATAATGAGGGATAATAAGGTGATAAGGGTGAAAAAAATATGAATCCTATAATTTGTTCATCAAATCCAGCTTCTGAAACAGCCCAGTCTGGCTCTCATTGTACAGGTTTCTGGCTCTAGGAAAAATGAATCTGTTCTCATAGTTCTTGATATAACAAGCAATAACATTTATACTAATGATAAAACTCACACAGACTAGGAAACTGAACTGCAACATGAGTTAAATCAAAAATATGCTGAGGAATGCTAAAGTAGGCAGTATTATTCAGCTGGATTTTAACAATCACTACATAAGTTTAATGCAACTTTAACCAGATTATTAACAGCACCTCCAAACAGAACTGAAATTGCTTTGAGGCATCTGGTCAGAGGTCAGAGAGTTATTTGAGACTTTCTTATTACAGGATGTGAACTAAATGTTGATCGTAGAAAAGCAGACATTCGATATACTCAAATGTTCCTTAAACCAACCCATAATTAGCAGGTTAAATGAATCTAAAATCCTCCAAAGAAAATCGTGACCAGCTGCCAAAATATATTCTATGAATAAATACACCTGATGAGGGACAAAGACACTCTTTTGTAGGGCTACACATTCCTCACCTTTTCCTCAGTGACAATAATTAATGTCACCAACCAGCTGAATGCTGCCTGCTTCCCATCTTGGCATAACTGGCAGATTCAACAAGCTCTAATAACTGCTATTTTCTTCTCTATTCTTACAGCTATCAACTCAAGCTTTCAGACAAACACAGAACATGAAGTCAGGGCAAGGGGAGGGAAGAACACCTTTGAAAGTTTTGCCTCGAAAAGGGGAAGAGATGGAACAATAATGCAAAGGGCAAAAAGGTCTTAATCTCTGCACAGAAAGACAGCCCTGTACTTCCCCAGCAAAACGCTGCTGTGCTTCTCCTGGAGGAACTGAGTGGAGACATCTCAAGTTACCATTTTTTGGCACAATATTATAAAGTAGATGAAGCTCACCTTCCTTTGCAGAAGATACACCATTCTACCAGACACGTAGAACAGTAATCTGTGGTGCTCTCATTCTCCTTAAGCATCCTAAACAACTCCCATGCCATGGGCAGGGACACCTTCCACTAGGCCAGGTTACTCAGAGCCCCGTCCAGCCTGCCGTTGGCACAGCTCCAGGGATGGGGATTCCACAAGGAGTTCTGGAGGCGGAAGGGGATGGTACATTCCCTATTTCTGTCAATGCTGCAGGGTAGCCCCTGCCCTCAACAAGCTGGATGAATACAGATGTCAGTTTTGCCAGCCCTTACTCTCCAGTCCACGACCTTCATCTCACATGACTTTCAGCTACTCTGGCCAGTCTCCCTGGTTGTTGCACTGGGATGTTACATGATCCTGGAGTTTATAACTACCAATGATTACACTGCTCTGTGATTCCATCATGAAGTCCTCCATGAGCTAATGTGGCTTCCTTGGATTTGCTGGGACCTTCAGATTGAAGCATGCTTCCAAGCAAGGTCTAACCTTCAGGTGAAACAGTTTGCTCAGAAAATTTAAACTATTTTTGCAGAGAAATTACAGGATGCCATGAAAACAGAGAGCAAGGCGAAAGCTCTGTGTACGTTAGGAATAACATGTTACCCTTTCTCTGGGTGTACCGCGATAGAGCGTGGCTGGTCCAGCCCCTGGGAGATCACCACGTAGCGGAAGGAGCCGTTCAGCCGCGCCACTTCGATCAGGTTGAAGCCGTGGTCTGTCCAGTATATGTTACCTAGGAAAAACACCCTGAAGTCACTGCATAAAGGAAAGACTGCTTGAAAAGTGTCTAAGTTACAACTGGACATTTCATTTGCATGGGTCTCGTATTTGTAATTTGTAGTCCTATCCAGCCTTTTCAGAGCATAAACTGGTATTGAAACTGTTCATCCACGAAGTGCCATCCAAGATATAGAAATAATTTCAAGACATTTACAATACCAGAAATTAGAGCTGAAAGGAAACCAAGTTATTCAATCTTGGGTTGAAGAGGAAAGAGAGTACTCAGAAATGATGGCAAGTCCTGGAGCAGGCTCAGACCTACCTGCTATCCAGTCCACTGCAATGCCTTCAACTCTCCCCAAACCATTTGTGACAATGTCTTCTTTCCAGGTTTGGTCTCGCTTAGCTCTGCTAATCTTGTTGAAACCCATGTCTGTCCAATAGATTGTATCATTTCCTATAAAACATGTGCCCATGATTCTCAGATTAATTCACTTGCTTCAGTCCAAGTATCTGCATTAGTAACTGTAAATATTGCCAGTTATAGCTTTATTAATATCTATTTCTGAATCATATTTGATGTACGTAGCTTTTAGGAATGAATTTATAAAATTCAATGTAAGGTACCAAAATGAGAAAAAACAGCCGTTTTTGAAGCTGAAATGCAGTTGAAAGCCATAACTTTTTTATAACACACTATCCCCTTGTGATTTCACTGCTGCACACCATTTACAGTTATCTTTGCAATGCATTTGTCACTGCCAGTTGTATTCATGCCCCCTGTGCTGCAACTTCATCAAGCCAAGTTGGAGACCCTCACTTAATTTCATCCAGCCTCAAATTTCATTTTTCCAAAAAGTCAAAAATCTCATTCTTCCAAAATATTAACTTGATGTTTATTAGCAAAGTCCACATAAAACTCTCTAAAGTAGGAGCTAGCATATCTTATGACTATGGTAAAAAAAAAAAAAAACCCAAACCAAAAAAAACCATGAGATTCAAAATAGCCAATAAAACCCTAGTATCAGTATTTTACACTGAAAAGGTCAAATTTTAGTCTTCCATATTAGACATAATAATTTTACAAGGTTTGCATAATTTAAATTAAAAATATATTATAATAAAAATATATAATCCCTAGAAAACCCGATTGCATTGTCTTAGCACCCTCTGTCATGAACATGTGGTTACCACTTCTCTCTCTTCCTGTGCCTTTCCAGGAATAGATGAGATCTCTGCATCAGACTCTTTCCCATCTCAGATGTGTGTACAAAGGCACTGGCTTTTAAGTGATTTTTACGTCTCTGGAGACATAAAAACTGAACTATACCCACGATACAAGAAAAGCTCTGAACATCAGCTGCCACTGATTTGAAAGCAAAATATGTATGAGGGCACTGCAAAGTGTTGAGAGAACTTGAAATTCTGCTAGGCAGAGATGCAAGAGCATCAGTGAAGAGGCAGGTCAGAAAAAGAAGATTTAATGAATTTAACTTCTAACCTGGTAAGAAAAGATTAGTGATATTTGTGAGATGAAGTAGTCCAACAGAGCCAACAGAAGTAGGTCTGATTTCAATACCAAGGCAAATATTAACATACACTTAAGCAAAAAACTAGGATCTCTCAATGCTGAATTCTCAGGCAGAATCTATGTCAAAATAAAAAACAATGGAGTATGACAAAATAACTGTAAGTTTCCAGAAGGCAATGTCTGTGTTTATATAACAGAGGTAACTTAGGATTTTATTTCTAGACTGCCAGTCTGTCAACTCAATGGGTAACAAACTGAGTCTCGAAGGAAGGCTGGTCAAAGAGCTGATGGGTTGAAAATACCGAGACACAGGATATTTTTCAGGTCACTACTTGCTCACAGATTACTCATTTTCCAAAAGCTAATCGAAAACTGCTAACATGTTTGAAGATATCCAAACACCACTGGGCGATATATCCAATCACTGTTAGAATCCGATCCTACATTTTTTCCCACCTTCTTTCACATGCATTCAAAACTGAAAGCTCCTAATTTCATAGGAAGTTTGTGAGGCTGTGTAAACCAAAAATTATTTCTGTATAAAGTGTAAAGATATGTAGTGTACTCCAGGTGGAAATGCCTGCTCTTCAGGCTGTCAGAGCACATTCCAGAAGGAAGAAACAGATCCAGACTTGGCTTGTGCCCTGCAGGGAAGTGGCTGAGCTGTGCTGAACAGGGTGAAAACCGTCCCTCTCAGCTGTCAAAGCCACCTGCTAGGTACAACACCACACAGGACCAAGAAAATTCCATGGAAAAAGTGTCACAGCAGGAACAAGCTGTTTTTTTCCCTTGAAGAACTCTTTCTGTAAAACCATCAGTTTCCTACTCAAGTTCTCAGTGATGACTCCACCAAAAAAGAGCAGCTGCCGCTGCCAGAACAATCGGCATGTGCACAGTACAGGTTTTCCTGTTTACTGTAAATATTAAAGGTAGAAGCTAACAGTGTAACGTGATCCATTTCCAATTCCTTTAAATGCAGTTGTAATTACTTACAAGGTTTGAAAACAAGGGGTTATTCCATTTATGAGAAGAACTTATAATTTTTTACCGTATATACAATAAACTATCCATAATATTTACCTGCATGGAAGTCTATGCCCACAGCAAATGAAGTCCCAGATATAGGCATTAAAGCATCCATTTTATCATGTGGATCAAGGGGAATTCCTCTAATTCCCTCATGAACAGAGTACATGAGAAACGATTCAATACCTACGAGAAAGATAAAGCAGCCAATGAGAGCAGAGTGGAAACTTTCCCAATTACCAAGACTTGAGGAGCTAACATGGATTAGACATAAATTTTTAAATACTGCTCCACAGTTTTTCAGAGTGACAGCTACACCTCTTTGAAAAAAAAACATCCATGAGTTATTACAGTGTATTTCTAATTAATCACAAACGTGGTCCTATCACTGTCCATTTCAAACACCAACTTATAATTGGTAATTAGCAGTAATGAAAATTAAAATTTAAGAAAAAATTGGGTTGGAATTATGAGAAATTTAAGAATGTTTTCAGTGCACATCTGCGCTTCGTGAACATATTCAGCAACAGATAATTTTAAAAAACTTGTGGAAAACAAGATAGCAAATTGCCTTTCGAGGTACAGGATTCATCTCACCTCAGTTATGCACATTTCCTTCACAGACAGGAGAGAGAATTACATCGTTTTAGTGATGCATTTTAAAGGCCTAATTTTGTGTTAGATTAATCACATTCCAAATGCACCTATTTCTGTTAAGTAGGAATAAATTCCACTGTGTAGAGTTCTTCTTACATAGTAATTCTCAGGAATGACTTAGTCCTAATTAACAGTAATAAATAATATTAAATTTATAAAACTATAAGGCACCTTGACCACAAGGCTGTTTTGCATTATTCAGGCAAAGAGTAAGACTTTGGCTGTAAGCTATGTTCTGATTTCTGCCAAGTTAAATACAGAAAGATTTAAGGAAAAAAAAAAACTTATTTATATTTTCTATTAAGAACAATACAATAGGATGAGATACCCAACCATTCAGATACTTGTAGCCTATAATTTAATTTAAAGATAAGATATATGACCTTGGACAAATATTTACTGCTATTAATGATGTTTCAGATGGTCTGCTTTTCTGCCTACATAACAAAAAAAAAAAAATCAGATTTTCCACACAAATTTATTTATTTGAATAATTTAATGAAAAGCCAAATTTAATTTTGTCCTAACCACAACAGACATTTCTCTGTTACTGTTTCAATCAAGCGCATTAAGTATTGTTATTTAACTCAAAATAACTAAAGGAAGTTTATTTACTCATTGCAACGTTCCCCTAGAACTTAAGCTGGTTAAAAAAACCACTGAAAGCCATTTCACCTTTGCAGGCCATGCGGTTTTTTTGGAGGTTGTAGCCTACTGTGCACACACAAGTTCTGGTGGTTTCCGATGTCGGCAAACAAAGCTGCGAGCATCCCCCGTTGTTTAACTGACAGGAATTGCTGCCTGTGACACGACGGAAGAAGAGACAGGAG
Source organism: Cnemophilus loriae (assembly GCA_013397755.1). Classification (NCBI taxonomy): domain Eukaryota; kingdom Metazoa; phylum Chordata; class Aves; order Passeriformes; family Corvidae; genus Cnemophilus; species Cnemophilus loriae. Next base: position 238,468 of record VZTF01001738.1, read on the forward strand.
AAATTAAAACTTGAGCGATGCAACCCTGGCTAAAAATGAGTGTTGTTATTGATATATTATTATTAGTTCCAAATTTCGTTCAGGTAAATTATTCTAAAAATTGAGATATGCGTAAAATATTTCATACACTCATATACCTTCCCGTGCTTCACTCACGCAGAATTTTATCCACACATTTCCCTTCAGAATACAAATCCGTTTTTTGAAAAATCTGCCTATTTTAAAGTATGAAAAACCTGAAAATTCTATATAGAGTCAATGATGAAATCTCACTGACATTAGTGTATCTTATTGTAGACCATGAACAAACCATTGATTATATCCTATTCATTCATCAAATGTTATATCAGCATTGTTATCTTCATAAACGAGCATTTTAAGTATATTTAAGGCATACTCCAAAGTGATCTCACAAATCCATGCTCCTAACTGCTTAATTAATACAATATTTACTTTTAAGTAATAGATGAACATATTTTAATAAGAATTATAATAAACATTATACACAGCAAACTAAACACATCAGAAATTTGAAACTTTATGAAGAAACATTTAAATCCACTAAGATATTCAAGGAATTAGTTGACTACAAGTTACCAAGCCTACAAAAATCAGAGCACTGCTTGTCTCATTTGTGTTCACATTCCTAATTTTGAAGTGGAAAGCATTTATTCACCTAAAATCATAGAAATTTTCTAATGATGCAGCAGACATCAGATACTGCAAAAGTCTGAGCACTCAGGAGGCAACGTGCATGTCGTTAGTAGGGAGTTGAAGAATTTTAAAATGGTAGAAACTTTACTAAATGCCTAAATTTTTGCTATTTGCTGTTCCACCACACTCAGAACTAAGGGCCAGGCTGGCAAAGCACCTTTGGTGTTTCCTACATTCGGCAAAATGGCAAGAGATCCAGGAAATGTTTAATATGGAACTGAATTATTGTGCTTCATATAAAGACTGCTTATTGCAGAAACCATCCTGAGTTCTTTTGGAAGCCTCTCCACAAAATCACAGAATCCCAGAATGGTTTGGGGTGGAAGGGACTTTAAAGATCATCTTGTTCCACCCCCTGCCATGGGCAGGGACAGCTTCCACTATCCCAGGTTGCTCCTAAGCCTCGTCCAGCCTGGCCTTGGACACTTCCAGGGATGGAGAGTCCACAATGAAATGAAATCATTTGTTTCACTAAGGTCCCATTCTCATCACTTTTCAATTGGAATTTGAATTCAACTCTTCCTAAAGAAATTCACAAATGTTTTCATCACCAGTCTCCAAATTCATAAAACTGTGGGCATGACCCCAAATTACACCTTTTTATATCATCTTTGCTCCCACTGTGCCAACTAAGTTTTGGCAGCATTAGCAATATCCCCCCATTTTTCTGCTGCCTCAATTTTGATTTCTACTACTGGCACTTCTGTCAACTTAGACGAATTAAACTGTGTTTTTAAAACAGATAATGAAGAATATTAATGGATTCATAATATTTCACCTAAAGTTTCAATAGTTTGACACGAGGTTCATATGCCAAGCCTTTTTTTTCCCTAAAAATTTTAAACTCTCTAAAAGACCTTCAAACTTCACTTTAGTGTAAACATCTGATAAATTAAAATATATAGGGCAGATATGCTAAACCAATTACCCTTTTATATTCACTAATATATTCAAAAACGAAGAATTTTTATCAACACAATATATATTATCAGTGAGTTACAATAAAATACATCTATTATTTTCTTTACATTTGGAGAGTAACATGAGAAAAAATACTGTGCACTCTAAAAGTTGGTTAAACATGTTTAAAATTTACCTTACCTTGCTGTGCTGCTTTATCATACACTTTCATGTGGACAACACCTGCAGTTTTGTTTCGCAGGACAGTTGGGTTTCTTCCATCTTTTTTATTACAGGTGCCAATCTGAGCCAAGTTCTGGTCTGCCCACCAAAGCTTTTTATCTGTAAAATTCCCAAGTTTTAAAAATTAAGAGGATCACTATCAGCCTGTATATGGTTGAGACCTAAGGTGGGAAAAAGCTTTTGAGGTTAATTCTCAAACCAATTTAAAGGAAAATTGCTCAAAAAGGTTATAGAGAGAACCTGAAGAAATTGTGTTATTAAGATTCTGCAGACATAAATACAGTTTCCACCAGTTTCACTTTTGCTGTGACAGCTCCTTATTTAAGGCTACCTGCATAGAAAAATGCCTAATTTTTCATATATTTATGGAAATTCTAGTGTTACCCTAGGGAAGAAATTCATTTTTACGAGCGAACAAAATTGCTTGAAATGTTAAACCACATCTTTTATTAAAAAAAAAAAAAAAAGTTACAATTAGTAACCAAGAAATCACGAAAAAAATGAAAAGTAGGCACTGCCTGCCAATGTTTCAGAATTAAAATTAAAACAGCTCTGATTTTAAGCTCAAACTTCAGTGAACTAATGGCTGAAGACTGCAGCCAATCTTCTGATTGTCCTCGTCAGGAGTCCTCCTTGAGTCCACACAGATGGACGATGAGATGGTCTCAGGGCTCTTCATTTCAGACAGAAAAGGTCATTACTGTAGAGGAACCAAAAGTAAAACCTTAAACTGAAAACCTTTAAACTTCAGGAACGCTGCCTTCCCAACAAATATTGCGTGTTAACCTCCCTTTTAGTTAATTTTCTTTTCAGTTAAAAGAATTTTTGCCTATGCTGCAGTTTTAATATTAAAAAAAACCCCTAATTTATAGAGTCACACAGTTGAGTGTTTCGTGATGGAAACTGCAGATCTGAAAAATAATTTCCACTGTGGTAACTGTAAAAATTTACAGCACAAAATAAAATATCTAGGAAAAAAAACCAAAATATACTCTCCACAGGTATATGATAAGACCAGAATCTATGAAGTGAAAAATATTCATATTTAGTGAAGATTTGGAGACACAAATGGAACTCTCTATTTAAATTTGGGTAAAAATCTAAAGAAAATCTCTAATCTTATGCATTGACTAGTCAATCTAGAATTGACTGATTCAAAACATCATCCTGCAATACCAATCAATTAACAGTAGCTTGGACACTTTCATCAGAAAATCCTTAGAACAAAAAGTGCCTGGGCTCAATTTTGATTGTGTCAATTCTAACAAAAGGGCACACGAAAGCTAAAAATGGAAAGGTGACTGTGGGCTACAATCCATATGGGAAATAATGGGAATTAAACTTTTTGTATCTCCTGTTAGCTAATGACACACAATCCTAAAGGTTAGGTTAACTTTTTCAATGAAATGTTTGTATGTGAAGATGAGTTTTTGTTCTTCACATCCTCTCTGTGACCACAAATCAGAACAGGCCATTAAATAATGTTGGAAATGATTGGTGTTTTGTGCACAGTAACATGAACTTACTGTTCTACATATCCAAACCCAGCCATAAAAAATTAGTTGTTTTGTAAGACTGGGGTATGGGAAGGAAGCAAAACACATACGGTTTTGGTGTTTTCATCCTTTATTCAAAGAAGTCAAACTCTTTCAGATATTTCTGTAATATTTTGTGCAAAACCTCAGCTTTGGCTATGATTTGAACAGCCTCCCAAACCTGCCCTTGGCTGACTTGCCTGTCTCCTCTGGAAAAGGAAAGAAACAAAAACTCCAAATAACCAACTTGTCATATTATTATACCAAGGCATGGCATGTACTTTATCAAGAAGTTCAATTACCAGTTATTATCTACAAATAGTTTCATTTCTCCTTCTTGGTATTAGCACAGAGCCAAACCCATTTCTACATGAGCAGCTGAACGTTCCACCAGGTACCTCTTCTGTTTACTGAGCTACTCAATGAGGCCACGTCTGCTTCCGTGCACAGCTAGCAGTGTCTAAAGAATTTCCATCAATGGTGTCAGACATGTCAGATCGTGGAGCTGCTCTGCTCTGACGACAGAAGGAACAGCACTGCAGAAACTCGTTACTAGTCCTGGAGGTACTTCACTGTGACTGCAGAGCTTGAGAAACCTCCTACATCCCCTACACCAATAAAAAGGGCAGATCACAACAATTCACAAGTGAGGCATCATGGTACTCTTCAAAATGATTCTTTTAGCTTCCTCTTTCATTCTTGTAAACTTGCTATCTGGATAAACCTTTTTTAAAAAAAAAGTAACTTACAAAATCTTACTGAACTAGTGTTTAGTCTTCTCTTACACAGAATGGTGAACTATGATTTTTAGAAGGAGACAAGGGTAGAGTAGAGGGGATTTAAATGAGGAATGTCATACAAATCCTGACCTAGTATAGTTAAAAAAAAAAAAAAGAAAAAAAGTAAATAAAAAATCATAAAATCAAAAAACCCCACCACTCTGAAAAAGCAAACCAAAATCCCCCAACAACACACAAATTCTGAAGTACAGACATCTTGAGGTCAAAGCTCTTATGACTCCCTGCCAAAAAACCTGCCAGTTATACCTGAAAAGATAATTAATTTTTTAATTCTTCAGAAACTGCTAGGTGAGCAACATACACCAGCGCCACGTAAAACCAAAAAAAAAAACCCCAAAAACCCAGTTATGCAGCTATTCTTGACCATAATTCTAAGCAAAATTTGGACTATTTCTCTCTGCATTACTGATAGAGTCTGTCAGTAGATAACTCGTCTATGATCTCCGGTATTCAGGATGAGCTAATTATTTCTATATTAATTTTAAAATATAGTTGATGATTTTACAAATAAAACCACTTTAGCATAAAGACAACTTGCTTTCACCCACGAGGGAAGTAAAAATGCTATTTTGGACCTTTAAACATCAAACTGAAGTGATTTATTTGCTTGATTATGCTAACAAGAGTGTTGCTCGATCGCTAATTACAATCTTGCTGAAACTAGGTTATAATATATATTAAAATTGTGGTATATATCCATTCTGTTGGGTAATTAGCATTAAGAGCAACAACATATTGGGAAACAGCAACTTCAAATGCCAAAAATTGCTACCCTAGCTTTGTGGACAGTCCTTTGGAGATTTCAAGTAGTACTCTGAATGCAAATTTTGATGGGCCATTAGTTTTCATTAATAGTGGTTTGAGTATTTATGGAAGACAACTATGTACTGCACTTAGAACCAGGCAAATTGCCCAGATATATTTCATATATTAATGCTAATGTAATGAATGGTGTCACGGCAATTAGAAGACTGATGACTTGGAAAATTAAGGTGTATGTGTTCAAAGTTTCCTGATCTGAGCGGCCCCTTTCACTTTGCAAACAGATCCTGCAAAGTCACAGCTCCCACCATCTGAGCTACTAGGAAAGCATTCTGGTGTTATTTTTGAAACTTTAGTTAGGATGAAACAAAAATCAAATAACCAATATATCACCTAACGCATGATGAAAGTAAATGGGAGCATGAATGTATTTTGGTAAAATTAACCTACATTTTCTGTCTAAAATGAAATACTATAATTGTTACTTTCTGTTTTGATTGCTTGATAATACAACTTGATGGCTATATTTATATACAGCTTTTGTTCAAGAGACATTCTTCTAATATCTGCATGCCCATTGCAAAGCTATTATGTATATCTGATTTTGTTATATTGCTGATTGAATTTTTTTTAATACGAATTTCAACAGAAATAGCACTTACACATAAAATCATTCACTACGTGGAGTTACTCTATTTTACACTAAAAAAAGACCAAATGCACAACAAATTATATCCTCATTATACAATCTACATTATATTCCTATTTTGTAGAGACATGAGCTGGATTTTGTGGTTTCGTGTAAATTGTATTTCTGAGAGGACCTGATACAAAACCCAATCAAATGCCTCCACCAAAACTGCTGACAGAAGCCTTCAGCATCCCCTTCTTCTCAGCTACAGACTTACAGGAACTAATCAATACTTTTCTAGCAATGCTCAGTTTCTCATTCAGAGCCATTTATCATTCAAGAAACAACACACCAGTTTGGAAACGCGTCAGATATTGCTGCGAGCTCCTTTGCAACTCAGATCGTGTGAAATAATGACTCTGCTCACCAGCCCAGAAATACAGCTCTCTTTACCATAAAGGTAAAATTCCAACCAGCTTCAATAACAGCCAAGGAACCATTTTCACTAAGTGCCTTGGAAGGCAGGAAATGAGACTTAATGCAGAATTCCAAATACATCTTTATCATTTGATCCCACTCAGGACACTAAAAGCTACCAGGAAAACTGCTAAAATCAGACATTGAATGATATGTTAAACTCAAACCTTAAGACAAGTATAGGAAGTATTTCCTCATTGCTGAAAAGAGTTTTGCTGTACCATATAAGAAATTCAGAGATTCTCTCACATGGAACACACCCTGAATCTCAGAACAGGGGATATAGTTGACATCAATTCGTACATGGTGCCAGCAGCAGCTGTTGAAAATTATGTAGGGCATAGGGCGCCGTGAATCAGATAAACTCCTAAATGACTAAAAGGAACAGCAGAGGTCTTTGAAGAAAATAAAAAGTAAGGTTAACGTGGTAACAGAAGAACATTACTGTTGACCAAATGCAAGACAATAACCAGTGGGAGGTACTAGACACAGCATTCCTGTGGTTTTGACTGATTAAAAATGGCTGATGTTGTGCACACTGACATCTCCCATAGTCAATACATATTTGAAGAAAAAGTGGTAAGAGTACAAAAGCACTTACGACTTCATAGATTTACAACAACTTCTTTGTAATACAGAATGGCAACAGCAAAAATGTTTTTTGGCATGCTTAAAGGCCTTGAAAAAATAGCAATTTTGTACATATTCAAATGCTTTACTGTACTTTCAAATGGAATATAATTTTCATCCCATCTATATTGCGCTTCAAAAGATTTAGCAAAAGCAGGCACCAAAATACTAGGAATTTTGCTCAGCATATTGAAAAAGAAAGATGACTGACACTGCTGAGTAGAAAACCAATAAATGAAAGACCCAAAATACAGAAAGATGTGAATTATATATTGTTTCCATTTCCCTCAAGGATAAACCTGACAGTTACTTTGGCACCAACTTGTTTGCTAACATTACTTTTTATGTCTTATCATTACCTACTATAAGCTTCCACTAAAGAATGCAATAGTACGAAAATGTTAAACAGAGCCTGGAAAGGACTAAACAACAGCAAACATCTGAAACAGAAGTGCTACCTTCCAAATGGTTTCCAACAGCTAAACTGCAACGCTAAAATAGAGGAATTGAAAGCAATAAAAACAATGGGGAGACTGAGGGGTCATGTTAAAAGAGAATCCCCATTGCTGGTGAAGCTCTGAACCACTCCCTAAGTTGTATCACGAAGCAAACCAAAACTTCACTGACTTCACAGCAGTGTCTATTGACTTCAGATCACAGAATACAACGGTGGAGTGCCTAACTGCTTCACTTTTCCACTTCTGAAACTAACAGAATCAAAGATCAAGAAACTCAAGATATCAGAACAGCACAGAGATTACCAAGGCAAACAACAGAAGTCCTGGCTGGGCCAAGCCTCTCCCAGCCACTGCTTTTTTTATAGTTCTGAAAAATCTTCTGGAAAGTGAAGTATAAGATACAGCAAAAGCCACTGGAAACTGTCAGATGGGTGAGTTCGCTGTGCAAGAGGCTGTCCAGACAAGGGATGGAAGGCATGAGCTCTTGACACAGGCTGTGGGATTCTCTTTGAGTGTCTCTGAGCTCGTGCTTCTCACAAGGAAGCTGACGGCTGGGGAAGATGCTTCACAAACAGCTAAAGAAATTTTCAGAATCAACAACTGAGGTGCTTGAAGAGACATCACTGGTGTAAGTGAATTTATTAGAAATTCAGCAATTTTTCTGAAGATCCTTCCTCCTTCAGCGCACCTAGCCTTGGCAGGGAAGGGGTGCATGGCAGCCAGGGCTGTCTCAGATCACATTGCCCATCCCCTCAATCCACTGAGGTGTCCTCCACTGTTTCCTTGCTTCAGCTCCTCAGTCTAGTAAGGTTCTGGTGATCAACAAGTGACCAACTCTACGACCTGGTGACACAACTGTACAAAGGGAGTCTCAAAATACCGAACTCTGTCTTCTCTTTCTGCCTCAGTGGAAACATAACCCAACAGTCGGACAGGATCATATACTAAAATATACCAACAAAGAAAGTTAGTGGTCCAAAATACTGCTTTTAGCTGGGGAGACACTAGATGCAAAAGACAGAATAAAACAAAAGAAAGCTGAAGATTCCAGGACTCTCCAGCACTGAGTGCAACCTAAATCCTACAAAACAATAAGGGTTTGGGCACAGGTATCATCTCTCTCTTCAATCACTGGTGAATTCAAATGGTACAAAAAAGATAGCTCAGTATATTCACAGAGGAGAAAAATTCCATTCATGTTGTTTTATTGTGTTTACTGTGTTTTTAGATACAAGCAGTCAAGAAAATTTAGGAATAGGAGCAAAAATGATGCAATAAACATTGCAATTACTGTGATTCACCTGCTAAAACCTCTGATTAAATTTGCAGTCAAACAGATCAGCAGGGGTAGTAAATTTTCACACACTAATGTGTTAAATCTTACATTAGAACAAATTAGTCATTATTCTTTATTTCTATATTATTCGTTATGACCATTTTTCAATTACAGATCCCTTATCTTGCTTCACATGGCATCAGATTTTCTGCTCTGACCCACTTTACATGCACAAAAGCCTGCTTATAAGAAGCTGATGTAAAGCCACTCGCTCTTTAGGAAAATAAATGGCATTTATACTACACAGTATGCTCCACAGTATGGAAACTTACAGGAGAAATGAATGCAGAAACTTTCCATGGTTTTCAGCCAGCACATACAACACTGCTGATAAAACTGTATGTGCTTGTGCTCTTCTCCAGCAGATTCATATAGGGAAGCTGCAGTTTAGCACAACTGTGACTCCAAAACCCCAAAGCAAAACGAACAGAAAGCCCCAAACTCTTTGTGAGTTTTGTTCACCACTTCTGAGTAGGAAGAATTGTCATCACCCATAAAAACAAAGCATCCCAAACCATGAATATTAGAGGTACACGTGTTTAAAACATACACAGCAGAAATTCCTCCATCTCCAGATGTGCAAAACCTCAACGACTTTCACGCACTCTTCTTTACACGGCAGCCATAAACCCTTTATTCCCTGTCCCAGAGGGATCATCACTGTTGTGGCTGCTGTGGATCACAGATGAAGAGCTGACACCACCACCAGCTCAGTGCTGGTATGAACAAACACTCTTACACCTCCTGTTAGACACTTGCAGCAGCTCCCCAGAGTAAAGGCCATTTATTCAATCTATTTCTAGTCACAGTCCAATCAATGAAGGACAGTTTGTCCAAATTAACGTTCATGATTCCTTCTGACACCAAACCTGCTCGTGTTTATGAATGCACATATAAAAGCATCTTGTCTCCAACAGATACTGACAGCATTTAGAGCTCAGTACTGGCCAAATGGGTGTATAATAAATCTAATTTCGTAATTACCACTTTAAATATGACATAATTTACACCATGCACATAAAAATCATTAAATTTTATTTGATTTTCGCTAGCACACCATCTATATGTACATAATTATTATTTAATTAATCAATCAAATAAAATATTTCATAGAAAGACTGGCAGTTAATGAATGACTTATCCCAAGAAAAGTCTATTTATCAACTGAACTTTTTTTTTTTTTTTGAATGTCCGATTTAAATATAAGTAATTTTTAAGTGAACCAGAACAGAGGTCAGCAATTTGTAGGAAATATGGAAAGCTCCCAAGTAATCTCTTGAATAACAGAAATATAAACACAAATTCTGAATCAAACTGAAATTTTTTGCTACGCTCTGTCCCAGCTACAACAAGGGCCAAGAGCTGAAGGTGCATATGAGAAAAAGCCAGTTTGAAGCAATATTTTTATAATATTCAGTGATCAGCAATTAGCTGATTTTTTAAAGGAATTTTTCCTTATGCTAGTGTTATTTTGATTTTCAGATAGATGTTTTTGAACATTCTAAACATTTCTTATTTGCAAAGTGAACAAACAGAATATTTTTCTTTCAATCAATTTAATACATGGAATATGAGCAGACATCTGAAAATTCAAATCCTCAGTCATCAATCCAAAACCCAAAGAAGTCTTCCCAAAGTGCCAGGCAATCCAACAAACTAGGGATATTCTGAATTAAGTAGGAAGAACTGAGCAGAGGAAACAATCATGGATAATTCTGTGTAATAAAGAGCATAACACAGCTCCTTCTCCTTTCAACATTCTTTACATGTGGCTATAGCAAATACAAGCCATCAATTTGTTACCTTCATCCTATGTATATATATCTAAGTCTATAATTAGAAATATACTTGTAATAGAGATTGCCAACTGTTCAATTAAACATAAAGAACTTTTCACAGACACCACAGTCTCACTGGTGAATTTCCTGTATGTGTTATTTACATACAAACAACATTAGCTTTCCTAAGCCTTTTATATTTCATTATTAATTAGCTTTGAATAATTAAAAAAAAAATATTATCACTGGACTTACCCATAATGGTTAAAGCTGTGGCTTTTGTTAAGTCTTCTTTCATTGATTCAATTATTTCAAGATTGCCACCATCCAAATTGCATCTATTTATGGTTCCATTTCCTGAACTGATCCAGTAAAGCTTATTCTCCCCATAATCTATTGATAAACCTGTAATTAATGCATACAACTTTAACTGTGGCCCTAATAGATGACATACATTTATTGTTAAGATGTTTTCATTATGAAAGTGCATTTAAGACATATATAGACACACACAATTGTTATCTATTCACTCATCTACTTACACTTAGAAAAAAAAAAATTGAGAAAACCAAACTTGGTCATTTACAATGAAAAAAATCCAGGCTTTTAGAGAGATTTGTGTCTTTTATTTCTTTCAGCATCTACAGAAATCAGTGACTGACTGATGAAAGAGCATTATCTGGCAATGAAGAATTACTTGAATAAGCTGAGGTCCTAAGCAAGGTCATTATCAACTTGTAAATGCAAACCAGTAGCCATCATTTATATTCTAAAATTATGAATACGGAGAGACCTGGTAAACAAGGTACTTTTTGTGATTCAGAACTATAAAAAGTCTGTTCTCTCCCTGCTTAGGATATTGAACTACCAAAATCTAATCCAAACTGCTAATAAATTTATAGTATTACTTTTCATTTTGCTTCATAGTGAACTGACCTCATAATCAGTTCTTTGGAGTTAGAAGCAAGAGAAAAGTCAAAATAAAGATACTTGCAAAATAAGCTACTAAATGAATAGAGTTTTCTGAAAGTAAGAGCAAAGAACTAGCAGATAATGTATTTCAGACTCCTGTAATCCTTCAAAAATGTTCAAGAAGTGGCAGCAGGAGATTTTCCAGAGTGAAATATTCTTGGCATGGTAACAATACATGCCATAACAATTTGCTTTGGTACTCTAGCTTTCCCAGAACTCATGTTAAGTATCCAGCAGCAAGTTGCCAAAAAATACTGTATTTCACTGCATGGGCCAACCTCTAGATATTGTGCTGTAGTCTTTTTCATCCTGTACACTGCTTCCCTGTGGAAAGCTATTTTGGAACCCCCAACAGGAGAAAGCAGCGCCACGAGCTGCAGTGTTTACAGCTGCCATCGTGTCACTACTTCTTCACGCGCATTTGACACGGCAGGCCAAAAGGTATCTGCTTTCTGAGCTTCTGAAAAACAGCTTTCCAGTCCCTTTGCAGGTACTGATACTTCCCTCCCCCTCTCTGCAGGAGTTTCACCCTGGAGGAAACAACACAAGCTCGAGAGAGGATCCGGAGCCGCGCCTTCAGGAGGGACTCGTCTCGCAGCGTCTCTGCACAACATCCTCGTGTTTGCACAACCAGCATCCCTCCAAGCACAGAGCTCCACGGCTCCTGGGGACGAGCAGCACTTGCAGTGCTCAGCCTAGCACAAGGATTTTCCCTGGGAGTATCGGTGTGGGTTACCAGGGAATCCACCAGCGTGAAGGTTCCCCTGCTCCGAGACGGACGGCGTTCGGTATCTGCTGCACCTCCCGACCATGAGCAGCTGCCCACAGACTGCACCTGGGTGGGGTCTGTTTGTGGGGTTGCTGCCAGTACAAACTATGCAGCAATTACAGTCCTGTCCTGTCCGGTTTTATACTTCAGACATTCAGCTGGTGTTTCTACACTCAGGCATCCCAATCACACAGCAGCAACTGGCGTGAGAAACATTCCCGCCTCCTTCTACACAAATCCACCATGTTATTCTTCCCCAAATACTTTCCACTTATTACCAACCTTTGCAAAAGCATATTATTTCTAATTTAGGCAGAGCATGTTTATTTAGATTTTTTTCAGGAACTGTCCTGCTTTACTAATGAAAACAAGTGGTTTATTAGCCATAAGCATCACAGATACTTGGGAATGGACCAGCAAACCATAGCTAGTATGTACTAGTTAAGATAAAAATAAAAAACCACCATCTGTCATCCTAAGAGTATCAGTTCCCAAAATTTCCAAACTACAAATAGTCTTGGTGATAATAGAAAATACTGTAATCGAAAAATTGTCTCCTTGTTTTGATAGAACTCAAATAGGAAAAATAAATCCATCAGCTTCCTTCCTTTCCATCACAGATTGGAAAACTCCCTCATTTTTAAAATTCTGAACTCATGCATCAAGAAAACTAAACACCCCATCAATTACCAGGCTATTCAACTTTAATAAACCAGATATTTGTCTTTTTCAGCAGCCTACCTGAGAAGTCCCCAAACGCTCAAAATTAGCACTGCATGAACTAGGGTTTCACTTATAGAGAAAGACAGTTTTTTCAGTTAGAAAAGAAATATTAAATTAAGGTTTCACGACCACTACTTTCTGGCTCTTTAGAAGGGTTTCCTTGTTCTTAGCATGGCACTGTCTTATGCTAATGGTAAAAACTCATTTAAACCATTGAAACTGGCATTTTGCATCTATTTTAATATTCAGCGCAAAATTCTGCACACAACCATCCTTCTTAATGTTGTTCTAATATTATTAAAAGCGATTTTTCTTTGCCCTAAAATTAGTAGGTTTATCACTCTTTTTTCCCAGATAAAAAGGTAATTGTCTCTTCAAGTGGATAGACAATCATATCAACAGTAAAACAGTTATCAAGTAATTTCTACAAAATGCATTGAATTTAGGGTGTGAAATGCATGTCATGTTGCTCTTATGTCAAATTTATTGAATTTTTTAAATCACTTTCACTTCTGCCTGCTTAATGCATTCAGTTATTAAAAAAAACCAAAAAACTTTAAAATATAGTCACTTTATTGATGGGCCATTAATAAGGCATCAACAATTGACATAACCACTTTAACCATCTAAAAAATGAAATTATCTATCAAAAGAGACTTGAACAAAACCAAAAAATAATACACATAGGAAGAGCTTTTTTTTTTTTTTTGAAGTGCCATAATTTATCATCAACTACATGAATCCCCAAATACTAAAACTGAGGTTAACTCATGATATGAAATGTATGCTTTAACTGTTGCTTTTTTCTCTGTGTGAAAAGTTAAGGGCCAATTTATCTTTTGACCATGCAGCTGACATTCTGGGGAGGAAGGACCTGAATTTGCAGTCAAAGCATCTTCTCACGTATACCCACGACTTACTAAAACCCTGATCTCCACGGTTTTTTAACCATGATACAAAGACTGAGAAATACAGATGGGTTGTCCTCCAGTCTACTGTAATCCTAGAAGTTAATAATACTCCATTAATTCTACAGTAGATTTCAGTTAGAATGGAGCAAAAATATCTTAAATTGTGAAACACAACTGTAACACATGAGTGTTGCTCGTGTCTTTTTGCCTGTTCTTACCACTGTAGGTGAAGAACATCATTGTACACCTAAATATCAGTTCGGACAATGCCCACAATAAATCACTATCGGTTAAAAAAGAATCAGGAAAAAAAAAAAAAGTATTTACCAACAGGATCTTTTTGATTCTGAAAGAGTATTTTGCTGTTGCTGCCATCCATGTTTGCCATGTTGATTGTGTTACCGTCCGTCCAGTACAGCTTACTGAAGCACAGAATTAACATTTACCACGTTACTTTGTGTACACAGTGTTTCTAATGGTCAGCACTGAAAACATTCACCAGTTTAGGAGACAAAATGCACAACTAACAGTTACACGATTTAATCAGCGGCTTTCGAAGGAAGGAAGCATTCAGTTAAGATATTTTCAGTAAAATCTTTAAAAATCATGCTTTTCACTTTAAGTTTGAAAGAAAACAGAATGGCCAAACTTAAAATATGAGTGAAGAACCACCTCCTGATGAGCTTTACTGCAGTTTATTTCTCAAAACCATGGACACCTTACCCTTTTACTGGGTGAACTGCAAGACACTGGGGTTTATCAATTCCATGGATGATCGAGGTTTTCAAGGAACCATCCAAATGTGCCACGTTAATTTGTGTTTCATCAAATTCTGAGCTAATCCAATATAAATTACGTGATATCCAATCCACTGCAAGACCTCTGATACTCTGAATATCTGCAAAAAGGGAAAGCAGTTATTTTGATTTTCTTTCTGGATTATTGCCAGCATTAGGAGAAAAAAAAAAAAAGAGTAATTTATTCTATGGTTTGTTAACAATATTGTGCAATACTCTATTCAGATGGATTTATGAACTAGCTGCCAAGAACAAATAATCCTTATTTTTCTTTGTGTGCCTGATACACTTGCAATAAGAACATGAAAATCACACTGAATATTCACAGCATGAAAACTATTGTCCAAAAATAATAATCAGCGATGCTGAAGTTCTGTATTGCATTTTTCTACTCCAGAAAGCATTTATCGCCCAGTGGCTTTCTAAAACAATGTTGTGTTGAAATTTAAAAGCCTCCTTCCTTCTTCAGCTCCGTGAAGGCTCAGTACAGAGGATCTGAATTCAAACCATTGGTCTATAGCACACTTCTGTAGCTCATAAGTACTTGTGTCACTGGAGAAGTTTACTGGTCTTATTTTTGAAGTCTTTGAAGACTCCAAGTTACTCCCCTGCCTTCTTGGATATGGCAAAATATCCAAATATCCAAAATATCTGTCAGCCAATGGGAAGCAGAGGGAATGAATTCTCTATCTTGCATTGCTGGTGCACACAGCTTTTACTTTTCCTCTTAAGTCGTTTTTATCAAACCCCACAACTTTTCTCATTTTTACCCTTCTGATTCTCCTCCCCATCCCACTGTGGGGAGCAAAGGAGCAGCTGTGGGGGGCTGAGGGTTAACCTGCAGCACCATCATTACCTGAGGCAGCAAAACAGGAGGGTGATACGACTGATTTGGTAGCTCGATGGTCTTCCTTAGCAAGGTATTTAAAGAAATGTCAATCTGTGTTAATATCTGCCTGAGATACCGGGTGTAAAGCCACTGCTCCATCTGCAGACACCAACACGCCCCTCTGCCTTGAGACAGAACTGGTTCATACTGGCTGGCAGCTTCGTGGACAAGGAAACAGGCCAAGGGTGATTTGATGATTTCATTGCAGTTCATCGTTCATACACATCTTCTGTCAACTTAACACGGTAATTTCCACTGACGGGGTTATTGGCCTTGACAAACTGACATGGATGAGCTGTGGACTGGTTTGCACGTCCGTGAGGCTGAGCAGTGATTGGGCATTAGGAAGTTTGCCAACCTCACAAAATGCAACAAAGGACACCAAATGCATAGTCCTTGACCCATTTTAAATTGCTCCCCTGCCCTTCTGGGTTTTTTTGTTTGGAGGAACTAGAAAATAAGCATTTCATACTCTTAAAAAGATTAAAGTATGACTTGGAATCTTAGTGACACTGGCATAAGACTTTACTCAACGAGAATCCCACCAGTACGTGCTTACAAAGCTTCTTATGTTCTTATAGCAACATTAAAATATCACTGTAAGCAAATGAGATCGTTTACACATAAGAAATAGTCTTTACAATGTTTTGATGTGCCAGAATATTGTAATTTTCTCAAACTTTTATATAATAAGTTCCATCTGGAACAGAAAACCAAACAAAACAAACAAACAACAACAAAAAAACCCACAAAAAACCAAACAACCCACAAACACAAAAATCTCCACCACAGAAGCATAATAAAAGGAATATGAAAGAATGCTGATAAACACTCACACATAGTACCTTTCTTTGGGTTTCATGAAGTTTCTTGACAAGTTCAGTGATTTTTCTATAATAAACAGTATTTTTATTCTACTACCGTTTGAAAAAAGCAAGCAACAAGTCCCTCTGTTGGGCACCTGAATACCTGCTATAAAGATCTCTAGCAGGCATTCTAAGCCTTGTCCTCATTACTGGGACCAAAAAACCTATCCAATTGTTAGTAAAGTTGTCTCTGAGACAGCACTGGAAAACAAAAAAAGTAGCCACACAAAATAAATGAACTCACAGTCTACACAACCAAATGGGGATATTGGCATATTTGCCCAAACATTTCCCAAAATGTGCTAACACAGAACTAATTTCTTCTAAAGTGACACAAGGGGTAGAGCTTGAACTAATTATTTTCTAAAGTCCCCAGATAATCAACTATATGGTTTATTTGTTCTCCAGGTCAGAAAAGGTCTGACCTTAAACAACTGAGCTATTTCTTTTCTCTTCTTCTCCACCAAACATTCATTTAACTGCTGGGGAATCAGAGTTAGCAAAATTTGCTTTCACATAATCAGCTTTTTCCTATTTTCAAGCAGGTAGGTACATTACGAAGTAGAACAACGTGTGCTGCCAGGAGAGGAACTGACAGTGGCTGGAAACAAAAACCAAATGTTACCAAGGACAAAATCAGGTTTTCACTTCATTACCAGAGCTACTGAAATAGAGTTGAAGCAATCAGATATAGACTTCATATTCATTAAGTTTCTGTACTTATGTACATATTTTGTACAGCAAAAAAAGCACATTACACCAGTATCACTAAAATTGCAAAGCTGCCATGTTGTGGTTTCACCAATGGTGCCAAAGCTGAAAGATCTAAATGGACTGGGAAGAGAAAAATAAACCTAACAGAGCCAATTTCATTGCTAGGTCAACATAGGTAGCCAAACGACAAAGGAAATTCTTCAGTGCAAAGCTATGTCAGGATGCTGTGCTTCTCCTGCTTTTTATCTTTATTCTTCCTGCCTTCCCCTGAAGACATTAGTCTCCTTTTTTACCACACATTTCAATCTTGTACAAAATCAATGTGAAATTACATCCCAATTTGTTTACATAAAATTGAATTATGAATCAATAAAGCCAACTAGAATACTAAAGAAAATCCTGCTTGCTTATTGTTTAGATCAATTATCCAATACCAGGGCAAGGTACGCATATCAAGAACTTGCATGCTCCTATTTTAGCTCATAACACACATTTACCTAGAAGGAATTATTTTTACTTCAATCCTATGCTGTTTACCTCTTGAAATAATGGTTTCTAAGCCAGTCCCGTTAATGAAGGCACGTTTGATGGTCTGTGTTTTCACATCAGTCCAGTATAAACGTTCCTCTGCAGCATCAAAATCTATGACTGTCACATCATCGATGTCAGGGACGGTGAAGGCGGTGATGAAGTTGAAATACGGGTTCTCTATGTCCACCCCTCTTATTTCTGAACGCCTTGCATAAAGAAGAAACTTCTTTCTTTCTGTTAGAAAAAGGGAAAACATCATTCCTCATCCTCTTCACAGTATCTCTAACAGAAATCGAAATAATTCACTTGAGATCACTTTACAAATGTGTAAATTATGTTTATACGAGTGATTAAACATCTCCAGAAAATCTGCAGCCTAGTGACACTTGAGAAACAATGTTACACAGCTTAAAAATCACAGGAAAAATATAAGGATTCTGGATGCTGGACATTGTTACCACACCACTAAATCAATATGGTCTTATGAATGTGTAAGAAAAAATGTTTAAAATGCTATTTTAAACATTTTACCCTCTTTAGTCCACTCCAACAAATCCTGTTTCACCTGCACTTCATAACAGATATTAGTATTTGGCATCTCAGGGTAACAGACTCACTGTAAAAGGGAAGTTTTGCAAACAGCAAATGTGTTTGTGTGTAAGCAGTGAAAAGAAAACAGCTGGAACAAAAAGGGCAAATTAGCTGTTCTAATTTACACCTCCAGTAGTGAAAAAGGATGATTTAAAGGCAAAGCAGAGCTCTCTTTTTAATCTCAAAACTCTGAATGATTGGAGCAAATGCCTGCAAATGAACAGTAAAAGTAACTTTTTTTCCCTGCAATATCCTTGACATGCCAAAATATGATTTTCTTTCCTATTTCTTGAATGTTGTTAATCAACACTAAAAAGGGTAATTTAGTACAAGGTCTTATAGATAATACACACAATTATTTGACATTTCAAGGGCTTTTAGAGCTTAAAAGTGTGTATTGCAATTTTTTTATAAAACTCCCCTGCAAGGATGCACTTCTAATATTTACTCTTTGTTTCTTAATCCTTGAAACTAAGACAGCTCTGGAGCAGGTAGAGATTTAAGCTATTAAGGATGTTTTCGTTATTCAGCTTACCTGACTCAGACTGTTGGGATGATGCACGTTTCAGTACAAAGCTCTCTGCTTTGCAGAGATAAATTTTATGAACAC
The DNA here is from genome assembly GCA_013397755.1 of Cnemophilus loriae. Taxonomy (NCBI): domain Eukaryota; kingdom Metazoa; phylum Chordata; class Aves; order Passeriformes; family Corvidae; genus Cnemophilus; species Cnemophilus loriae. The sequence goes on from VZTF01001738.1 coordinate 257,105, forward strand.
ATCACACACACCAGCAGCACAAAGAAACGGCTGTGGCAGCAAATATCAAAGCACCACAGACCTCAACTATTAGAATCAGTCATCGATTCTCAGAAAGGAGATTCTCCTTTAGAATACACCATTGGAAAGCACTGTAAAGAACTTTTTTTTTTTTTTTTCTTTAAGATTAATTTGTCCATTGATTCGAAAATCAATGCAATTGTCAAGCTGTAGGGAGGAAAACTTACCATAACATGTTTTTTTGTCTGAAGACAGTTTCATGAGGTGTGGACAGGCACAGGCAGCACTTCTGTTGTGATTGATCAGACACATGTGAGAGCAGGGACCCCTGCCCTCGTTAGCAGCACACGGGTTGGAAGCTAAAACAGAACCATTGAAAACCACAAAATGTAAAAACACTTGTTAGAATTAAAGTTTGTCGAACAGTTGTGAGAAGGTAAAATTCTGTCCGAAGACAAACCCAGTCTCAGGGATTAAGTGAGCTCGTGCTTTAATAGTTTTTTTGTAGGCTAATATTCAACTCTAGTTGGAAAAAAAAAAAAAAAGTTTTGTTTTGTTAATACCGCCATAATTCATAACTGTAACTTTAGGAAGCCACTGGATATAATTTTGCCAGGGAGATATTAATTTTGCAGCCTATTCTATAAATGTATAGAATTTTACACTCCTTATCAAGACACATGGGATTTAAAAGAAATGTCAGTATGATGAGGACCTGAAAAACAGATTTCATTGTGTGAAAGCAATGGTCAAAGCATAGATTATGAGACGAACAATGGCAAATTTAATGTTTCCTCTCAGTTTGATCCCCCTACTAGAATATTAGTTGGAACTCTAACGCACAAAGATAATGTGAAAGAGAGAAAAAGGGAAAAAAAACAAAACCAACAAAACACAGTGAAGCATTTCTACTTTTCTCAAAGCAAACCTCTCTTAAGTGTAGGTTTTCACAAGTAGCTTCCTATAGCTCACTGAGTGAATAAGATGTGCTAAAATTGCTTTAAAAAGCAGGAAGAAATCTGGCCAAAGAAGACCGCTTAGTCTCACAAAACCTGGAAATCATTCTTATTATCTTCATTCCTCGTTATAAACCCCAAAGTTCCAGAGCACTGCTGAAGAGACATTTCAAGCAAAAACGTAATGTTGTCTCTTCCTATTGTAAAAAAACCAAAACAAAACAACAAAAAACTCTTTGAAAATTAACATTGATGAAAAAGGAAGTGGGAATGACTGACTCAAAGACAAACTCATAATTAACAAAATCAATTAGCATAGAATATATTCCTCTAACACTGTGTTAGGCTGCAGTACAAGTAGTTAGATAACCAGAGCAATCTGATGTATGAATTTCCTTACAAAAGAAATTTAACTCAAACTCAAGCACTTAAATTTGAAGACAAACTCAAAGTTTGCTCCATCGAACCATTCTTTCTTCCACCAGTGCATCCTTCCTTAAATTTATCCAATAATTCCTGAATCCTTTAACTACTTACGTGTCTAACCTGTGCTAGGGGAAGAATGAAGCTCTCAAAATCCTGGAAAAACAGGTTAATTACAATTGTAGCCATCACTCTGTTAGATAAAACCACAGGCTTTTACTATTTTCTATAAAGTCCCATTTGCCCCTTTTAAGCACTGGAGGCCACTTGGCCTTTCCCAAAAACTACAACAGAGGAATGTTTATTCAACATCATTTTTCTTGTATCTATAGTAACACTGAGAGAAAATCTGGAGTGATCTCTTGAAATAAGTTCACAACTTCATGTGGAAGACAAAGAAAATGTGAAGTTGAATAAAAGACATGGAAGTTAACAAGGCTCAGGGAGCCTTTCCAGATGATTATTAATGCACTATTAGTAAATATAAGTCATCTATCCCTATGAACTATACATCAGAAAGAAAACAAAACTTAGAGTTTTGGAAATTTTGTGAAGGAGATCACAGGATCATTGATGCTGCAAGAGATCTCAGGAGACCATCTAGAGATTCAACCTCCTGCAATTTTTTGGCATTCTTTCCACAGGTGCTGCAAGATTGTAAAAATGTGGTCCTGTGTTTTGTAGAACAGCATTTCCTTTCATTTATTTGCTGATACTGAGCAGTAATTTCTGTGGAATTTCAACCTCTCTGTATGCATGTAACTGTGACAAGGATTTACTTTGGGCCTAAGAATAATTAATCCCTGTATTGTCTTTCCATGCAAGTAGTGCTTTATGGAATGGAATGTACGGAATTTAAAAAGAAGAACAGACAGAAGAAAAAAACAAAAGGCATGCTGGTTAATGATCATTTTAAAGAGAGTGTTGTGGTTCAAGTGTGCTCCAAGCATCTACCAAGAGGAGGCAGTGCAATTTGTGTGCTGTTCACATCACAACTCCCTCCATATCGCACAGAGCACAAAATTGGTGGAAAAAGAAGTGTTCTAAAGCAGATGTGTTTGTTTCTACATGACTGCACAACTCTAGGAGCAAACTACCATAATTGAAACATTACTTCTAGCAGCACATATTTATATATTCCTTTCATATTCATACTGCTTGCACTGAATAACAGCTAAGCCTGCTCTTTATTTCCTAATAAAAACTAATTCTCCTGAGGGCACATTGTTATTGCTCTGACTCTCAAAAATTTGGCTTTTTTTATTTCTTTGTGCTCATTCTAACACTTCTATTTCTGTTGTGAATAACCTCAGAAGCATTTGTTACTCACCTTTCCCACGCCATTTATGATTTCACAGACTGCCGCCATACAGAAGCCTGTCTATGAGAGGTATTTCAAGCAGCATCAGCCAACCTGTCCTCAGACCAAAACCTGTCCCATCCTCTTGATCAGCCCGTCAAGCCTTCTCGATGAGCTGTATGTGATCTGTATACAGTATCCGAGCCGCGGGAGTGATGTGGATTTATACAGCATCACAGTTCACTACCTGGGCTGCTTTACTCCTTTCCTAATCATTTCCACCAATCTGTTTTCCTCTTGATCACAGCAAGCCACAGAAGTGGCATTTTCCCCGGCTGGACAGCCTTTTTCATTATTTAATTGATTTCCACTGCTGATTGCTTGTCAATCTGTCTCTCTCACAGTGCTGTGCACAGATACACACATGTCACTGTTGTCACATTGCTTCTTGACTGCTCTCTAAAACTTCATTTAAACAAAATGCTTATTTTTCTTGACCAGCAATCCTTAAAAATAACCCCCTCAGACATTCCATCACCAGCTGACAAATGAACACTTACTCTGACAGCCTCTCAATATGCATTTCCTACGATCAACTTATCCCCTGCATGGAGTCCATACTGAACTTGTCCCTTTGTGGCACCAGATTTCAGCGAGGCAAAATTTGATCTCGTACTTTATTGGTGCACAACGTGCTTGAATTCTGCCTAAACCTTCAAACAGCTGTAGCACACTTCCATCAAAAGGTGCTTTCAAATTGCTGACACTCGATTCCCACTCATATTTAAAATCAGTTACAGAGCTGATCCTCTGCTCACTGTCAATACTTCCAATAGAATTGATTTTCCTAAGGCCAAAGTCGTCAGCCAAGTTAAATCGTTATCCTGCCTGATTATATCTGATTATTTGAGCATTGATCTTTGAAATTTGCAGGTTAGGACTGATCAGATGTGTAAGTTCTAAAGGAAATATTTATTTCCTCTAATCACTCTGTTTCAGTTTTTAATCATTAATTTCAAAAATTAGTATAAAATTTTACATATTCACCATCAAACTAAATAAACAAGAATATTCTTAGAACAAAGCACAATTCTTGATGATGCTCAGAAAAATATATTTTATTGTATATATAATAATAAATATAATATAAATATAAATATGAGTAAAATTATAATATATATATTTTTGTATATATATTTTGCATTATTTATAATACATATGCCAAACTTTCTGCTAGCTTTGAAGTAAAAAGAACATATACAAGGTTGAGATAAAATCTCAAACTAATAAAATTTTTTAAATCTCCCCATCTTAAGCAGCATTTCTGTAAGAATTTATTTATTTTAAACAGCTGGCAATCTGTGCCTCAGTAGAATATTGTAACAAAACACTGCTATGAAGTTAAGTGTTCTTCATTTTTTAATTACGAAAGAGCCCAGTGGTACCAATATACTTTATATTCAACAGTTATTGTGCTGTTTGTCCTGATTTTTAAATAAAAATTTCATCAGCAGAAAGAAAAAATAGTGCCATAGCCATGTTTGGTTTTTAATTTTAATTCAAGTTAATACCCTGGAGAAATGCAAAAAAAAAAAACAAAAAACAAAAAACCAAGAGAATGTGTGAGAAATTCACAGCTTTGTGTTTTCAAGCTGTGATCCTTCCAGTTCTCAATATTTGCCCCTCTTATCACTGCCCTCAGCAGTGCACTGGTACAACTTCTCGTGACTAAAACAGACCTTGCTCTTTGCAGCAAGTGGATTCTTAAAATACAATGCTAGCTGGGGAAAAAAAAAAAAAAAAGTCTTCCTAGAAACCCTGTGTTTGCCATCTTAACAGCACTCCTGACACACAGCCTTGATTCTGGGAGGATGAGCGGGCCTCGAGCTCATATTCCTGAGAATATTCTGCATTAGGGGAGAAGCCTTCCACAATCCCCTGCGGTTTACTGACAGCTGAACTCATCATCCATGCAAATATCTCACTCTAACTTCACTACCTTCAATTAGCATCTGTCCTGGATTGACTCAAATAATGTGGCTTTAGGCCACAAGAATTTATTTAGCTCTGCACTACTTCGTTTCAATGAAAATAACTTGCTGGATATATACTAAAAGCTAATAAACTTTCACCCACATAGGTGACCCAGATGGAGATGAAACTACAGAATGTTCATCCTTCGGTGCTCTATTCATGCTGACAATTTGCTGTGTAAATCTACTGTTAATTTTATTTTGGGATTCTAACCTGCACGCTATCTTGTTCATTTATTGAAAAATAACTACAAACTCAAAGGAAAAAATAACAAGTAATCAGGCAGTTTCACCATTTCTTGAGCTCAAATAAAAAGGTACTGGAGATCTGGAGAAAGAAATTGCATCTGCTGGAAGACGATAATTTAGAGCAAACCCAGAAGGCCGATCATAAATCAGAATCCGGTGTTTTCTACATCTTAAAATAAAAGCTGCAATTACACAACTTGATACTTGAACTTCCTGATTTTGGCAAAAAACAACTGAAGACTCTTCTACAGCTTTCACTTGCCTGGAGGCCAAGATATCTGTGACTGTGGAACACTGCCTGATGTCTCCCTAGGCTACAGAATCCCTCCGACGATGCTGTCTGGCCCCAGTCCAAACACAAAAGAGTTGTTCTTTTTCTGATGGCAAGAAAAGGCAAATAGCAACTCTGCTGCTACTCTAGAAACACCAAATATGGAACACAAATCCCAAAGTTCAGGAGCTGACCAGTTAAAAGAAAATTCAAAAAAAACTAAAAAAACACAAAAACACCCAAAACCCTGAAACAAAATGAAACGAAAAAACAAGAAAAAAGGTTATTTCAAAGGTGTGTACAGAGATGCATATTTACTCCACCCCAGTTTTAACTGCCTGGGCACGCATATTACAGTAAGCAGAACTAAGACAGCTTTTAAGAATGGTACCCTGCCCCAGAAAGTAAATTCTGAAGAATAAGGCAAATAGCTTTTTTCAGAAAGTGATGAAGTCCAAGAGACTTGACATCCACTGAGAACCAGTCACATTCGTCTTCAATTTGCATTCATTATTATTTTAAAATAAAACCATCAGGAAAATGCATCCTGACAATACGTGTCACATATTGAGAGGTCACAGTTGTCACCGCGCTCGGACACGCTAACCAGCTGTGAGTGGTATTCACTGCTTTTCCTTTATTCCGTGTGCTAGCAGAGAACATCCTGCAAATCTTTTGACTGCCAGTGTGCAGGAAGAATTTTCCTTGCTGGTACTCATTTACATCAGAGCTTTAGCCACAGTTTTCCATGTATAACTAATGCAGAACTGAGTTCCAATGCATTTACACAGCCATCCAAAATGGTCAGGATCTGATGTTTTCAAATCAAGATTGCTCAGAACCTACTAACATGAAAGTGCCTTACTGAGCACTACAAACCCCGGATGCAAAGAAAAACATAATTTCATTTCTCAGTATTTAAAAAAAAAGAACCGCAAGTATTCATGAGATAAATCCTAAAATAGTTCGTATTAACATCAACTTCTTGCCAGGAGGGTTGAAATTTATCCAGAGAACGTGGAACATTTTGTAACTAATTGGTGGTCATCCTCTAGTGGTATTTTTTGCTTTCCAATATTTATGTATAACATAATCACTGTCTTTTGTTATAGCTCACAAAAAAACCCCCCAAAAAAGCAAAAAAAAACCCTGATTTTTTTATCAGCATTGCTATTTTGCACGGTACATCCTAAGCTATATATATAGATATACATATATGTACCCCATAAAAACTTCTGCCACATGGGCTGTGTGCACCTGACTTCATCTGGTGCTGAATACAACAGTCCAAAGCAAAATCATATACAGATATATATATATATATATAAAGAATACGATTTCCCCCCTCAGAGGATGAATAATTAATTATTCTACAAGTAATACAGATATTTGTATATAAAAAGAATACTTATTTCCCCCCTAAGTAGTGAATTACTCTACAAATATTCACCTTGTGGCTGGCGACTCGGATGATAAATCTGGAGATCAAATGGCTGAGCGCTTGTTTTTTGTATTACACTGACATTTTGGCCAGTCCATTTATTGGCTTTGGCGAGGGTATTGGTCCTCCAATCTGTCCAATAAACTTCACTCCCATACAAAGAAACAGCAAAAGGGTGAGAAAGATATTCGTGACCCCGTATAATCTCTATCATGCTGGTTCCATCATACAATGCAGAATAAATGGCATCCGATCTACAAGACAACCCCAAATTTAAGATTATGTAAAAATAAAATAAAAATCACACATCCATTATGACATTGGGCAAAACGTGTAAAAACCTTACTTTGTAAGAGTGGTAAGACCAAAGAATTTTTTGCAGTGCAGTCGTTAACTTTACAAATGATTAAGTTCATATTGTTAATTTAGCTAGACATATGAAATACTGATTTTCCTGTGTAATGTTTTAATCTACTTCCATGCTGTGAAGAATACGATAGTAAAAGCAGTTTCATCTCAGATGAAATTAAGAGAAAAAATAATGAACTAACTCGGGCCTTCCATGGATGAGTGTCAGGGAGGACACATGGGAACAGGGAGCCAGGACCGTGGGTGATCGCACAGCTGGCAGGGCAATTAAAGTCATTTACATATTGTACACGCGCCTGCCCAGGGCTCTTTATGTCCAGTGTGCACAGCTACATTCCAGGCACACCGCAGCTCACGTTTGCGTGCAGAGCAGTGAGGATTTCTCAGCGACAATGAGGATGCTGCCACCACTTTACCTGGCGTCTGTCCACACGATTCTTTTTTCAAAGTGATCCACAGTGAGGCCGTTGGGCCAGGCCCCAGTATCCATGTCCTTGTAGATGATCTTCCTCTCGGCTCCGCTCATGGAAGCGGATTCAATGCGAGGGAAATTTGCATCCCAGTCTGTCCAAAACAGAATTCTGGTGAGAGGAAGAGGAACAGGGGGATAGAAGAAAATATTAAAGCATGAAGAAAAATCTGAAACAGTTTATGAGACAACAGTTGGAAAAAAGGCTCAACCATATACATGCTTTAAAGGAAAGGAATAAACATGTATCAATTTGGGCAATCGTATAAATTCCTTGAAGTAATAGGGTACCATGGAGGTAATATTTCATTATTAGTGTTAGAGCCACCATGAAAATAAAGAAGTTTTTCAAAAACCAGGAGTTTAACAGCATTCCCTTCTTCATTTCCATTTATACAGTGGCAGCTTGCCTTGTCTTCACTCTATAATTAGAAACCCAGCTCATTAAAAGAAATTATAATGAGAGCCTTCGAAAGCAATCCACGGATAAGAAGGATGGGGAGGGGAGAACGGGAAGAAAGGTGATTTGAGGTAGCAGGGATCAAGTAACAGGCTAAACAAGAGATTTTCATCTACTCTTGAGAGTGTTCTAACAAAGACCCCTGGATTCTGGTATGTCACTAATGAATTTTATTCAGATTACACTTGCTAGGAAAACTTCAAAGACGTGCCGTGTTTTCATCTCTCTCAGTTTTGTACCATCTCCAATGTTTTTCTAATAAGGAGAAATTTGATTGTTACAACCAAAGAAGCATCTTGTTAAATAACAGAAGCAGCATCACCAAGAGGACAGAAATAAACTCTAACTGTTCTTAGATTACCGAATTCTCAACAACACACGGACTTGTTTAAGGAAAGTTATACTTTTGATAAGAAAACTTGTGGTTAGCTGTAAAGAGTTAATTGCAAAGAGCCAGGCTGCAGCAAAACTTCTGACGAGCTTTCATATTTCCCACTAAAAGACCTTCAACCTTACCAGCCAGGGAGGTTCCCAGGACGAGCCCACTGGTGCTGTTTGCTTGTCTCAGGGCTGAGTTTCTGTTTGTGCACACTGGGCCAGGGATGTGTTTATCTACAGCTGTTTATTCAACGTACATCGGTACGTGTGTGGACTGGGAACACCTGCTCAGCCTCGCCGCAGCCTGGAGTGCAGCTCTGCCAGCTCTGCCTCCACTGGGATACAGGATTTGTGCACTCCTAACACAACCCTTTTCCTTGCATCACCAGTGTTTATTCATATTTAGTTGTGAAAGGATTGAGGAGCTATTCCTGTCTATGTTTAAAGATCTTTTTTCTCCTGTCTTCTAACATAATGTAGCGTCAATTGCTTCCAGCTCTTCAAAAGGCAGATTAAGCCTTCAGTTTCAAGAAGAGGTGATTTGATTTTTTTTTCTTTTTTTTCCTCCTAACCATTTAATTTGAACAACTTCTCTGCCAATTTTTCTGCCAACAGGATGCCTCGTTTTAAAGATCTTTATAGATAAGTGATGCGCTCTGTAAATAAGCTTTCTAACATCTCAGTTGAGAGGGCAAGAGCCTTGATCATTAAAGCATGTGCATCCTAATTCACAATTTAGGTCCCAGAATTTGGGACATTTATCAATTTTTATTTTTATGTTCACAGCTTTGCTTCTGAGAGAAATATTCAGTGAAGAGACATGACAGACTGCAGCAAATTCCTAAACAAAATTAAATATCGTGACTTTGAAAACTCGTCATTTGTGTTATTTTTGGCCACATTTAATTTGTGGTTGGCGGCTTGCCGCTTTTGTTGTGTTTTTCTGAATGTTTTTGTTTGTTTGGGGTGTTTTGCCCCCTCTCTGAAAGAGCAATAATTATGGGAAGAGGATGTAGCTATTGACAATACCTAATATTCTGGATTATAGAATATCCCTAATGAATAGGTAGAAAAAATACCGACAGGACCTAGCAAGCATTATCTCAACTTTAGAGATGAAAACCAAACACTAAAGGTGGCATTTACCTCACTCAGCCATTAGGCTTCCAGCAACATCTAAGCTGCATTTTTATAGTCCCACCAAAACAAACAAACAAACAAACCCCAAAACCAACAACAACAAAAAAACACTCAAAAACCAAAAACAAACAAACAGACAAACAAAACCCAGAACAACACACACAAAAAAAAAACCCAACAAACAAACAAAAAACCAATCAACCAGAACAAAACCAAAAACAAACAAACAAAAAAACCTGGTCTCTAATTGAGAGACCTAAATGGACCTAATTCAAGGTAAGCAATTTGCCAACAAACAGATCCCCATATCTCCTGATTTACCATTTTAAAATCCTTTTCACTCAGAAAAAACACACTAATAATGGATTGTTTATCACTCAGACTTTCAAGAACTATCAAAGACAAGTTAGAAACTATAACTCACAGCAAAAAAGGAAACGAAACAAGTAACACATTTAAACATCTTTAAAATACTACACAACAAGAAAAAACAATGTTTTAATAATTTATAATTACCCATATCTGGGATCCAAAGCAATAGCCCTGGGATGCTCCATAGCTCCAGCTATTAACGTTGTTCTCAAAGTGCCATCGAGTTTTGCTACTTCAATTTGGTCCAAATTGCTGTCTATCCAGTAAATGTTTCCTGCAATCCAGTCTACAGTCAGCCCTTCAGGGGTGGCCAGGCCGTGTTGCACTACAACCTCGATGGCACTAACACCTTAAAGAAAAAGAAAAAAAAGAAAAGAGAAGGAAGAAAACAAAAAAAGAAAAAAAAGAGAGAGGAAAAAAGATTCTTAAAGGACTTATGCAGAGACTGGTAGAGTGAACATGGACATAAAAGTCTCCTTTTGTTCTTGGAGTGAATTCTGGATTATTTGGGGTTTGCCTTTTAGATGAAAGCACTGGAACACACACTTCAACAAAGAACATTTTGTAGAAACTCTTTTGTATATATTATGAGATTATACTGAGTTATAGGCCATCTTTATGTCACAAGAGCAAAGAGAAAGTCTTTCCGGATGCTATAAAATTTTGAAGCAGAATCTTTCACCTAGTGAGAGGAGATAATTTATCAGACATCCCATAAATTCTTATATTTTTTTAATAAGGTGAGGATAAACTGAAAAAAAAAATGAAATAAATCAATTTTGCACTCAGTGGATCAGGAAGAAATACCAGCCCTTTGCATTTGGCATTTTCTCCCCCCTGTAGCATATTGCAAAAGGAAACTTTGATAACAGAAGTCTTTTTCTGGCTAGACATGAAGTTCAACCTTGATACACGCCTTTTCAAAGGCAGAATGCCATCACACATTCTGTTTCTGTGAACGGCAGCTCAGTTACGACTGATCAGGTCGAACACCCTGGAACTGCAGGTGTTCTTACTGGTAAGAAAATAAAGATTCAGTCCATACCTCCGGTATCAGAGAGCTTGCCTCTGTAAATTTTGTCCTCCACCACATCTGTCCAGTACAGTAAACTCTGACTGAAATGAAAATCGAGGGCTATTGTATTTCTTAAACCAGGAACTAAGAGGCTGTAGTCACGCTTGTGAAGATCAATCTTTCTGATCTCGTGTCGAATAGAAAAAATTATGAAAGCCTCAAATGGATCTGGAAGGAGAAGATTAAACATTTCAAAGGAATAATAAAAAAGATATTGCTACAAATTGCTATAAATGACAAGTGGAAGGTGAACAACAGAATCTTTTATCAGGAGAAACAGATGATTAAAACAATTCATCTCTTGATAAGGAGTCTTTCAATTACTTTTTTAGTCCAACAGACTTCTTAATTCTCCCTTCTAGCACTATCTTTGATCCCAACTAGAGATATTAGACATTAAATTTGGGAACATCAGACTCAACTGTTGAACTGAATTTTGTAGCTCTACCACAATGAGCCCATAATTACTGCTTTAAAAAGCCATATTATCAAATTTAAAATCTGCTTTGCAAAAGGTTCAGAAAAATGAAACCATTGAAATAGACATTGTTTCAAAGGCCAACCAGCTGAAACAATTTACTAATATGTAATCTACCTTTCGAATACACAGTGTACCTTGTGTTTTCAAATGAAGTGCTTAAAAAAAACCCTCATGTAAAACTAACAAGCAAGAAAATGAACATTTTATGTGCTTACTGATACATGTCATCACAAATCCAGCTACCAGTGACTTTCTCCTTCCACTGTTAATCAGTTAATGCTACATGATTTGTGCCAGTGAGTTTGTATCAAAGTGAATCCAAATACCTGTAAACACGCTCAGCATAGGTCAACCACACTAAGAAATTGATTTTTTTTTTAATTACAGTTCTTACATAGATTAGGAAAGGTTTTTCAAGCAAGGAAATGTTAATAAAACAAACAAGGAAGACAAAAATTGGATTGTATAAACTGTTGAATCAACTCAGTATATCCACTTTAATACAGATATTTTTTCACTGGAATCCTTTTCTGTGGGGAAGTAGTTGTTACCCCCAAAACCGCTCTGAGTTCCTTCTCCTAGAGTGAAACAGATTATGCTGGGAGGTTTCCTTTCCATACAATTAAGCTCATTTATGTAAAAGACACATTATGGCAGTTTATGGCAATATTCCTGCTTCTCAAGACTCCTGAGAGTCTCTGAAAATACCGAGATTATCTCTTGCTCATTCACGCGAACACTGCACTGTTCACTTCCTCCTGCAGCTCCCCTTCTCCTGATACCCACTGCACACACAGACTGAACAGCTAAAACATCTGGTTTTAACATTCTTCATCTGTGATGTTTTGAGCTGATCAGGCACCTCAGCAGAGCCATGTTTCTGCTCTTGGAGCTCTTGTTCACAATCTGCCTTGAACTTTCCAAACCACCCTCCTATTTGTTAAAGCAACGAATGACTTTCTGCAGAGCCAATTTTTCAAAGCTCTGCAGTGATTAAATAATTTAGTGCAGAACAGGATCACCGACATTAGCAGCTATTTCACAAGCACCAGTTATCCGAAGTCGAGACACACTCTAATGGCATTTCCCAAATTCTGATAAATTGGCACCTATTATGCAGGAGGCTACTGACCTGTGGGGTTTTTGGCAATTCCAATGCATAAGAACACAAGTCATAATCATCACCAGTAGCCTTTTCTGTATTTCTCAGTAATTAAAAACACAATGGCAGAAAAAGAAACCTAATAAACGTGTGCTATGTTAGATTGGGTTTTCCATTCAAAGTAAAGGAAGTACAGCTTAAGATAAAAAAAACCTAGGGGGCAAATTATCATTACGAAAAGGATTAAAGTTCAGCGGGATCTTGACAGGATTTACACTTGAAATAAACATGACAAAACCCTTCTCCCAAGCTTGGCTGACAGCAGCCTACAATACTGCACCCTCCTCTGAACACAGCTCTTGAAGGAGAGTGTGAATCAATTCAGAAAGAAAGGCAAGAGGAAATGAGCAGGTGTTCTAAAAGGTCTAGAAATCGTGGCCTGCAAGGGAAGAATGAACAATCTGGAATTGCTTAGTCTAAAACAAATGGAATAAGATGATGAGTGGAAGCACATAAAATTCCCTTAAGACGTAAAAGGCTGATGAATTGAAAATGGGAAAAATCCTGTTTTCTGTATAAACGACAAGTAGGGCAAGGATTAAAGGCTTAAACTGGACCAGGAAGACTCAGAAAGACCAGAAAAACAAAAATCTTCAGGAGAGTGAGGCAACAAAACATCTCACCCCTGGGAAACTTGGAGTTTAGCACTGAAGGTGTCCTGAAGGTCTTGGAAAGCAGATAAACAGCAGCAGTATTAGCTAGGCTTTGATCTTCCTTCCAACCTGGTCATTCAATGGCTCTACAAAATCAGCTACATTGCAGTGATTTGGAATTTTCAGGCTCAATCAAATAATTTATTTTAAAAAAAAAATTATGCTCCCATCACCCAATAAACCCAAAATTTGATGTTATTTTCCTGATTCCTCTACTAGAAATTGAGAGCAAATACTTTTTATTCTGCAAGTTGATTAAAAGCATTTTTGTAAAATATCAAATAAATATAATGGTTATTGATCGCATTCTTTAAAACTTTCAGGAAAATTAACTCTTAACTATTTGTTAGAGAAAAATCGTACATTTCTGCACTTTCTGGTTTCATAAATGCCTCGAACTTATTTACCATAAAGCTTAGTGTATAAAATATATGATGCAAACAAGGTATAAACTACATGAAAAGCTGTAAACAAAATCCCTGCTGGAAGAAAACTGCCTAAACAATGCCATCCAAAAAGACTCTATGAAGAATAATGCTTCACGTTTTCCAGTGGGTTAAATTTAAAACTTTCTTAGGAGAAATTCTGGCTGAACATTATTGTTTGATTGAAGCTTCCTGTAACAACAGCAGCACAGCAAGCAATCCACAATGTGCTTTTACGAAAATTACCTCAAAGGAAAACAATAACTTCATAATGATTCTGAAAAAAGCCTTCATTAAAAGTTTGACACTGCTCAGAGAGGATTGGACTATTCCCCCCTCCATTTTAGTATTGAAAGGTATCTGGAAATTACAAGAAAATTGAGTTTCAAACCAGCTAAGACAGATCAAACAAACAGACACATCACCCTCTTTTTTAAATAAATAAGTGTATACATATATGAAGTGATATAACAGAGTTCCCACTGCTTAGAAAAGGCTGACAGTCAATTTTAAACTGAGCTAAGTGTTTCTGAGCTCATCTAACAATTATTATACCAAAGTCTGAAAGGTTGAATGTAAACATGAAATTTAAATATCTTTTGAGAACAGTATTTTTTTTTTTTTCTGAATGCTTATTATCATTTAAAATAGCAAGTGCAATATATCAGCACAACTTATTTTGAAATGTGTTCCAAGAGAAACCAGGAACACAAGTATGAAAACATATAATTTGTATCGACTTTCCATCTGAATAATGCAGCTCTGTAACACACTCTTAGTTCAATCAATACGAATTTAAACGTAAAGGAAACATTTAATGTTTGGGAAGTCAGTAATGCAACAATGCCACAACAGCAAAAAGCAAACAAGATGAAAACAAGAGACGTGGAAAGTGAAGAAGCTCTGGAGGAGAAAGAAAGGCAACACTTAAAACCCTCAAGAAATGGAGACAACACAAGTAGAAATGAGATACAAAAGGGGAAACTAAGAAAGGCTTTGAAAGAGAAACTAGAAAGAAAAGAACTGCTCAATTCAAGCATTCTAGTTCTAAACACTCATTATTCTGTAACTCATTATATTTCTCTGGCAATTCATTAGATTCCTCTGACAAACACACTTCTTGATTCTGACATGCAACCAGGAAAAAAAAGTTAGAATCACATAATTACTGCATTTCCAGCACTCATATTCCCATTCTAATGGGCTCACAAATGAATGTTTTTACCATGTTCTGAAAATGTGCTGCACACTAACTTTACGTGTTATTGCTGTGTAGATGTGGAATGTTTCCTATACACAGGAAAATGCTATTTCAGATAGGAAAAAAAAAAAAGAAAAAAAGAAAAAAAAAGCTAAAGGGCTCCATTCTCATTTTCTTCTGAGTAATTTCTTTTTTCTCCTGGAAAACAGATTATTAGTTACTGCTCTAATAGAATACACACCCACTGCTGGTTCGAGGCATCTTAAATCACTATGGCTGTTCTAAAAATTACTTCCTAACAACTGGAATTATTGAAATAGTAGTTTGGCATTTGGGAGACAGCTTATCTTCATAAGGTCACTTTGAACTTTACTTGGAATTGTATTATAGAAAATTTTTTTTTCTTTAATCTAAGTTCATTCAAGATCTCAGACCCAGAGACTTAAATGATAGGGACATTTTGAGTCTCACAGAGTCACGAATGGAACCAAAATCATTCTCACTTTCCTAAAATGGCCTTCACACAGTCAACAGCTGAAGCGTCAGGGGATCTGTCCTCCAGAGAACTTCTCATGCCTTTTGAATTAAATCAACAGAACAGGGCCAAGATGATCAGTGACTCTAAAAGCACAGGCCATATTTAATGTGGAATAACTTTGTCACAGCTTTGATGGCATTGGGGTAGGATCATCACAGTTTGTATAGAAAGGTATCATTTTTCTTTATATCACCTGACATCACAGGTCTCAGATCATATATTTAGTGCTACATTCTTTGAGAAAATCTGGAGAAATCAATTTGTAACTTCAGATTCTCACTAACATCAGTAAACATTAAGCAGAAATATCTCATGGGCTTAAGAAAAACCGAGAAACTGTAGTCTCACTTTTCTTATTTTGTAGCACAAGTGAGTAGACTTGACTTTTTTTTCCCCATTTAGTTTCCAAATACTGGTAATTTCTACCTGATTTAATTTAAAGTTTTTTTTAAGCTTTCTTCATATGAGTTACTAACACTGTCTATAAATCTTTTAATCCTTCATTTCTCTAACCAAGTAAGAATGCACTTTTTAAAATGACTGGGAATATCCATAATATAGCAAATCAGATTGATCAGAAATCATTGAGACAGACCAAAGCACTGACATAAAGCAAGAACTTTAACAGCAATCACTGCAGAGTAAGAATCAATACAGAATACCTTTATCACATTTACTGAATTGCCAAATATCCAGATAAGCAATAGACAATGTGGAAGGTATTTCTGTTCAGAATTGCTAAGACACTATCAAAGAATAAAAGTAAGACAGAATAAAATTATCAAAGAATCCTAAACTGAATTATGAAAATCGAGACAGCAAACTCAACATTATTACTAAGTCCCTACCGAGGAGGTAAAGGTGTGATTACAGTTTATATTGCACATGCATGTTTCTGTTTTACACACAACACTGCACCTGGAGAACACACCCCTAACAGAGTTTCCAAATTATGCTTCAGTACTTGTTAATAGTGAACAACGAGGGGAATACATTCCCCTCTCCTGTTTTGGCTCATGTTGGTTTTCACCTTGATTAGTGAGCTGAGCAGGCTCTTACTGCTGTCAAAAAACAAGTACCAGAATGCCTCAGGGGAAAAAAACCAGCTTAAATATTGAATGCTAACAGACAGCATGTAATTGCACATTCAAAATTAATCTTCTAAACCGCCAACCAATACTGATCAATATCATGATGTTACAGATTGATCTATTTCTTAAAAATACATAGTAGAATTTAAAATTATCTCTCTCTATATATATATTCCATGCATATTAATTATACATGAAAAACCGTGTAAAACTTCAAACCATCTCAGAATTATATCATATTAATATTCCTAGAAACATCTGGTTTTAACATTCTTCGGTTAGCAGTGACCTAATATTTCAATACCCCTTTGTACAGCAAGAGTAGGGACAGCTTTAATGAGTCCTTAGATTGCCATCAGGCCCACGTTTGGACAAACCCAGCCTGTATTTCTTATGTAGGGGGAAAAAAAAGAAAAAAAATGAAATAAGCTCTCAGTAAATGGCCATCACAGCTATTAACATCCTGAATATTGAACACGCACCGAACTTCCACTTACCCGTACTAACACAACTTTCTCCATCCTTGCTGAGCTTCCAGCCTTCGTAACACGAGCACTTGACAGTATTTTTATGCTGTTCACAAACTTGGCTGCACTTCAGGTGCTTGCTACAGTAATCCATAATCTCACAAGTTTTGTTGTCTGTAGTGAGATTGAATCCTGCAGGGCAGGAGCACACAATTCTTCCTCCAGGAACCACAGAACACTGATGGCTACACCCACCATTGTTAAGTGAACATTCGTCTGAAATAACACGGAAAAAAAATAATTAAGGGCTGCAAGGGGCTGCCAGTTATGTTGTACACAGTAAAGTCAACCAAAACACCTGCAAAGGCCTCCAAGATGGGCAAACAAAATTTTATATTTCTAAAACAGATTTTTGTTTTTCAAATTATCTGATGTGCAACCTTTCACCCGGTAGCTTCACTGCAACCCGGCAAGATTTTAGCATAGCTCCATATCCAAGTGGTGATCCTCAGGAGGCAGTGTTGGGATTGACACTGCTTAACACCTTTATCAGTGACATGGACAGTGGGACTGGGGGCACCCTCAGAGAGTTGTGGTTGATTCAGGGGGGAAAGATCCCATCCTGAGGGACCTTGCCAGGTTCGAAAGGTGGGGCCTGCGCAAATCTCTTGAAGTTCAACGAGGCCAAGTACATGGACCTGCACTGAGTCAGGGCAATCCCAAGCACAAACACAGGCTGGGAAAATAATGGATTGAGAGCAGCCCTGAGGAGGAGGAAGTGGAGGTGGTAGTGGACGAGAAGCACAATACGACCTGGAAATGTGACCTTGCAGCCCAGAAAGCCAAATACATCCTGGGCTGCATTAAATAAAGCTGGACCTCAAAGGAAGGAGTTTCTTTCCCTCTGTTCTTGTGAGATCCCACCTGAAGGACTGCATCCAGCTCTGGGGCCCCCAGCATGAGGAGGATGGGGACATTTTGGAGCGAGTGCGGGGAAAGCCATGAAAATGCTCCGAGGGCTGGAGCCCCTCTGCTCTGTAAACAGACTGAGAGCTGGGGGTGTTCAGCCTGGAGAAAAGAAGGCTCCAGGGACACCTTAGAGCCCTCTCCAGGTCCTAAAGGGGCCCCAAGAGAGCTGCAGGGAGACCTTGGACAAGGGTGCAGCTGCAGTGACAGGACAAGGAGGAATAGCTTCAAACTGACAGAGGACAGGTTAGATTTGACATTGGGAAGAAATGTTTGACTCTGAGGGTGCTGAGGCCCTGGCACAGGTTTCCCAGAAAAGCTGTGGCTGCCCCATTCCTGGAAGTGTCCAAGGCAAGGTTGGATGGGATTTGGAGCAAGCTGGTCTAGCAGAAGTATCCCTGCCTAAGCAGGAGGCTGGAACGAGATGACCTCTAAGGTCATCCAAGGCCTCATCCATCAAGGTCTTCCAAGCCAAACCATTCCATGGTAGAACTCAAGCTTTTGTAGTTGGAGAGAACTGCAAATGAGCTGAAGTCCTTTCCTACACATCGATGCCCTTTAAATTGCTTACCTCCAGCCATGTTTTAAGGGGTTTGAAAATGAAAGACTTGCCCCTTTTGCCTTACTTGAAGAAAACTAATACTTCAAGCATAAACTCAGAATGATTTTAACTAAACAAAAATCCTCACACAGGCTCTAGTGATAACATTTCAGTACAATTAACACGAGAACCTTTTTCTCAACAGGAGGTATCGCAACAGACAGTAGCATGAACAAGCAGAAAAAGGTGTCTAAAAGAAGTACCACAAAGATCGCCTTCATCAGATCCATCAGGACAATCTCTTCTCCCATTGCAGAGCTTCTCAGGCTGTAGGCAGATGGAGGTATCATTAGCACAAGGGTATTTTGGTGGTCCACACAAATAGCCCTCGCAATTATCCTCATCAGACTGATCCTCACAATCAATATCGCCATCACATAGCCACGCTTTGCTAATGCATCTCCCTTGGGGAAAAGAGACAATAAACACAGGAAATCAGACTGGAAGCAAACTTTAGCAGGAAAAAAAAAAAACCTTCAAAACAATACACAGATTTATTTCCTTTTTTTAAAATTATTATTCTTTTCTGTTAATACTTCTTTCCTCTTTGATGAGCAGAAAGAAACCAACTCGCACTTATACTCTGAAGCACCGTCTGCAGCACTTTTGACAATTTAATTTTCCAAACACCAATCTTACTTATTTGCACGCTGAACAAAACTGCGTACAGGCAGGACACATCCTCAAAATCTGTTAAATACACCAAACGATACTAAAATTTTCTAATTGTTTTTAATTTCTCCTTTTCTTCATCTCTCTTCCTTTTGCAACAGCCCTCCATGGGAGAAATGTTTCAATATATTACTTTTAATTAGCACGGGTTTGCAAAGCAAAAATCTTTCTAGGGAGTAGACTCAACCCATTCCCCAGCGACGCCAGATAAATGATCAGCTTTTAGGCAAAATAACTACAGCAGATGAAATTTCTGACACGGTTTCAGTTTTGTCAAAGCAGTGTCCAGGTCACTGCTCAAAAGGGAGAAAAGAAATCTGTGCTGACCATCAACGTTTAGAGATGCAGGACAGCCTCTTGATTGAAAAGGGGTGTTTAAAAAACACGCATACATTAAATTAGAATCAATAAAATGAGAGATTTCATTGAAAAGAGCCAAGATTGGGAATGCTGACACTTACAGATGTGTATGTGATCCTCTCCCAACCTATTTTTCAACCCTGAGGCATAAACTGGCTACCTACAGAAGGGGTTAGTTGTAAATTTTGGTAACACCGAGACAGAACAGAAATGTAATGTACTTTATTTTCCAATTAATAGAAAAAGAACAGATAGAACCACGTGTTATGAAGCTGATCTAGAATTACTTTTTTTTTTTTTT
>VZTF01001738.1:276990-291938 GCA_013397755.1 Cnemophilus loriae
TGTCCATGAATTAATTATGCAGAGAAAATCACTTGGAATGGGAAGGAAGATCCCGGGAATGTTTGGTTTTATTGACAGCAATTCTGGTGGATGCCCAGGCACTGACTAGCAAAGCCTGACACCCACAATTTAAACCTGCTCAGCATGAAGTGACACGACTTTCTGCCCACCCTTCCCAGCTTATACAGTATCAGAATTCAACTTTCTTCAAAGGAATTATTTGTTGAAGATTAGTTTAATGCATTTGGCTTGACATTTTAGTCTTCTTTTGATGCAAAAAATGCTGTTGTCCTCACAGAAAGTCAAGGGCATAAAAGATAGTGAAACAAGAACACTGAAAAAAACCATGATTCTGCAGCATTCACGAGGCAAATCTGAGATTGTTTTCACTTTTGGTGAAGAAAAGCAAGAAGCGACACTTCAGGATCATACTACACTGAATGTGGGGTTCAAACAACAGAACATCATTTTACCAGTGCAAAATCAGCTTGAAAACAAACAGGGTGAGGTGGCAATTAGAATGAAAAGCTTCCACCTTTTTCTTTAGTGGCCAAAGCCCCAAATATCCCATGCTGAAAAGACAGAATTGCACTGACACAAGGAAATAAAATTGTATGCATGATATGTATGCAGTTTATCATTCCATGCAATCACAAGTGTTTCAAAAAAGTGTTCCTATTCTTTATTATCCTGAATGATCATTGATTTTCTATATTATTATACCACAGCAGTAGAATGCAAGCTAATGGAAAACACCAGCATCAACCAAACCAACCATAACCCAAAGTAAATTGAAGTTGCTTCCAGTAGAGCTCCTAATCTGTTATTTTAATCTTTTATGCATTCAAATGTTTACAGAGAAAATCAGTTTCCCTGCCTTTCTTGTACCTTAGTGAAGATATGTTTCATAATGAAAGATTCATCTTTCATTATGATAGATATGACATGTTCTTAAGTAGAATAGACTTTCAAGGAATTAATCTTTGCCAAGATTCTAAAGAGATGGACTTCATGAAATATTATGACTGTCTTGAAATCATTACTTGAAATTCACTGAAGCATTTTTCCTTTATTGCCCCTTAGTGAAACTCACACTTCTGGTTTCCAGGAACCTTTTTAGTAAAACTCCATCATAAATTAATTGCCTCCATAGTTATATCTGCCCTTTTCCATAGCTCTTTAGTGTAACACAGTGAAACAGAAGGCCTGAGCAGCAACTATGTGGGAAAGCCTGATCCAAATGCTTCTCCAAAGTTTTTTATTTCCTACAAATATTATCAACAGAGTTAACTATTTATACACCCCTTCAGACTTTGTCGGGATAATGAATCCAGGAGGTTTTTTGACTGATTACATCCTCAACCACAGGAAAACTACTTTGGTGGAGCATTAATTGCACTGTTTCCTCTTACAGCTAATTCTTATTGCCTAAAGCTATAATGGAACACCTACCCAACCTATAGAATGGACTCAGTCTCGATCCCATCAACATTACAGAATGCTCCAATCTGGCATATTTAACAAAATGTTGTGATGGCCAGTGATTTTGTTCTGTAGAGCACACTTGGGTCTTGGACTGAATCATGCTGTTGCAAAAAATGTGGTCATTTCTCAGTTTAAAGATTTTAGTAGAAAGCAGATGCTTATAAATGACTCCTGGATGAGACAGGAGGAAGAAAAAAAAAATGGGCCTGAAGAAGAGATCTGTTACCACAGAAAACAATGATACCATGAACTAAGTATAAAATACCACCAATTTCCTCATCATGTTTCTGGAAAACCCTTCCTTCCCAGCCTTCCTCAGCACCAGCTTCTTTCCACTTGTCACACATCTAATCTGGACTCTGACAATCCCCCTCCAGACAGCACCAGTGCTGCTGTTGTTATACTCTTCCAGTTTCACAGTGAAGAGCACCCAATGCCTTGATTTCCTCTATGTACATTCCTTATTTTCCATTCCAAACAAATCCTACCACTTTCCTCAATTTTTTTCCCTCTCTAACATATTATTAAATTTAAGAAAAAAAAAATAAAAGAGAAAGTATAAAATAATAGTCCACAGAGTAGCATCAAAAATGGTAGGATACCATCAACTGCTCCTTGAAAAAATAAAAATAACAGTAAGTATGGCAAATAAACATTACAGCTCAGATGTACTGCTTACTAAACTGAAGTATTCATGGCTCTTTTGCATTTGTCTCCACAGAAGTACTTTATTATGATCATTAGAGTAATTAGATGACATTTTAAGTGAGATTGCAGAGATTCTGCTCTTGGTGTAGCACTACTAACAGAAAAGTGTGGAGATGGAATAAAAAGGATAAATTTATATAGTGCATAAAACTGAGCTTAAGTACACGCCTGTAATAATTTTTGGAGGACAGAATCAGAATTTAAAATAGAAAGATGGATCTTTGTACAATTTAAATTAGTCTAGTCTAATTTAAAAGAAGTCTAATGTAACTTAAAACCAGAAAATAATTGGCTAGCAGCAGCCCAAGAGTAGTCAATCTCAATCAGGTAATGACTGCTTTTCATATCCAACCGCTCTGCAACCTCTAGTACATTTTTCATCACACACCACTACAAACAAACATGGGATGGTTTGGAAAAAACAAAACAAAACAAAACAAAAACAAAAACAAAACCTTAGAAAAGCAATTCTGAAACCTGTTAGCTCAAGTACCCTGCAGCATTTTGGCTGACTTTGGACACAGCAGTTCAAGGACTGCCCAGGTTGGACAGTTACAATGAGACCAACAAAAACCCTAAAGGTGAAAAACACAAAACAAAAATGGAACATATGCAAGGGGAGAAAAAAAAAAAAATGTATTTGTTTATTCAACAGCTAATGTTTTTAGGGACACATATGGCAGAAGTCATTCAATTGACTTGTTAGGAATAAAATGTTCAACTACTAGAGGCAAATGACAAAATGCCATCCATATAGATTATAGAACATCCTCTCACACAGATTCCTAACTGAATATTGGAAAAGGAGCTGGGTACGAAGGGTTCTTGAGATCATCATCCCTGTAAGCAGAAAAATCCCTTTTGGCTGAACGCTGACAAATTCTGGTTTTGTAGCTTGGCACTCATGCCTGTGGCATTGTGACACATTAACCAAAGCCACAAAAGCCACAGCAAGGAAAAACCCTGCAGCTGCTGTTTATGGACATAAAGTGAAAAGAAATAAGCAAAAACAGGCCGTAACATCTCACTATTACTCTTCTCACCAGCTGCCATTTCCCTCCCGAAGTCCTGGCTGTTTCAGCTCCCTCCAGTCACACGTTCCTACACAGGCCCGTCACATTCTGCCTCAGATGTCACCACCCAGCAGCCTCTGAGGGGAGAATCAGCCAGTACCTCCTCGTCTGAACAGCAGCAATAAATGTGCCAGCCAGACAGCATTACTTCTTTAGAATCACGCACAGAGAAAATTACATTTCTTCTGAAACATTCCGGTAACTACTTCTCATAAACCCGTTATTACTCCTTTGTCCGAACCACATGGAACAAACTGAAAAGCAGCCTAACAAAAATTTGCCTTTGCTGTTTTCTTTTACAGTGCATTACTACAGGCCTCCTCCAGAACAGCAGTTTTGCTCCGTCCAGGAGGGAGGAATATTGCAAAAGAGAAAATTATGCCTGTCATAACTGGTTGCTCAAGTGGTGTCTCCACACAGCAAACAAGCATGATTGCATTTTCCTCCAAATCAAAGCCATATACCCTTGAATTCAGCAAATTTTTGATGAAAATTTTTGGTTTTGCTGTATTTCTACGGAGCAGCCAGAGAAGTCACCTTTTATCCTGTAAACTGAGATAATGCCCTCCTTACACATGACTGCAAACATAGGGAAGTATATAATGAAAGAAGGCAGTTTGGACTGTGGACTTTGAAAGCGGGTTCTAGTTCTCTGTTGAAAAGACAAATCATTCAGACAATTATTCTGAATTTACATCCTTGCTATTTCCTGTTATTATGGCAGCTGTACTTCAGCTTACCACCAGAAACGGGTTTCCATTCTCTGTACCTAAAATCATTCAGGACAAGTAAGAAATCAAAGCCCAGCCTAAGAAGCAAGCTTTTCTGAAAGGTAATAAAACGCAATAATGAAAATCTACACTTCATCTTGTATTCCACACTGCCTCTAACCTATCTCTCTTCTTTCTCTTAACTAAAGCAGTAACATCTTGTCTCATTAACTTTCCAAATGCAGCTGATGGAAATAAACCTCATCTATTGAGATTTCTCCTTTCTTGCCTCTAATAATTCTGCTTTTGCCCCTTGGACTGATGTTACCTTTTCCTCATTTAGGCAGTAGGAAATGCACCTCCTCCTGGTGCTGACTATTTCCCGTGTCAGGGTTTCTATCAATCAGTTTCGGTTAACAGACCACTCTGTTAGAAGTGAGCAATCAATTTTTACCTGTAGAAAATGTTTCATTTAACAGCTACTTATTCTACACATCTTCATGGAAACGATAAGAACACAAAAGGAAATGTTTTATTTAGACACAGTTCAGTATTCCATATTTCTTTTTGCCAACACCATGATTTTTATAACTTTAAAATCCAAGTACCAGCAGACAGTTTTGGACAGAGATCACACAGCTTGTCTGCAGCATTTATTGTGCTCAGCTATAAATCAGGCATTAGAATGGCTTCTTCCTTCCTTCAATAACTGTAGTTGCCTAGTGGCAACAATATTACTACTTCTTATAGCCTTAATTAAATATTGCTGTGAAAGTTATTTTAGCCCTACTATCACACAGAGCTTTGATAGAAATTACAAAAAAAATATTAATACTGTGCTGACATATAGTAATTTCTTCCTTAACTGGACTTTCTCTTAAAAAAAGTTCCATCTAAACATTATTATTTATATTATCACATATCCTCATGCAATGATTGCCAGTTCTTTTCATACCTTTTGGTGAAATGTACTTAGAGAAAAAAAAAAAAAAAATCAAACATAATCAAAGAATGCATTTTTCTTCCAATACTGCACTTCAAATTTCCAGTGCTGTAGTTGTAATTCTTTGAAGTATTCAAGGTACTTTATACAATTTCATTTAACTTACTTCTAGGGCCAAAAATGGGAAATAGAAGAAAATACTTGAACTCTGGAGTACTACTAAATGCTATATTAAAGTGTTTGGTGTGATGTACTATCGTAGAGAGTGGTTTCAGCTTTAAGTAATCTCAAAACTCATCCATTTTCTATTGTAAAGCAGGAAGCGGGGCATGTAAAGCAATATTATTTTCCTGGTAGGAGTGCAGTAAGTAACCTCACCTTATTAGTATCAAGCATTAAAAGCATTCGTAGACATGTGATCAGACGACACCAACTCACACAGCCGCGCGCTGAGTAAGCGAGAGGGAAACGCATCTGCAAGCACCCACCTGTACTCCTGCAGGAGAACTTTGTTTTCTCGTCACACACCCGCAGGGTCCCGTTACAGCCCTTCTCATCACTCCCATCTTCACAGTCCTTTTCTCCGTCACAGCGCCACAACTCGGGAACGCAGTTCCCGTCAGGACTGCACTGAAATTCCCTCCCACTGCACCTTCCAGGAGAGGGAGTTTCTTAGGAAAATAAGAATTACATTGAAGAATTTGCTCGTATGAGTTTGTTTTTTTTTCCCACTCCAAGTCTACACTGACTTAGAATCCTCTTCCTAACCCAAGCCAAAATCAGAGTCCTCAAGTATAACACTCAAAATGCCCTATTCCATCCTGTAACTCATCACTCCAACACAAATTTCAGACAAACTCTTTCTTATCCTGCTCACTTCCTTCACTCCCCCCTCCACCACAGGCTCAATGCCAATTTTTATTTCCTTTTTTCACATCTGTCAGACAGGAAGGAGTTTGGAGGTGTAAGGAGGACCAAGGCTGATGAAGTTTCCCTGGTGCTTCGTAAACCCTGGGTTTAATCCTCAAGCTGGTTTCCCTCACGCTTCCTTGTTCTCCTTTTTTACCCAACAAGGCCCATCTCCTAATTCACAGAACTCGAAAGCTCGAACCTGTGCTCTGACAAGGCCCCCGCCTTGCCTGGTTTGTGCTGTTACGGCACAGGCAGAGCAGCTGAGCTGTTCCAGATTCCACAACAAGGAGCTTCACTCAGTGCAGCCCTGGAATCAGTGCTGACTGCTTCAAACAATAATTAGCCTGAGATTTTAATTATTCATCACATATATAGTTCTCTAAGCATTTTCTAACTTAAGGCCTTTTCAATTTTATTCTTGCTTTTCTTTTCCCAAACTATTACAACTGGATTTCTATTATTTAATAACGTACTAACCACAATAACATGAACTTTAAAGTAATAGCATACTTATACTTTCCTGCTTGTACCAAAAAGCATTATTTGAATAGCACTTATAGCACTGTTTATAAATATACATTTTATTTTATTTAACATTGCTTTGTTGGTTTTTTTCCTACATGATCTACATTCTTGTATTCTATAGTAACAAGTTAGAGCGAGGCTTTAAGTTTCAAAATGGAAATGAACAGGGGTAGGAGTAAGTTGTTCAGTTCCACACTAACCATTTTGATAGAGATAGACAAAAAAAAAAATTAGTGAATGTATAAAAATTAAGGACTTCACTCCCGCTGGCATTCTGATAGTTTGTGTATTTGTAGGAGGTATGCAACTAGATTTAAATATAAACTTATGAAAAGGGAGCAATAACATTGTGTACAATTACTTCGTTGTAGAAAAAACATTAGGAGAAAAATATGAAAGATATTCGCTCATTCTGATCTGATTATTTTTTATCCTTTGCCACAAGCATCCTTCCTCTCTCTCCCCACACAAATAAATACAACGTATGGCTTTTAAATGGGGCTGTAGTTTGTTAAAATGCTTTTATGGAAAAAAAAAAAACAAACTACAAACTCAGACTTGCAACACACAAAAATGAGTGTATTACTGTTCCACTGCATGAAAAAAACAGAAAATATCAATAACAACTTAAAGAATGCTTCTTACTGTCTCTTCACCTAGACAGCTCACATCTCTGTAATAAGACAAACACCACATCTAGCATAATTCACTGAAGTAAAACTACAAAACTTATCTCACTGTAATACCCATTCTGTTTTCAGATGCATTCCTCTTCATGATACCCTCTGTGTTATCACATTGCACTTGACGTATTTCCCATTCCAATCCTTACCAAGGTTAAAAGCATCTTCTCTCTTTCCATTGGCTGAAGGTCAGGTATTTATAACAAACTATTCTCTGTGTTTATAAGTATTAAAGAGTTGGACTAAAAAATTAGAAATCTAACCTTCCCTGCTGCAGTTAGTTCTGGTTTCATCACTGAAATCCCCACAGTCGTTGTCACCATCACATGCCCAGTGGCTCGGGATGCATCTGCCATTCTGACACCTGAACTGATCAGCAGAGCACGAGTGAACGCAGCCCAGCTCGTCACTGCCATCCCCACAGTCGTCATCTGCAAAACAGAAAATATAAAATACCTGAACGAAATACGTAAGGATGGAAAAACATTTTGAAAAAGGCAAGAAAAAAAGAAATGCAATAAAGAAAGTAGTATGTTTACTGCTCACAGGCATCAAATTATTTCTAATGCACGTAATACCTTAAATCTTATTTACCAACAGCACTCCACTCTCTCATTTTGGATAGTCTAACCTCTTACTCAGTTATTCAATCAGAGACACCAGCAAGCATGAGAAGCCTGTAGATTTTCTTAATTTCTTTAGCTGTGTGTAACTACACAGGCTTTCAAATACCGTGGGTTTCCTTTATTCTCTGTGATAACCTGAGATAGTTAATCACAGACACAGACAGCTTCATATAAACCCAAATGAAAACCTGATGAATTTCTTTTCATTAGCATTAAACTTTGTTTCTGTGTGTTTGCATGGGTGCAAAGTGGAGAAAGCACATAAATAATCGCGGACTGAAGTTGCTCATTACTCTAATGTTGCAGTCATTACAACAGTCTTAAGGCAATTCCCGTAATTTGATCGTGGCCATCGAGGGAGGAAGAAGATAAATACGTTAGGTACACTCCAAAGGGTCTCCATGCACAGAATTTCAGTCAGCACACTGTGATAATTTCGGGAATTTGCCCATTTACAGCTGAAAATTCCTGTCAGACAAATAAAATTATAGAAACACCAAATGCTTTGGACAGACTCAATGTTATTAGGACTGGAGCGACATCACTCCCACAGCACAAGCTCTGAGAGGAGATTAATTTTAACATTCAAATATGTACTCTTCCAGCCAAAAGAAACTAAATACATTGTGAAGTCTTGCTGGCCTTCATTCTTCAGGGGTGCTATTTATTTAATTGAACTTGTCCACAAACAACAAAAAATCAGATATATTGGTCACTGAAACCATGTTGTTTTCTAAAATCAGAAAATACTTTCATAAGCAGTAGCTTTGCTTTCCTTTTCTTTTTTTTTTTTTTAGTAATGAATCATCATACTTCATTCTACATAATATAGTATTTGTAGCTATTAAAATAGCCAACGCCTCATTCCTTATCTGAACCTTCAATGTTGCTGATTTCTAGGTCAGGTCAGTAATTTAAAAATGCTTTATTTATTCTCTGACCACTTACAAGCCAAACTGACAATCTGAGTCTCAGAAAAAAAGAACATCAAGGTAATATTTATGTGATATCCCTCATATTCATTTCAGATCTAGAGGACTTGATACTTGCCTGAATCACAGAGCCATTTGCTGCTAATGCATCTCCCATTTCTGCAGATAAACTGAGTTAGTGGCTCACACGTTGGGAATTCTGTGACAGCGTTCAAAAAGAAATAAAAATTTAACATACATCCTCTTCAGTAATGTTCTGCCACCTTCCTATACGCATAAATTACGCAAGTGTGTTGTAGCAAACATTTGCACCTTCCAGGTACTTAATTTCGAGACGACAAAAAGGTGAGACACCAAAAAGAAAAGATAAAATAGCTTTAAATTGTAAATACATTCCAAACCCTGCCTTTAATCAACATGGCCCATGAACTTCATTACTCTGTGACAGATGGCCTGGTCCTATACTCCCATCAGAGCACGGCTGGTTTTCCCACTAACCATGCTAGTTTTTAAGACTAACCATAGCTTGATGACCGGCACAAACCCCACTTCCCATGTGCTTGTTTACATAAGGGTTCTCCGATTGCAACAGCACTGCCAGTAAGAGACAGGAAAGGGAGCACTGTAAAATGGGAAGGTTAAGGACCAAGCTAAAGAACAGCCAAGAAATAAAGTTGCTCTACACTGGCATAATAAAATCCAAAATTAAAATGTCAGCCTTCACAAGCAATTCCTCCCAGCGTTCCAGTAAAGCAGTAGAAATCTGAGACAATATCACTCAAAAAGAATCATCTGTACGGAGCACAGATATTTGTTTCCATAATTATTGAATTTACTTCTGTATACAGTAACTTAAATATAGTCTGAATTTTTTCGGACTTCTTTTTCTTCTAGAGCCAGTGACATAGGTAGATGTGTGCTTTTATTAGTAACCTGCTAAACAATTTGGAAAATACTGCAGAGTTTTTCTAAATTTTTAAAACATGCCACATAAATATAAAACTTTCTTAAGACAAGATCTAAAATCACTTTGGTTTTACTGAAACCTCAGAAAGTTTTGGCTTAAAAGGAGTCACATACGAAGCAGTAAACCACTCAGCTGCCTCTAATTTCAGATTTAAAATTAAAAAAAAAAAAAAAAAAATTAAATAGAGAACACCAAGAACTTCATTGACCAGAGGTGATTATCCAGCTTCAAAATAAAAAAGGGTGAGAAGAAAAGCTACCATGACAACACTTTGTCAGTTACTTCTAGAAAGTTCTTGCTTTTTTTATTTCGAGGATACTGAGCTAAACTCATGGAAAAGATTTACAAAGGTGCCAGTAGCATCTGTGTGTTGCTGACGTGCCTGAGAACACGAAGTACAGGCAGAGAAACTGTTCTAGCACTGAGAGTCAATGCTGTGCCATTACACAGAGAGTTAGAACTTTAGAGATTGCAAAATACAACTCCCCTGGTCACTCATTCTACCTCTGTACACAACCAAACTTATTTGATTCGAAGCAAGGCAATTGGAAGTCTACCTTAATAATATTAATTTTACTCATGTAATTATTTCATTTTATGCCCCATCTCTGCAAGTGTTAAATGCCAGTTTGGATGGAGCTCTGGTCTCGTGGGAGGTGTCCTTGTGCATGGCAGGGGGTTGGAACAAAATGGTCTTTAAGGTTCTTTCCAACCCAAACCACCCTGTGACTGTACACTGCAATCCATCACATTCTGTGATTCTGCATCTGCAGACAGCTCATTGACCTCTGTGCTCTCAGACTCACAGCAGTCACCAGTGCCCTGCAAACACATGACTATTAAAATCCTTAATTGTTTGGAAGCAGCTGATTAGAGAGAGCACACCCCTCTCTGCAGTATCTCAGCAAAGCAGCAGTCAGCACAGCTGCTGATACTCTCTCACGATAAAACCAAAAAAATTATTTTTTTTTCTGAAAAATACAAGATCAAATATGCTTCTTATGAGGCTTGAAACGGGCTGATTTTATTGACATCTAGAATATGCTGAGGGGGCCCATGTGGAGAGGTATGCGGCAGAGATAAAGAATAATTTTTGAGGGTGACAGCATTTGATAATGGCTGTAAATTTAAAAAGTCTTGATTGATCTGCATATTTGGTATTGTAGTTAAAAACTCATTAAATAGAAAATGCTGCATTTGCTTTGGGTTTATGTATTAACCAAATAAATTCCATTTGCCATTTCAGAAACAGTATTATCAGTTCGGTTCACATGAAAAGAGATCCTTATATGTTTTATATTTTACAGAAAAAAATAATTTTTTCCCCCACAAAAGAAAAATCCACTTACCACAGGACGCCATTTCATCGCTTCCATCCCCACAGTCATCCTCCCTGTCACACAGCCACGACGTTGGAATACACCGTCCATTCCCACAAGAAAACTGGTTAACCTGACAAGTTCTTGCTGTCGAGACAAAACACTCCAAAAATACAAGGGAAATGGACTCGATCCGTCGGGTCTCTTGGTGCGTGCCTGGTTTTAGAAGCTGCAGGGCTAGAGGGCACCTCCTGGCCTGCTGCACCTTTCCCCTGCTCTGGCTAAACATCATCCACCTCCTTTGATTTCAGAGAAAACTGAGGTCGTGTAAAGGCTGTGTTCTACCTCTGCTGTGTGGAATTCTTGGTGGTTTCTTCCTCGTAAAAGAACATAAATTTCTAGATATAATTATGCAAAATTAGGCGGTAAGAAGAGCATTAACATACACTAATGCTTGAAGAAAATGAAAATCAGGGCATGAAAATGCCCACCAGTTGGAATATTAACAACTTGCATTCCATAACGTGAACAATGATCTTGTGAAATTCATATTTACACGGCAAAATGGGAATTAGCCTGTGTGTGATGTGCCTGGCCTCACTGTTCTTAGAACCCTTGCCTTTGCAAACACTTAACTGTCATCATTCATTAAAGGAGTCAATGCATGTCTTTCTCCTGAAGAAATAGGGATCACTAAAAGAATTTGCGCTATGTAAATGCAGAAATTACTTTAAAAGCTGATGAATAGCAAAAATGCCACTAAAAAGCTAACATGGAAAACCATCATTATGTATAATTTTGTTTATTTAAAATGTGAGCCCATAATAGTGTCAGTGATAGCAACTCAGATTCTGATTCCAAATTTAAGCTTTTAGAGTTCACCTGGTTGTTATTTTACACTTTAAAAAAATGGCTGATATGTCAAAAAAACCCAGTGATTGAAACAATGTTTCTTCATTTGTTATTTTCAACTATCATTTTCCTTTTTCTTCATAGAAGTAGCCCAAAACACAGTAGAGGAATGTAAGTTTAAACTATTTCAAAGAAGTAATTTTTTAAACATTAACTGTGTTTGTCACTGCAGGAAGAAACGGAAAAACATGAATACAAAATTCAATCCATTGCCAACTGACACAGGGATAAAAAAAATGGTCTTCAAATCAGACTCTCACCCTACAAGAAAACAGTTGCATATCAAAGAATATCAAGGCAATAAGACTTGGGGGAGTATTTTATATACACAATGGGTCTGTCTTGCACCGCACTTCAGTTCAAAACAGCCATCAGCTTATTGATGGCTGGCATGTTGCATATTTCAGATTTAATGTTTGTTTAGTGTACTCTGACAACGAGCACTAAACATCACTTCCACACAGGCAAAGGACAGATTGGGAATTCCACAATTTACTACAGTGGAATCAGTGAACAATCTTCATCTTGCTATCTGCTTAAAAACCCTCTCTCCAGTTAATAACTCAGAAATTGAAAGAATTTCAAGGCACCGAGTGGAAACCGAATAACTAATTATGCATAAACTAAATCAGCATAAAATAACATTTACTGGTGACATGGCACCCATCACAGCACGTTAATAAACAAAATTCTAACTGCCAAAAAAGATTTTTACCTCAAAGTTTGTACCTGAGCATTGCTTTGACAGTTGGCCCATATGGAGAGATTAAGAGCTGAATTACTTTAGAAAGCACAGTCAAGCACATGGATTAAGTAAAATATAATTTGTATTCCAGCCTTAGTGGCATCAAAATCTGAATTCATTTAAAATGTCAATAATCAGATTACAAGTAGCAGCGTGGTTCAGTTCAGCTCAAATCAGTCCTGAACTATTTATGGAACTGAAGTTAGAGAACCTGTTTGCACAATCAAGTAAAATTTTTACCTGCACAAGTTTTGTTTGATTCGTCTTCGTTATTGCCACAATCATTAGCTCCATCACAAAGCCACCTCTTGGGAATGCAGCGATTATTTTGGCACTTAAACTGATCGTCAGGACAGCTATGATTGACTGTGGAGAAAAAAAAGAGAGGGCTTTTTCCGTAAGAAAATAATCTGAGAAAAACAGCTGTGAAATCAACACATTAAATGGTATTCCCTGGTGATGCAGTTAGTGGGGTTATCCTGTATATATAACTATCATGGCATAAAGATTGTTCAGCAAACCAGTCAATTATAAACATTGCAGTACCTCAATTATAAATTAAGTAATATATAGTAAAGGTGCCAAAATGGAAATCCTCTTCTATTAAGTGATAAAAGGTAGCAGCATTTTATAGTGTTTGTTTCCTTAAAGAAACATATCCTTGATCACATTTGGGCAGTGTGATGAGGTTTGCAAACTAAAGTGCATATAAACAAATGAAAACACCGAAGGGAGCAGATGCAAGCTGCTAAGTGCAGATCCAAAATACGATACCACAGTGAGCAGGGATTTGGGCAGGTCGTAAAATGCTTCTAAAATGAGGCACATTACTGTCAATGGCCACATATAGATCTGCTGTTTACTTACCATGAAATTGTAGGTGTCAAAAAGTGAAATATGCAACACGGTGTAAAACTAACCAAAAAAAAAAAAAAAAAAAATCTGGTATTCAAGAGTGAACAAGGTATCTCTCAAATATGTTTTTTGCTGGCTTCCAATTCTGAATGCACAGAAATTATGTAAATACTATTGGCCTGCTCTTGCAACTGTACTAAGTGTTTATGTTCTGCTTCTCTCATGCTAATAACAACATCTATTATCAGCAGATCTTGCTCATCTTGATCTAGACAAGAACAATAAACTGCACACAGTTTCAAACGCCGGGTTAAAAATAATCTCCAGCTATTTTTCACCTACTCAGCCATCCACAGTCTCTTTTTTAAAGTTTAACATACATCTGGAAACAAAGGGTGTTTAAAATGAAAGGATCTCTTGCAGGCTTATCCTTGACATTTCAGTAGCTTTTATCTTTGACCTTTCTGCCTATTCTTGCAATTGAAGATGACACAGAGCGAGGGTGATATCAATAGCACATGAACCCTCCGTGAGTGCTTTGTGTGCAGGGTGCAGAAGCACAGGAAGTAGGGATTAATTAATAATCTGAGCAGAGAGGTGTCCCAAATCTCGTACTTCCGAAGTTTGCAATGTGACTGGGGAACAAAACGGGAAGCATCCAAGTTATAAAATCACAAGAAGACTTTTTTTTTTCTGTTGTTTTTTTTTTTTTAATTTGACTTTAATACTTGACATCGATACTCCTTAAAATGGTAGTTAAGCTCTTGCTCATATATATTTAGTAATGTGTGTATTCTGCTCATAATTGCAAATATTTCAAACTCATAAAGAGCTATTGGAGTTACTATGGCAACTGCTGAGAAGAGATCAATGTTATCACACTGGCCATGTAAACTATAGATCACGTTCAGGTTTAAGAGCAGGTTATGATTTCATTTATATTTGTATAAATCCTCAGAGAATTACAAGCTTTGATCAATGAACTGGTCTTCCTCATGCTAACTTAAAAGACAATCAAGTCAAATCTGCCAAAAGATTTTCCTTCTCACTGTCTTTATTAGCTGAGCTCCTTAATTCAAGGGCAAGAAACCCCAGTTTCAAAACAAAATGAGAGTAAGCACTACAGTTCAGCCCTAGAAAAATATTTTTAAAAAATATTACTGAAATCAGCAATGGCTACTACCTGGAGCTATCAAAATATATAAATGCTGTAAAAGAAAAACAAAAAAAAACAAAACCAAAAACACCACCACCACAATGAAACAAAACAAATCCCAAACTGGCCATTTAACAGCCATATGGAAAAAGGCCTAGGCATTACAGAGGATCACAAGACCAGTCTGTGTCAGCAGCATCAGGCTCGTGGGAAGCAGGCAAGGTTTACCCAAGGATGAATAAACAAGCACCCTTCACAAACACATTCTCTCAGCCTCACCAGCTTCACAAAGGTCTCAGCAGAAATACATACATCCAGTTTTGGACATCCAACCACTTCGGAAAAGAGCAATGAAAAAAAAACACCTGCCATAATCTATTGGGGGGGGGGGGGAAAA
>VZTF01001738.1:292555-320726 GCA_013397755.1 Cnemophilus loriae
TTTTGGTTTGGTTTTTTTGTTGTTTGTTTTTTTTTTTTTTTTTTTCTTTTCCCCCGTTTTTTGGGGGTTTTTTTTTTTTTTGTTTTTTTTTTTTTTAAGAAATGTGTTATACAATCTCAGAATTTTTCACCATTGGAAGGGACCTGTTAAAATCTCCTGGTGTAACCCTCTACTTGAGCAGGGCCAGGTAGAACAGGTTTTTCAGGACTGTGTCTATAGAAGCTTCAAGCATCTCGACAGACAGAAACTCCACAACCACTTTGGGCAATCTCTTTCGGTGTCTGACAGTAAAAAAGCGCTATCTTTCAGATGTTCAGATAAAATTGATGCTTTTCAGTTTGTGCCCATTACCTCTTGTCCTGCTAGTGACACTACCACGAAGGGCCTGGCTCCCTTTTTCCATTCCCTCCCGTTGGGTGTCACATTGTGACCCGTGCAGGAAATAGTGGAAAACGAAGCAAAAACCATCAATATTTAAAGAATCAGGAATGGTGATGCCAACCCCAAAAGATGATTGCTCTGCACTGTGCTATGAAACGAGTGCACCAGTGAGATTTGAAAGGACTGCTATCACTGCACTCAGGAAAAGAAGGAAATGAAAGATTTGCGTGAACGGCTTAAGGGTGATTGCTTTTGTTTTGTTTGCGGTCCTTGAAGCCAAGCACGGACTGTGGGTTGAGGGGGAGTGCATACGTACAGCAGATCTCCGAGTGCTCGTCGCTGCCGTCCAGGCAGTCGTCGTCGCCGTCGCAGCGCCAGCGCTCCTGGATGCAGCGCTTGTTGCTGCACTGGAACTGCTCCGCCTTGCACAGCTGGGGCAGCACTTCTCCGTCTTTAACTGTGGAAAACGTCCAGCAAGCACATCTCTTTATCTGCTAGACACACCCAGAATGCAGTACTGCCCCTACATAAACAGATACCAGTTCTTGTTCCTGCTCTTGAGATCATTTTTGCACAAACTCGGCATATCTGAGGTAATCCCACCTGAAGCCTGTAGTGACACACATACCCGAGTGCACGGCTGAAGGACTGTACTTTTAATAACTGGAAAAACTTTGGACAGAACGGCTCTCAAACTGTTTTTTGAATTGCTGCTTAGATGATCGTGTAAAAACATCAGTTTAAAATATTGCAATACCTCATCAACAGCAAACAGGAAATATTCTGACAGACATTGGCCAAATTCTGGTGCACATTTAGAGACAGGACGTGATTACTAAAAAGCTGATTCTTGTATCCAAGCAACAACTCAAACACCTGCATTATGAACTGGTACAGACTTGGCAGAGAAGAAAGGATAAAATTCTGCTGGGGTAGAGTCAAGTAGCAAGCTACAAGCTTATTGATAGATCCAGGCAGATGTATTTCTCAACATCAGCTTCAGAATGCCTCGTGTGTAAATGCCACACATCAGTCTAGGGCCCTCTGAGGAATACCTTGGAAAGAGCCGGGCAGTGATGTGTGTTGGGGAAAAAGCAGGAAACCTGCCTCATTCCAATCTCAGTCTCTAACCTCTCCTCCTACTGCCTACATTCCATCTTACCAGTGAGGACTCCCCATTCCAGTTATTTCTGCTAAAAAGAAAAATAGCTTTTTTTGAACACTGGTGACGGCTCTGCCCGCCACACATTTGGGTCAAATCCAAGGTCATTGCAAGCTCCATAATGTTCATCATATTATGAAATAATCCCTACGCTTTACTCATCTCTACTAAGCTTCTTGCTGGAGTCTTATGTAAAATGTTACACATTTCACTTCAGGAAATACATCAATGAGACTTAAAAAATATTGAGAAAATTTTTAGAAAGTTACAAACACCAAGTCTGAACATTAAAAAAAAATACCTGTAGTACCTAGCAAGTTATTATTTTAATTGAAAGTCCCACCTTTTATTATAACAACTTTTATCATTTGTTTCAATGAAGATATATAAAGAAAAGATGAAAGACAGCAATATTTGCACAATCTGTGTCAGAACCTATTATATAAAAATACATCTGCTTGATGTGTTTTATGAACAGTTTCATTGTGAACATTTCAATGTCAGATTTCTGTTTAAGATACTTAGTGAGTAGAATAATCTGAAAACTGTTCATATATATTTAATAATTATATAGATTAATCTCCGATATTTTAAAAACAGTCAACTGAACTATTTAAGTGCTTCATCTTATCAGCTATGCTGAAATATTTTCCAATACGTTTTATCCTTAAATAGTGTAATCAATATTCTGTTTTCTTTGGAAAATCTTTTATAATCTGTAAACTGTCTGTAACTAGAATCCTTATTCAGGCAGTATTTCTTTGTCTTATAGACCCTCTAGGAGGCCACACTTGCTGGTTTTATTTTCAGGTCTGGCTCGATCCCTTAACAGCAGCACCAACTCAGATATTCTGTAAGAATCTTACTCGTGCAGCTCGTACTGTTTTCCTCCAAAAGCTGATTATCAGCACAGGCACAAACTCTGCCTCCAGGAATGGCCAAACAAAGAGTGCTGCAGCCTCCATTATTAACACGACAGGCATTATCACCTGGGAAAAGAAATAAAAAGCAACTTTAAAACTAACAGCCATGCTAGGACTAAACAATGGGGTTTTTGGGAGGCTTTTTAGTTTTGTTTTGTTTTTGTTTTTTTTCCTTCAAGACCATAAAAAGATGAGGAATTTTTTTGCAATTACTTTCGTCTTGTTTTAGGAGCACATTATTCTCAGAGTTTGGTTAATGTGGGTTATAATATTGAAACATATTTAGTTACAGGTTGCAATACTGTATAATAATAATAATAATAATAATAATAAAAACCCACAAAAAAACTGCACCATCAGCTCACAGCATTCTATCTGCCTGTTTTATGAGGGGAACAAATACTGCAAAATATTTGTCACAGCTACATGCACATAGTGGCTTCAAGGAATCAAACTGCAGATAAAAAAATGTTCTGAAGTTAATTGACATCTGTACACGTTAAAACAGTGTGGCTACAAATGCAGATTAAGAAAAAAAGAGAGAGAAAATAAAAGTATAAAGAGATTTATGGCAGCTAGAATACAGGCAAATATCCCACTACTCTTTTCTCAACACATCTGCCATTGCTCTGCTTTGTTTTCTCCACGTTATTCCCCAAAGTTTTTCCCATGCACACACTGACAGCTGTCAGGTGTTTCACCCATCTACCAAGGGCTGCTGCATCCTCACCACCTCATTCCTGAGGCAGCCGGTCTTAAAGCCACTGAGAGCCCACAAGTGTCATGATTTCTGCTTATGTCACTTTGGTCATGACCTAATTGCTTAGATCTGCACTGCTGAGGACACCCAGCCTCTCATGAGCAAAGCTCTGCTGATTTCAGGTGCTGGTGAGAAGTGATTCTGATCAAGCAAGCTATAAAACTTCATGTCTGCTGAACCTTTAACTTAAAACTACGTTTTTTTTCATCTTCCTGTCCTAGTAAAAAGCAGTTCCTCCTCTCAAAGGTGTACAAAACATTCATCAGCTTCCTGGGTTAAAATAGAGCCCTCTACACGATTCCCTCTCCTCAAAGCTCCTCACTTCACTTTTCATGGAAAATATAATATTAAGGTCTCATAGATGTAGCTATGAACATGGATATTAAACTGTCCTGTCAGAGCCATTCCTGCATGTGCAGGGAAATCTTTTCAAATTATCAAATGAACATCAGATAATGAGCAAATAATTTAAGATTTTGAGAATTTTTATATTGTAAAATGTACCTTAATATGTCTTACCATTTTGAGCAGTGCTTAATAAACTTTTTCTATACTTTTTCTGATCCACCATACATAACATTTCTTAGAAGAAAATGTGTCAGCAGTCCATTAAAGCCCCACTGAACTTTTAAATACATTTGTGCAAAATGATTAATAGAGAATGATGTGAAAGGCCTTTACGGTACTTGTACTTTCACTGGACAGGGTGTGAGTGAGATGGGAAAAAAACACATAAACAAGGAAACCAGGAATTTTCTGTGAAGTCTGAGGGCTTGATCACAATTTTAGAAAGAGCTTAGACTGGACACCTAACATACATTATTGGATCCTGATCTCAAGTCTGAGACTATGACCTAAACCACTACGAAAATCAAATATTACATCTATGCTCACCAAAACTGAAATAGTAAGAACAAAACATCAAAAATGTAGGAAATGTATTTGAGTCTAAATTTTGGAAAACCTCAGGTAAAAAACAGCCTCAGAAAAAGTAGCCTTGAAAGTCTCTCCATCTTTACAGGGCCATCATTGTACAAATCAAAAGATGTCAGTAACACAAAAAGTGTTCAAAAAAAAGATTCAAAAAGTTCTCAGAAGCTGCAGAAATAAACATACCAAAATACAATCTTCAAAAGTGACTCCAAAATCACTTAGCACAAGTCAAAACACTTGCAGTGATTTAATTAAAGAATGTACATGAGTTTGTCAGCTCACTGAAAGAGAATAAGCCTACAGAATAAAAGACTATTTCACACAAATAAAGAAAACACATTGAAAAGCTATGATGATTCTAAAGCCCAACAAAAGCTTAAAATAAATAACATCAAAAATTAAATCACCAGATCGAAGTCAAATGGTCCATCTTGAAGATGAAAAGTTCCTACTTAAGCTCATAATTGGGATGACAAACTCCTGCACAGTGGGTTATGTGCTAAGTAAAGTGATAAAAGAGGGAATGATGACAAGGAAAATACAAGTACCAAGAGTTAAAGCCAAAAGATCCACGACAAAAAGGTTTATAAAGTGCAGTCTTCAACCTGAAGGTGCAATGAGACCTTCAGTCCCATCAGTCTTGGTGAAGAGCCTCCTAGGCTGAAATGTCTCCCAAAACACAGTTCAAATAGGTTAAGCCTCTTTATTGAATAAACTGTAGAGCCTGTAAAGCTATCAAGTATTTGGGAAATTGAATTTCCTTGACTACCGTTCCTAACAGCTATTTCATATGGGTGTTCTTAAAATAGACCCCAAATTTTAAAATATTTTCAAAGCTATTATAATATTTTTCATATTTTGACAGCTTTTAAAAGCAGCTGCTGCCCTGTCGATTGCATGTGATTAAATTAGGCCGATTCCATTATAATTAGCTAAAAAATTAGGCCACAGCTAAACCAACACTGTGATTGCATCTCAGTCACCATTCTCAGGGAAAAAAAAAAAAGATGGCAACCATGCACATTTGTTTAATCTTCTCAGTTAACAGATCCACTGAAGTATTTATTGCATTTGTACCTCCTTATTAACCTAACCTCAAGTGCTGTTAAGTCATGTAAGCCCACTCTAGGACCACCCTCTGCACATGCAGAGCAGCAGCCTGGTGCTCCAGCTCTCCTCTGCAATCTGAGGAGTTAGAGCATCAACTGGATTCAAAAGGGGCTACTTTAACTGATGCAAATGCACTTCCACAAGCATCATTCACATGGAAGTAGCAATCCAGCCTTTCAATGCAGCGGAAATACCCGCAGGCCTTGGCAGGGGCATATTCTGAGCTTAAATCCAACTCCTACGATTACTATGCTTCGCCTTCCCATTTTTCAGGTATTCCTGATGCATAGAGATCCAAATACTCAGCCTAAGAAAGTAAGATGAATTCTAACCTCTGAAAGCAAGGAAATAAAAAATGAAAAAACCACATTCCTCCACAAAAGGATCATGCCTCATGAGAGAGAGAGAGACAAGGAAAAACACCTCTTCTTGAGGAGATTCCAAAAGCTTAATGTCACTACCCAAAGCACAAAGCAAAGCAGGGCTGGCACAGTACCCTGGAAAAGCCCCCCTGATAAAAATGCCAGTCTGAATTGAACTATGCCAAAACGAAATGACACAGCTTCTGCTCGTGTAGACAGTGACAACACCAGCAGCATCAGAGCAGTCACCTCAAAATTTCACAGCCAAAAGTTTCTGAGCTATGTGCATGCAATCTTTAATGTACAACTCGTCTATAAAATGGTTTGCTATGGTTTTCTCTGCACCACAATTCAGCCTTGAGCCTGCTCTTTTAGGAGGAAAACATGCACACACACACAAATAGTTTCTTTAAAAGAAATTTTTATGCTCCTTTGGGAACAATGGCAAGATCTACCGCACTGAGCATGGCAAAAAGGGAAGTTCCTAAAGGCTGCAGTTAGCTTACAAAGTTCCAATTACAATTTCAAACAAAGAATATATTAATGAGCCAAATTCTCTCCCTTAAGACTTTAGCTCATTCAGCAAAACTGTCTAAGAGGCAATGCTTTCCCCCTCTGGTGTCAGCTTATTTGGAAGCTAACAGCAACTGCAATAAATGTCCCTTTTTTCTGAAAAATAAAGGAATTTTCTGAGAACCGAATAAAGCAGCAGAAGTATTCAAAGCAAACACTGCATCTTCTCTTAGACACAGCATTCTGAAATTTGGCCACCTTGAGGGTAGATGTGAGACCAGATTTTGCCTTAGAAACACCAACCAAACAAAACCCACAATAAATCTAAGAAAAAAAACCCCAAACAAACTATACTTTTACATGTCTTTGAATGTCAGACAGAGCCCCTGAAAAGCATCTGTGATAAGAGGAACGCTGTTGCAGCAACCCTGACATAGCACAGTGCTACACATACTAGCTTGGCTTAGGTAAAGGAAATTTAGATGCTACAGTATCGGAAAAGAGAGAATTTAAACAGTAAAAAAAATCATCTTTTAAACACTATTTTATCTTGATGCTCATTTTTATGTTTGGTGGCAGACATTAACCAGAAATATGTTTTCACTAAAGAGAGCAAATACTCAACAACTCATAGGAACACCGTACGTAGTAAATGGAATGCAAAGTTTGCTTCAGTAAAACACATTTTTAACTTATCTGTATAGCAGCACTTGTATTTTCTAAAAACCATCCATGCAAACCTATGGCTTTTATCTCTTTTCTCTACTGATACAAGTAGCAACAACTATGGATTTTTCCACTACTCTCAAAGAACTACTTTTATTCTGTGCAGCATACAGTGTTGATTGTAGACTAAGATGGGGGAGAAAATGTAAAAAAAAAAAAAAAAAGAAAGGAAAATACAGGCAGGATCTACGATCTCATTTAAGAAAAGGTAAATGTAATCATGTATTTTACATCCATGAGCCAATGCACAT
The DNA here is from genome assembly GCA_013397755.1 of Cnemophilus loriae. NCBI lineage: Eukaryota > Metazoa > Chordata > Aves > Passeriformes > Corvidae > Cnemophilus > Cnemophilus loriae. The sequence goes on from VZTF01001738.1 coordinate 299,677, forward strand.
ATGTTACCCACTGTAACTGATACTTGCACAGCATCTCTTGGTCGCACTAGGAAAAAGGGCAGTAAAGGCAGGGTGAATGCACAGAAGGAATTCAGACAGGAATAATCCTATGATTCACTTTGTAGTATTTATGAGGATCAATTTCCACATCAATGGACTGAAACGCTGGACAGTATCTTTCTCATGCCACAACCCATGTTTGTTTTTCTATTTTTGTTCATCCAGTCACCCCAAAATACTTACAGGCTGTAAGGAAAAATGTGCTTTTATAACAGACCTTTGGAAAAACTGTGTAAGTACCTTGCTGTTTGCGTGGGTCATAAATCTGGAGCCCAAACAAAGGTGGCCTCTCACTTCTCAACAGTGTCACATTCCTTGTTAGCAGATCCAACTGGAAAATTGACCCATTCATGTAATCTGTCCAGTAGATATAATTTCCATGATGTGACAACCCAAAAGGATGATTCAAATCTTTTCCATTGTAGACTACCTGCAGTTAATTAGTGGTAGGTGAGCATCAGCAAGGTTAAAAGAATCATTAATTCTTCAGAGAAGGTAAAAAAGGAAATAGGAAAACTGAGATAATTACTGTCCCAAACACAACAACCTATTGCAATAAAATTAAATAAAGAGTGCAAAGCCCTTCTATGCAGCAGCACCAATATCTAACTCCAAAAAACTTCATATAAATTCACTTTAAGTGGCCCCCATGAGGTAGAATAGGAACAGGCTGCCCAGAGAAGTGGTGGAGTCTCTAACCCTGGGAGGATTTAAAGGATGTAGATGCAGGCTTTAGGGTCATGGTTTATGGTGAACTTGGCAGTGCTGGGTTAAGGGTTGGACTTGGAGATCTCAAGGCCTTTCCCAACATAACCAATTCTATGATCCTGTGGTTCTATCCCAGCAGGTTCAGCTTGGAGTCACTGGTCTCCTTTTCTGGCTGGGATCCTTGCTTGAACCAAGAGCCTGTTTCTACCTTGCCTCTAGAGAGAAGGAGGCAGCTCCTCAGGTGCCCTACTCTGTCTGTTTCTAGACACAAACCCAGGAGAACAGGGAGATAAAGACAATTAAAATACTACTTTGAGGTGATTGACAAACATCATCCCCTTTTGCCCGTCAAATTTTCTCTTCGGATTTGGAATTCTTATAATCAAAACTCTTCATCTCAGTGAACTGCTTTTGATCCAAAATAATCAATCAGTCAATAATCTATCGATGGAATAGACTGATGGAAGTCCAGCTATTGGTGGAATTAAGGAGCTTCCTATCCCCCAAAATCTTCACTGTATTAAAGAATTAAAGAGGTGATTGATCCAGTTAAATTTTGACCAAAATATCCTATGATTAAAACCAAATGCTTAAGCATCAAAAGCAAGTATCTTCTAGTTATTTTTGGCTACATCAATTTTATTCAAATAGTTATGTATTTTTTCAATATCCCAGGATTAAAAAAAAATACAAAAAAACAACCCCAAAAACAACCAACCAAACAAAAAATAACCATTCTGTAACACTTCAAAATAAAACCTGTAAAGACAGGTGCTTCTTATTATTCACCAGCCACTAATTTTATGAAGCAGACGGTAAAACTTGCCCAAATTATCAGACTCCAGTCTAAGCCTTAACCATTTTCAAAGTGTCTTATTCTGTGCTTGCTGCTTCTACAAACCCGAACAGAACGTCTGCACAGACTTGTATCCGGCTAGTACAGGCATCAGTAGCAAATAAAGCAATCTCTCTCCATCTTTGACAGCATCTGTTGAGTGCTGGCCCTCTGAATATTACCACAAATGCTCAAAAGATGCCCAGAGATTCATCAAAACCAGCTCATCCAGTGAAGTTCAAGGAAAAGCCTCTCTCCAGCAAAGCCAAAAAAAATGGTTTTTTCTACTGAAAAGCTCTTTGCAGCTTCACGGCTTAATCAAAATGTAACTCATTGCCACATGAGAAAAATAGATTTAAAAAATAAAATAAAAATGGGGTTTGGTGTCACTCAGCACAGAGGAACATCCTGAGGTGTGTTTCAGTCTCTCACTCGAGGCTGGCACCATCGTTCCGACAGAGGTGACGCCGGACACGCCGCAGGGTTGTGCAGACTTTAAAAACCTTGAGAAGCATTTTAAATGTAACACAATAAAATTCAGAGAAAGAACATGCCTGTGGCAAAGCAGCAGTATTTCTCTTTTACCTTTCTGTCAGTCCCATTCAAAAAGATCCTTTCAATGTGATCATAATAGGCATCACACCAGTACAGCACGTTGGCACGGTAGTCCAGAGTTAAACCATTTGGCCAGAGCATCTTTGATGTAACAAAAACCTGCCGGCTGTAGCCGTCCATCCAGGCCTTCTCAATCCTCCCCACGCTGTCATCTATTTCATCTTCCTCCCAGTCTGTCCAATACATCCATCTAGGGAATTACAAAAATGAGCATTCACATCCCATTTTAATCAGGTGAACTATACCGCAGGCTTTCAGCAACAGCTCGTCCAAGCCACAGCAATTTTGACTTTTTCTTGTTTCTCTCCATTGCTGTTTCTACAACTGCATTTACTGTCCCTGGTGCTGCTGAAGTGACACTTACATTGTTTTGCTCACATTGTGATAAATTACATGAATACCAGAGAATCAACAGACAAGAGAAGTGAAAGAATGAAGACCTTATTCTACCCCACCAGAATTATTAGGTTTCTTTGTTTGCTTTTTTATAAACCATCATTTGTATTGACTTTGTCATGAACTTCAAATTTTTACAGTGAGCCGGTTCTGGCCAGGTCTAATTTGCCTTTCTGATGCAAATCTCCTTTTTATTACACCTAATTCTATCAAAGAAGTAGCAACACAATAATTATTTGCACTCTGGTTTTAGAGCTAAAGGATAACCTTGATGTTCTGTGAACTTCAGGTCATACATGAAAGCAGCTGAATCACTCAGAAACTGTTACGAGTCCTTTGTCCATCACAAAAATGTTTAGAAATAGTTGCTGTGAAAATTTCTGGACAAATAGTCAGTAGACAACTTTAGCATAGTATTATGGCTCATAGTGAAGCAATTTAGATTAAAAAAAAAAAGTCTGAAAGAAAGGCACCAATAATACTTTGGAAAAATTAAAAATAATCTATTAACTCCTCTAAAAGTATTGGCTCAGAGGAATTCTACGAGCCATTCTCTACTGGACACTACAGAACAAACCTTGGTTTTCCTTATTGAATTAATCTGATTATCATGTTCTATTGCAGAATTTGCCCATGAAAACTGCAATTTCAACCATTTAAAATGCGCAACTTCAACTTGTACAAAAGCAGAGGGCAGCAAATATGCTACAAAACACCACTTTTCTTTTTTTTTTTTTTTTTAACCTTTTTTTCCCCTAAGGAAAATGAGTTAGTGGGAAGGAATACACAGAAAACTGTATGCAATTTGTGAATCATCTCAGATTGCATCACATACAGTCACATCATTTCGTAAATGAAAACATTTGCCCAACAGCAGATGTTTACTTTCAGTCAAACTTAGGATTTCAATTAATAAGAATTAAAGAGAGGAACAACATCACGCCAATCTTAAATGGATCCTATTTGTTAAAGTTACCATGATTTAATTCCTATTGATGTACCTCACCTTTTATTTTACCAGATTTACGTTTCTGAAATAACTTCTGTGATCTTAACCCATTTGACTGGCCTGTACTTTGAAGAATAAAGCCCTGGAATTTAAATACTGAATTTACAAAGGAATGATACACTGAAGTGAAAAATTATTTTATTATCACAGCTGTGTAAATTATGCCAAATCTACTGTTCAAAAAAAAATATTCAAATGCACTTTTATGTATAAGCATCATTTGATATTTATGAGAAAATGGAAAAAAAAAAAGAAAAATTACACATTACACAAGTTTGCAGATATGCAAATGCAGCTTTTTTGTTTCTTTTTCATTTGTCTCAAATCCCCCACTAGAAGGTTGGTCTGGGTTCTTTTAGTGTTTTTGTAAATACGTGCAAAGAACATCAGGCAATTTTTGATCCATGAACCTTACAAAGTCCATTGCATGTTGAACTCAAACAGCACTAGGTTTAATCACAGAATTATAAACCCTGCACGTGCCCTGAGGCTCAGGCAGACGCAGGTCAATATGGCACTTATTTTATTGGGAGACAAAATATGTTTTACAAATATTTACATGGCTTCTCAACAGCAATTACTGAGCTTTTCTCCATTAACTTTTTGTCTGCCCTTATCCCAGTTATCCTGTCACAAGCTAAAACCTGCTCACAGCGACAGGCATTTATGGCAATGGGCTTTAATTGTATCTCAAAATGCAGTTAATGCTCCAACACTGGTTAAATCAAGACTAAAATTTTGGAAACACAATTAAAAAGCCATAATAAATGCTATCCCTCAGGAAGAGCTTCCAAGAGAAGTATAATCATGAAGGACACGCTATTTTATTAGAGAAGTGTTTTATATAATGGCCCTTTGCAGGCAATACATCTTCATACACTGCTTCCTGTGCCACGCATTTACTGAGCTGGAAAATTTACCAGAGTCATTGCAGGTGTGGTTATGGTTCGTGGTCTGATTTTACACCCTCACTATCTGACCTTAATGAATTGTAGCCTTTCCACAGCCACTTCCACTCCTCAAAGGACGGGCTCAAAAGGGAAAACCTGAGAGGGTAAATATTTTCTATAATAGGAAAATAGCAATCAATCCAGCCACACTGAAACTACCCACCTACATCATTCTCCACTGGCAATTCCCTGAACAAATCTAACTGATTTTTTAAGTAAAATACCAATATACCACTGTAATATAACATGTTTTTTTCATTATGCAGCCTATCAAAATTAATTAATGCTAATAAGCAATGATGAGTACCTGTCTCAGTTTTGTAAACCAATGTGTATAAGGATATGGTCATACTTATCTCCAGAAATAGAGATTTACAGAGAGAGAAACACAGGAGAGCATCTTAAAATTCACTTAATATTAAAAATTCATGCAGGACTTACACCCTCAATCTGTTTGAGACGAAGGTGACTCACATTCAGATTAACAGGACAGACATTCAACAGTGACAGGCATACAAATTCTTGTGAAGGCTTCAGGGCAAGAATTCTGGGCAGGAATCACAGATATTACAGGCTCCTGAAGAAATGCAGACTGCTACATGACTCTACCAACCTCATCCTGAGCAAGCTCAATCCTGTATTTATGCTACAATCGCTACAGAAAAACCAGTTTGCTTCATACCCATTGACAGGATCGACAACAATTCCTCGAGGGTGGGACATGTCTCCCTCCAGCAAAGTTTTCCTACTCTGAGCAGCTTTTTCCAGTCTGGCAACAGCAATTGTTTTCCTGTGGCCATCATTGGTCCAATACAGATTATTTCCAATCCAGTCCACGGCTATGCCTTCCACGTTATCAAGATCTGTCGAGAGAGAGAGAACAGTAGTAAGAGATTAATACTATTTATGTTCTTTATTTACTTATGTTCACTATTTATTATGTGATATCCACGTCATATTTTTAAAACTGCTTTTTTGCCTTATCTACTGAAGGTCCAAAGCATATTACAGATATTTGGTACCCACCAAAGTATCAACTGAGCCTTGTTCACTTAAGAAACTAAACCTAAATTTTGTAAATCAATCACAGGTGTAGAGATAACAATGTCCTGTCAGATACAATATTACTAAGTTATTTGGAGGAAAAAAAACAGTGGCATATGCCGAGGTGTCTCGCAAAAGGTGTTTTAACATTTTTATCTGTATTTCTGATACACCTGGACATCACTGCACTTTTGGAGAACTGTTTTTCCTCGTGGTTTAAGAAGCTTGAGGGAAGCAAAGGTGTCAGAATGAGCTCTCCGGGACATGAAACAACAGAACGATGACGTTTCTAACCCAGCAACCACCTGCTCTGACAAGAATCACCCAAAGCACAAATCAGCTGTGGGTCAGGCAGTGTCTGAGAGCAGTGCCAGCAGCTCAGCCAGGTTCCCAGGGATGGACACTGCCAGTTTTATTCTTCATCTCTCAGTGCCTTTGCTACATTCTTTTGAAAAGACAACGTCAGAGGCAGCTGAAAGTTCCTGAAAGAGAACAGTGGCCTTTGGTCTTGGAGTGGTCAAGTATGTTGAGAAAAGTGCTAAGAATGGAAGGGAAGAGAAGAGAGAATTCCACCAAGGATCTGGAGCCCAAGGCTTGGGGAAAAAACCGCTGAACAGAACAGGCAACACAGACAAACTTGAGCTGTGAAAGAAACATCCTACAGAGCTCTGAGGGGGCTCAGCAGATTTTGCTCAGCTCAAGAAAACACTGACATGAGTAAAATGAAGCTTGAGGACAAGGAGTGATTTGTTCAAAACCCACTTTATTTTCATCCTGTCTGACCCAGGCAATTTGGGCGAAACACAGTTTTTATACTAATAAGATCAGATTTTTATATTAATAAGAACATCTTTTTAGAGGAAAACATTTTGCTGATTTTTTGCTTCTTTGGGAGTCAAACCAATCCAAATATGGGCTGTATTGGTATTAGCAGCAAAACTGTTAGATTAGAATGCTGGATACCTCCTAAAATTTAGAAGACTATTGCTCCACATCTATTGAGCTTCATATAATACTGTCTCTGACCTACCTCGCCTTCTGCAGGAATTTTGGGGCAAATGTGCTTCTAAACTAAATACAATCTAAGCAAAACAACAAACAAACAAACAAACAGAAGCCTCATGGTAACTAAATACTAACTATACCAGAAAGTTTTAAAAAGAAAGGAGAATTCTACAGCACAGCCCTACAGAGATAATTTTCACTGTTTTTGTGGAGTTGTAATTTAAAGTTCACTTTTATTTCACTATCTGAAAGCTTTAAATACATTAATTACTCCTTAAATGTGTTTCACACCAAGTAGTAAACAGGAAGAATACAATGGTCATTCTGCAGTTCTGGTCTTGATTTGGCCACAGCAATTCAGTCCTTCTTCAGTAAAGCCCTTTCAGCATAAAAGGGATGAGGTAATCAGACATCTTTGCGATCATTCTTCACTTGCTAATTGAAAAGTTAACATTCATAAGTCTGGAATTTCCACCAGAATTTTACTAAAAATGGGAATATGAGGGCTCCAAATACAGTGAATGTAGATACAAGGTTTTTGAAAACTCGTAGTCCTAGAGGCAGCAGTTTGCCACACTGGTTTGCAATACGAAACAGCCTACAGGCACAACCTGTAACTTGGTACAGAATGGCCAAGCTCATCAATGTCAGTCAGGCCACGTGTAGTAACAGTGCCTAAAATGCTAGATTAACATAAAACCTGCTGGGAAAATAATTCTTCTACATACCAACCATCTAAACAGCTTCCAAAGAGCTTTACAGACTCTGGCCTTGTGTCAGCAACAGATCAGCCTTGACCATCTTGACTAATACTTACAAGTAAATAATATGAGACTTTTAGGCTCACAGCAACCCCCCAAAAAAATATTATGGGTACAAAGACAAACGAAAAACTCTGAGCTTGTGTCCATGTTACATCAACTGAACGGTATTTAGATCCATTTAAAAATGTCTGGGTTTTTTCCAAATTTTAATGTAAAAGACTGATTTTACATGCAAGTTTGAAAGGTTAATTATAATTTCTGTTGCTGGTGGAAGTACGGTACTACTGCAGCTGTGCCACCAGCTCTAAGCTAGGCTGCGCTGGGGGCTGTCAAATTGTTATCAACACTACCCAGCAGTTTGCTTCCCAAAGTGAAGAATAAGAAATCACAGCTGAAACTATATGGGAAATCAAACTCCAGCAGTGTGAGGTGCTCAGTGATCCCAATTCCCAGTCAACAGCGTGCAGGATCAGGCTCTCATGCAGGCAAACTGCAATTATCTGAGTTGCAATGCTGTCTGAACGAGCGCATACATTCTTGAAAAACCTGATAGTCACCAAAACAAGGCAACTTCTGATCTGAGAAGTGGCACCTACCACAGCTAGAAACTCTTAGCAGCATGCTGTTCAGAGTGAATATTAAACCACCTGCTGACACACCTGATTTTCTGTAGTAGCCTTCCGCCAAGGAGCGATTTAATCTGTGCTCGCTGAGTTCGTGAGAGTTGACAAGAATAAAAGCTGAGGTGTTATGGCTGGAGGCCATATTAATTTTTTAAATAATGAAAAATACATAAACAAATGTTCTTTAAATATACTTTAAAGTTATGAAACTACACCAAGTTAGAACTAACAATGTCAGCTCCTGGGGAAGAAGGAGGGGGAGAATGACAGTGACATATTTTTGGTCTTTGCAAATAGTAGAATCACCAGTAATAAATCATCAGATAATCCACAGCTCTTTCGATATTGCATTGATATTTTTGCTATGTTGTACTTATGAAGAGTAGACACTGCATGTAAGCATTATTTACAGGAATATCACTAATTTTCTGGTTTGGCATGTAAAGTTCATACATGTTTTCATGTTTGAGTAGACTAATCCCAACCTGTCTGACCCCAATCTGTCTGACCCTGACCTATCTGAAAACTTTCAGCCAGGATGCTCCTTGCTGCTGCCTTATAATGTTTTAATTTACATATTTCCTGCTCCTTCCTCTCCTCCACATTTGAATTACTTTGCTGTCAAATGAAATGCACAGTCAGTAAAGGAAAGTCAGCACTGGAAGATGTGAGATGTACATTATCATGTACATTATCCATTCCCATGCTGGCAGTGAAATGAAGGATGACCAGACTGACAGCTGAGTATTTGTTATTTTCTGAGACAAACGCCCTTTATTAACCATTCACCAGAGCAGGGCAAAGAGCCTGCCACTATTCCTTGCAACTGCTGCTGAAGGGATCTTCGTGCAGACTTTGAGGGGAGACCTTACACTAAAAGAGCATCGTATCACTGCACAGTGGAGATGGCTCCTCAGAAGGGTGGATTAAAACATGCATTATGAATGACAGGGAATGAAAATCCTCCTGCTAAAACAACAGTATTTTAGTTACTTTCACTGTCCTAAGCTTCCATTCACAAGTAAGGATATTAAGCTCTCTGAAAGCTAAGATGAATATTTACGCTGCTTCTTAGATTGAGGACTAGAAAATAATGACTGTAGAATGAATTTCAGCTGAGGCAGTTGCTACCTCCTGCTGAAGCACTATTTCAGAGAAGGGTCCATAAAGGAAAATGAAATATCCATTGACAAACTGGAAGCTTTTTCCACTGCAACAACATTTGGTATGATGAGATATGATTCTAGACCAGGGAGATTCAGCGCAGTGGGAGATGTGGAAACTAGAGAACTGCTGGCATTTTCTCTCATTGCTATAATAAATGTTACAAGCATCTTAATTAAGGTTCTAATAGATGTTTAGGTCTGACTGTTGCTTCCACATACACAACGGAAAATGCATCAGGACAGACAATGCCTTTTTCCTAATGAGGTTTCAAGCACTACAGACGGTCTCATTCTGCCAAACTACTTGAAAAGGCTCCAGAATCCACAGTGTGATGCAGGCTGGAGTGAAGAAGTCTTATAAAGTCTGCAAGGATTTGGGATTGCTCGATGAATACCCATCCACTGGAAGGACACAGTGGAGACATAGGAATTACTCACTGGTGGGTAACTGGACAAAGTAAGAACTCACAAGAGAATGACTTTAACAAATTTTATATTTCTGCCCTCAGGAAAAATAAACAGGAATTTGTAAAAGAAATATCTAACTCTGTCCAAGGTCAAATTTGTGTCTGTTTTCCACGGGAGAATCAAATAAAACTTTAAATTATCTCCGAATGTCAGTTTAACTTCTCCGTGGTGAGCACCTCCGAATGCCACCATCACGGAGCGTCACCTACCGTCTTTGAGGATCGTTTCTCGCTCTGTGCCATCAATTTTCTGTCGTCCAATTAGGAAACTGGTGGTGTCAGCAAAGTAAATGTAATTGGTTTCAGCGTGGAAGTCCAGAGCACGAGGATTGACCAGGTTCTCTATGGGGATCATGTACTCGTCAGACACTTTGGTATTCAGGTCCATTCCCCGGATTATTCCTGGGCGTCCCTTCCCATAAAAAAGAAACAATTCATTCTTTGGTCCTGCAAAAGAAAGATTACAAACATAAACAACTGATGCTGCCTAATCTTCTTCACAGTGCATAACGTCCCTATTTAATTAACTGGCATAATTAGCGGGGAGCAGGAGCCTTATTGGATACCAAAAATGAAACTTTCATATATTCTGAAGGTATGTAGATTAAGGAAAAAAAAAAAAATCTAGCTAATTACATTACCCTATTTAAAATACAAATTACTTCCGTGAGCTGCTTACATCTAATTATTTTTGTGTTAAAGTTCCCACTGAAAAAGCAGTTGTAGATCACAGAATAACTTTGCATGTGCTGTGAAGTGGACATATATAGCTCTGTAGACATTTAATTTTACAATTCATTAGGATCTATCAAGGTAATACAGACCACGACTGAAGTAATCTTAAAACCTAGCAATACCATAAACCCTAGCATATACAAACCACTTTTTTTTCCACTTTAAGTTTCTCATAATCAAACAACAAAAAGGATGAAATTTCTTTCAAATTGAAAGGAATACAATAAATCAACGTACTTTGTTCTTTCCAGCGAAGGTACAAAACATGGATGTCAACAGTTCATATTTCTCAGATTTTTACAATTTAAATAATCAGGTTGATTACAAACAACTGAAGATTAGCAAAGTGATTTTCTTTCCTAAAGATACTTATAGATATCCTGAGATGCTTAATGCTATCAATGTACCTCTTAAAATTCTCTGTATACTTTTCCTGCTGCCTCTCAGGGTTTTCTGATGGAATTGTCAGTGAAAACTGCATCAGGTTTGACTGAGGTCAAATAAATCCATCTACCAGCATCCATCAGAGTATCTAACTGCATGTCTTTCATCTGAACTAAACCAACACCGTTTGACTGAAAAAAAACAGCCAAAAAACAGGCATTCCCCAAAACTTTCAGTGCCCTCCTGTTGGCTGCAGGTGACCAACAGATTGTGTACGTGTAACGTTAGGTATAACCACAGCTGCACAAATCACATTTGCTTTCACAGAGTATTCTGAGAAAAACCTTGACTTGTCCACATGAATATTCTGCTTTTGTGCTGTAAGTTGACTGTATGGGCAGAAATTGAATGTGACAAACTATTAAGCAGCATTCCAGTACCTGTGTGCTGTGAAAATGCGTGGCATATAAATAAAGAGTGAGGCTGATTAATGTAAAACTTGTGATAATTTTTAGTAGTCTTTGAACAGCATCCCAGGTTTAATCTGTCCCTCCCGTGAACTAAGCCAAATCAAATAATTTTAAGGGAATGAAGGAGCACGTGAACAAAGCGTCAGGTACGTGTTACAAACAAACTTTCCCCCAAAGCAGCCCACGTGATTTGCTGAAGACCACCCAGAACTATCCCCCGGACAGCGGGGCAGACTCTTTGATTCCAGTAACATACTTTTGCACGACCTGCCATCGCTCCCCAGGATGAAGCCGGTCCTGCAGCGACAAGTCCGCGCTTTGTAGCTGCTGCTGAGCAGGCAGATGTGGGAGCATCCCCCCGGCATTCCGTACGGGTCCCCTTCACACGCGTGGCTTCTGACTGTGGCGGGCGGAAAACAGCACGGCTCAGAGCCATCGAAAGCAAGACAATCATATGCATCAGCATGGAGAAAGGTTAGACAGAGAAGCGAAAAAAAAAAAAAAAAAAGGGGATTTGTGTCACAATAGATCTTTCCCCAGAATATAACTCCGAAGGAAGGTGTTTTTTAGAGATGACACTCCAGCCAGGCCAGTAATGCCCAGGGCCATCTCGAGGCTATCCAGCCGTGCCCATTGTTGTGTAATCACCCCTTTGTGAATCAGCTCCTGCACAGCTTTTGCTGGGCAGCGCTTCCCTGGGAGAGCTGACACTTCTCCCCTTTTCCATTTGTTGCTTTGGTTCATTTGGTTGGTCGGGGTTTTCTGAGGACAGAGTGCATCCCGTGCCCACACAGTTTGGTATTTATACAACTCCATTAGCCAGCACCTTTCTGGGCAGATGCCTGTGCTGAAACTAAAGAACAGAACAAGCCTTGTAGTATTTTTCCATGTTTGCAGAATCACAGAACGGTTTGGGTTGGAATCACAGCACTGTTTGGGTTGGAAGGGACCTTAGAACCCATCTTATTCCAACCCCCTGCCACGGGCAAGGACACCTTCCACTAGAGAGCTCCATCCAACCTGGCCTTGAACACTTCCAGGGATGGGGTGCAGATTCGTACAGTTGGGATAGAAATCCAGCTGCAGAAGCCAAAGAACTCCTTTCCCTTGATTTCATATTTCCAAATGCACAGTTCTAGATTAGCAACCTAATTTTTTTTTTTTTTTTTTTTGAAAATTGTTTAGGCAATATGCTGAGAAAACAAAATCTACCAGGCTATCTTACATTTACTTAGCTGGCTTAAAACAGAAAAGAGTATTCTAGCTCAAAAAAATGTTTTTCTGTTCTTCCTACTTTACCTTGAGCTTTTCAGGTTTTTTTGTTTTTTTTTTTTTAAAGTAATCAAGTGGTTTAGGGTCGATATGGTTAAAGATAATACAGAAACTCCACCAGACTGAGACAGCTCTTACAGAGAATCTTGACAAGCAACAAACATGTCCATTCAAAACAAAAGGCGTAGTGGAGTAATCACAGGATGTAATAAAAGATTACACTGTGCTCATGTCTCTCCTCTACTCAACCTCTCCGACTCCCTCAGGGGTACGGGAGGGATGATAATAGCAAAGAAAGACTCTTTGCAGCCTCCTTCAGACATTGACATCTGCAAATCAATGCCCTCAGCTCCAGGGTGAAAATTAGTTCACCCACTCTACATCAATTTAGAGTTTGTTCCCACTTCAGAAACTTCTCCAGGAGCAGCCATTCTGTTTAGAAACATTGACATTGAGAATTGATGTGTTGGCTTTTCTGTCTAAGCAGTCATGGCAACGATTTATTGTTATCAGTCACATCAAAAAATGCTCATAAAGAATCACTGTAAACGTTTTGGATCTTGCTACGTTTGCACAAAGTTCCCACAAGTCCCAGTGATGTTCTGAATACAGAAAATACGTGAACAGATTACAGTCATAGAGGACAACGGACCTCAGAAATTGCTGTTTTACTAGAAAATTCTGAGATAAAAAAGAGTTTTTGATTCTAGATGTCAATGAAGATTCTTTCATAGATGGCAAAGCTGATACTCACACAAAGCAAGGAAACCCTGCCAGCACCTCCCTCTCAGCGGTGCTGTGCTGGCAGCCCGGCAGGTTGGCTGCCCTCACCTCTGTCCCTTCCTGGCAGCCCCAAGGACAGGAGCTCACCCGAGGTGTGGGGTCTGCCTGCAAACAGGCCCAGAGACACCAGGGATCTCTGAGCTCGGAGGCCCGGAGCGTGTGGACAACACCGGACATGCAGCAATTCCGAAGGTGTCGAACTCTCAGAGTGCTGAGCGCCACAAGGTGCAGAGCAGGGCTCGCGGGCAGGTCTCCAACCTGAATTCTCTGGAAAGGGCTGAGCTGGGATCTCAGGGACACACTGGGCAGATGAAGTAACAGAGACTTGTGCCACAAGGACAAATTTTCACTCCATCTTCAGATACTTTTTTCTGGTAGGACCTTTTTAACCATACAGCCACTTAATATCTGGTTTTATGTTTCCTAGAGAGAGGAAATGTGATCTTACCTGCCGCTTGAGTTCTTTTCTGGAACACACGGATCTCTTTAGCATTGTCCAGCCTGGCAAGAGCCTGCACATCAGTACCATTGTATCTGTTTATTCGTAAAATGCTGAGGTTATCTGAATTAACTGTATATAAATAGTTTTCAAATACTGCCAAACCACAAAGATGCCTAATCTGGAAAAGAAAAAAAAAAAAAAAGTATCAATGTTTTAGCTCAATATTTTAGGCATATCCATGAGCTGTAAACATAAAAAAACTACTGTAAATTGTATGTGACAAACTGTACAAAAGGTGCTCTGAATATATCAGCAAATATTTGTAAATAATAAAAAAATTACACTAAAAGTATAGTTCACATTCTTGTAGTCTGAAATTTATAATTAGAAAAGCTTTATACAAGAAAGGCAGAAAACTGAAATTATTTAGCTATCTAAATACATTTACTCTACAAATTCCCCAGTTTCTCTGTTTTTTAAATTAAAAACTTCTGCATACTTTAAGTGCAACAACTTATTTTACTATTAACTAATATTATTAACTAATAGTAACTGAGATAAATTAACTGTCGTTAACTAGCATTAACTAATAAATACAGTAAACTTAGAAATTTAAAACAGTTCATAGGTGTAATTGATCCACTTTTAAAAATTATTTTACAATCAAATCAGGTAAAATGGAGCACAATACACCTGCCGAATATTTTCTCGAGTTCATGAGAAGTAAACAAATTCTGTCAGCTCTGCTGTGTTCCTTTTGTGTTGGTGTCTTCGAATACGGTGGTGGCCACTTGGTAGTGCTTGTTTCTCAAAAAGTGAATGCTGAAACTGTATTAATCTGATCTGTCTGGGCACATTGATCAAAAATTACTTAATAGGAGTTATTTAGACAGTTACAGCTCAAACACAAAGTGTTCAAAAATTTAGAGGCTGTGCTTGATTTATAGATTTAGAAAATGCAAAATATCTCTCTGGCAATTCTTAAAGCTGAACTAATTAAAGAGAATTTTTTGGCAGATGTTCAGATAGTCACAAGCTGAATATCTTATTACTTTAATCATTAAATTGCTCACCACAAAGTATTTACTTATCTCATTCATTCACGAATTCAGACATACGTCACCAAAAACCAACCCAAACAAAAAAACCCTGTTGTGCATCAAATACTTCAGAAATTATACCACAGTTGGCCAAGTCTTGCCATTGTATTCTGTCTGCACCCAGAAAAAGAAATAATGATTGCCATCATTGGAAGCGTTTGATTAAGACTTAATAGAAATTCAATGCAATTATAGTAAGATGGAAAAGAAAACAGCCTTGAAAATAAAGATGCATCTGCACCAAACTGTGGAATTCTCCCCTGAATTGCAATCTTTTCTTCCCTATTTCCATTGCACTCCGTTTAAATCTTTAGTATTTAACTCCCATGAGAGATTTTCTTCATTAAAACTATTAAAACCATGTGGCTCTTTTTGCAATGCATTTTATAACGACCTACTTATTAGTATTTATTTTTTAATTTGTTGGGTTTTTTACATCTCATGAAGCTTTCCAGCAGTCTTATGCACCAGTGAATATGTTGCTGGCTTGTCCTTTGAAAGCCACGCAGGCTGTCAATCATAGAATCCAGTTTTGTTTGGAAAGCACATCTTTGACAGGGTTGTATTTACACAATAAACTTTAGCCCCTAAAATTTCTTGTGAACAGTTTTGTGGTCTGCTGTTTCCTTGGACTAACGAGGAGTAATTTGGAGAAACAATCATTCTAGATCATGGCAAATGCAGCACAAAACCTACTGAAATTAGCAATTTTTCATTTGAGTGGAGAGACAATCGGTACCTTTTGTGACAACACTGAGAAGCCAAACATTTTAATACCCTTCACCCATCTTAAAAAACACAGATTTCCTCCTTTTTTAGCTAGTTTTGAGAACAAAGAATCCCTCTGAACTCAATAAAGTATCTTCTTTTTCATCTAAATTTCAGCAAGAAGAGGAAGAACAAGCATCTCTCCGATGACACCAGTACAACTCAGTTACAAGTCTGTAAAGGTATTTGTTAATGGCTTCCGAAAATGACTTTAGCTTTTTAAGTACTTATTCCAAAATGTTACTTAAAAAAATAAAAAAATAATAAAAAAAATACAACACAAAAGTTTGCAAGACCTGTTGTTCCAGAACTGGTTAAAGACTGGGAACAGATTGGCTAAAATAGGAAGGTGTTTGCCAAACCACCATTCAGACTACTTTTTGTCACATTTTCTGCCTGTTTTTAGTTAGCAGTCTAACCAGCTGTATCTTGGTAAACACTGATTACTTGGAAGCAATGAGTGACAGCAGAACAGGTGAAATGTTTATTCTGCTTGCACATTTTCACATTCCCTGTTTAACCTCAGGCAGGAAACAGATCCAAACTTGGTGCCCACACCAGCCCTGGCAGCCCAAGTAGTGACCAGAACAGTTCGGTCTTTGCTGATTTTCCCTGGATTTCCATAAGACTCACAACTGTCAGAGAACTCTTCCACTCTCCAGGCTAATGGACTGAAGTGCTCCTGCTCCAACACTCAGTCTCAGAGTTTGTATTTATGACTTGGGATCAACTGTGGAAAGCGTCATTGCCATCAACAAAAATAAGATTTAAAGGCATGCAGATTAATCTGAATGGGTGAACAGCTTTTGCTATTCTATTTCACATTATTGTGCCTGTTAGTCTCTCCTTCCTGAGTGCGTAAGGACATCTTGTCATTAATGATTTATCTCCCAGCACCTTTCCACCCCAAATTTTCCCTCCTGAAGTCTTTTACAACGGGGAGTGTGACTTACACGGTGCATTGGTAATGAGACACTGCATGGAAACATTCATGGGTTGCAAAACGGGCTAAATTGCAGATAAACCAAAACATGCAGATGGATCTTTTAAAGTCTAACACACTGGAGCTAAAAAGGGAAAAAAAAAAACCCATGAAATTCCTGTAGCTTCTAGCACTATGTGCATTCATTTATTGATATCACTACTTTTTAGCAATTTGCAAATAAATACCTACTTGTCTGCCTTTAGTTATTGTTTGCCTCCTTCTCCCCTGATAGTCAACAACTTCCACACTCTCCAGATATATGTCAAGCCAGTACACATATTTATTGATGAGATCTAGTGCCAGAGCAGTTGGCTGCTCAATTTTCGAGTCTACTATCCACGTCCTGTTCATTCCATCCATGTCACATCTCTCCACCTTGGCAGCATTCCCGTAGTCTGTAAAGAAAAGCTTTCTGTTGAAAGAAAATAAGATGTTGTAAGTTCTAAAGGGTGTGAGCAGAGTGCAAAGCTCCTGCTGGCTCTGGGAAAAGGAAGTTTTCCTTCTCTGTCATTTCAGTTTCCTATATAACCCATATTGATAATCACATAATTATTTTTTAAAATTCACCGTATCTTCTAACAAATTAACAATTACACAGAATTATCTTCCAAATGTAACGTACAGAAGTTCTAAATGCATTTTCTTATGCAACAGATACACCATGTAATACTCCAAAATTGCAGTTTTAAATTCATTTTCAACCATTATTTGTAAAAAAATGGCAAGATAGTTACAGATAACAGTGACAAAAGCACAAAGCACTCACATTGTCTGGAGAACAGTTCATTGCACATGAGCTATAACAAATACAGTGATCCCCACTGTCAGGTGTTTCAAAAGCCATTTCTGAAGGAGATGCTTTAGTCTGTAGCACATTTCTATCCAGCCTTGGAAAGGTGTTCAGGCTTCAAAATGCTTCCACAAATCCAGTGAGTCATTCCATCCAGGAATAATGGGAATCTATCAAAGACTTAAAATCGCTGCTAAAGCTCCCTAACCCGATACTTGATTAGCATTCACTGGGTTTAGCACATGCAAATCAATTTTGCTTAACCTGACAATATTTTAACAAGATTATCTATTTGTGAGAACAAATTACACTTGCAGGCTGAAGACCACCTTGCCATGACTTTAACATGCTGTAAAGAATAATCTGATTCCAGGCTGAATGTTACTAAAACTACTTTGAGAACCAGGATTTCATTATCCAAATGAAGTGAATTATCTCCTAGTTATTACCACTAATGGGAATAACTCCTAATCAACAGCATATAAAACTTCAGATATCTTTATGTGAAAGAGCAGCAATTTATAGCCTTGTAAACTCTCATAAAAATCCAGTTTTAGGCTGGAAAGAACACGTGTTTGCTGAACAGCCAAATGAAACCCATATCTTTATCTTTATAGTCTTCAAATAAATAAGAATAAATTTTAGATGTAGTTAAAGTGTTTCAAGTGCAAAAATTGAAAATTAAAAAAAAACCACAAAAAAAACCCCAACAAAAACTTTTTTAAAAAAGTACAGGCATTAGAACCATCTGTAGTCCATGTGCAGGAGCTGTCAAATGCCAAAATGAATTGATCTTAGAATCATAAAATAGGGCTGGAGGAGAATCTGAAAGGTCATGTAGTACATCACCAGGCCATAAGGCAGAATAAACTTTACCATAACATTCCTGAGGGATAACTCCATTCCCAACAGGGATTTCTGTTTATCAAAATAATTCTGAATTCCTGTCCTGTCCTTCATTGCCATTCTTCATCCCAGCTGTACTCTAAGAATATATTTTAAAACACATACTTAACACTCAGGTCCATATAAATCAAAAAGTCCATAGCACAGAATGTGTGCAGAGCAAAAATCACGCCTGAAAAGTAAATGTAATTTGGAATGAAAACAGCAAATAAAAATGTGTGTATACAGAAGTATACACATTTATTTATGTATGTATATATCCTCAGAAATAAGAAGGCTAACATCCATATATATTTAATATAAGTTGTTAAAATGTTACATGTACTCCAGACTACAATCTGTACTTCTGGGGATTTGATTTAGGTTATTTAATGGAACTTTGTACCTCAAGATTCAATAATTCAAACAAAGCTGATTTTACAATCACAGTACCAACCGGGTTTGCTGTGCTCAGACACTCACATATATATAAATATATAAATCCACACAGATGTTTATAAATACACATCCAGACACACAGCAGTTACAAAGACCTGAAGTTTGAATTCAGACTGACTCTACTGCAAAGTGTTTGGTGTCACTTACCAATGATTTAATATCTCTACAGACTTAAATAAGTAAGAAATAATAACTATTAACATTCTACAACGAGATTATCTTTTCAGATCAGACAGGATATAAAATGTTTGCATGTCAGTAACAAATAGATCCAGTAAGGGATATATAAGAATTAAGAATATTTAAGAATTTAAGAGGCTGCTCCAGCTTTCTGGAATAGGGGGTCATCTGTTTTTTCCTCAATATCTGTCTTATATTACCATTATTTGTGCAAGTTATCATGACTTCATGCATAAATGACATTCTTTTTACTCTAAAAATCATTATTCTTCTCCTGGAGATTAACAATGAAATTTTATAATTAAAGGAAGAGGTAGAAGACAGAACAAGAAAGTAGTTGCCTAACTGCTACTGCACGATCAAAGTGCTCTGAAAATTAAATTCGGAAAATTAAACGCTTTACTGTGTAATCTTGAAAGGCAGTTCTGTATTTAAAGACTAATGCAGATTTTTAGAGTGAGGTTTAAACCAGAATTGCATTTCTAACACAAGAAGTTGCCCCACAATTACATTGTATTTCCTTTGCCTTGGGAGCTCTCAAGGATGCACTGTACAGTATTTATTTCAGCTCAAGGCTAATTTTTCTGCTCAAAATGGTGCTGGGTTTGCCTCTTCATCTTCAGCAGAGGGCAATGAAATTGTTTATCCATTCACAGAGCAATTTTGGGAGGAAAACTGACCGTGTGCATGTCCCTGCATGGCCCAAGCTCAGGGCACTGCCGCTGACCTTGAGGGACAGCATCTGACAGGGAGAGCTGAGTCCATTACAGCCTTCATTTCCTCACACTGCCAATGAGGAGGCTGACTGAGGCTGCTGTACCAGTGAAAATGTTGGCACTAAACTGAATTTTATTAAGGCATGTTGTCTTTTGAAAGCTAGAGACTTCATGAGTGGAAATTCTGAATTCTGCCAGAAAGGGGCATCTTCTTCATCAAGTCCTGGTGCTTTGCGGGCATTTAAACTCATAAAAGTATTCAGTTGTTTTGACTCTTCCAGAATGGTTTCACTGTGGTCCCAGCAGTTGGGAATCTACATCTAATAACTAATGGTGATATCTTCCAGGCTAAATTACACAGACTGATTTCCGCAGCAGCTTATTTGGCTTAAACAGCTATTTTCACCTGTCTTCCCCTCCAGAGATATTTCTAGATGGCAATCAAATTCTTTCCTCTGCCTGGCAGCTAGAGATTAGCAGGGGAAGGCAGGCTTCCTCATCTCGTAGGACAGGATCTTTCTGCTGCCCTCCCGAGCAGTTACCCCGGTTTTGGGTGAGTGACCGAACGAGCGTGGCCAGCGCTGGGTGTGCCGCTCCAGAGCGGAGTTCACCAGGTCTGCACAACGGCCCGGCAGCCTCCCTGCATCAGCTGGACACTCAGCCGTGCCTGGAGGGCATTTGCTGTTTTCACAGCTCTATTACACTGCTGATTTAAACTCATCCTCTCACCAGCTGCTGCATGCACCCTCCTCAATCTAACAACTTAGTCTTAAAAAGTTGTGGCTGGAGGTTTTCCAAAGAGTTTGGTTCCAGCTAGGAATAAATACCCAGGGACTATTCCCTCCACAGCTGAGCAACGACAACTCTCCAGCATTTTAAAATATCCTCACTGACAAACCCACCGACTAAAAATAGCAATAAATGCTACCAATCAGAAGTAATTCCAGAGGAAAAGAATGCTGTCATGAGACAAAAGTGACAGTGAACTTCCCAGTCCCTGCTCTCACAGCAGTGATCACTTCATCTTTCCTTCATTATCAATCCTCACAAACATGTAAGGAGGGCCTCAAAAGGGCTGTTGTTCTTTCCTGACAGAGACATCTGCCCTCAATAGAAACTCAGATAGTTACTCTCTTAGTTCAGCTGCCAAACCCCTTATCACCACTGGTTTTGTCCAGCACCCTCTCCCTTGTCACTTCCTTTTGTTTTCCAAGTTTTCAGTCACATCATTCATAATCCACCTATTTAATTAGCTGAGAAAGAAATGCTTTCCCTGTAAAGCAACATTTGGGCGCTTGCATGACTGAAAACTGCTAATTCCTAATGCACCTAAGGCGCCAAACACTGTACAGCACAATCGGTTTGAGGGACAAAATTCACAATTCTGGAGCTCTCTGACAAAAAAAAAAAAAAAAAAAAAAAAAAAAAAGAGAGAAAAT
>VZTF01001738.1:320788-399144 GCA_013397755.1 Cnemophilus loriae
ATGCTTTCTTAGGCAAAGTTACTGCTGTGGACAAGACCTAACTAGAATAAATTAAAATAATTCCTAGCATACCTCAACAAGAGCTGTGAGTAGAAAGGACAGGGTTTAATTTTCAGAAATTACACCGAGAGGTTCATTTTCAAGATAGAAGGTGACTAAAGATAGTTAATCTCAGAAAAATGAACAAGCGACAAAACGCTAGAGGCTTTTTTACCAATTTAGGAGCGGGATTATGGTGTGGCGAAAAAAAAGTATGAATTGGAATTAACAGAAATGCTGTGCAATTTAATTGGTTTAAAGCATAATGAGAACAGCATTGGCATTGAGTGGCACCAGCCAGATTTACTTGCAGGACAAATAGGATAACTGAAATTATGGGGACTGTGGTGAGCAAGGAACCTTCTTCAGAGGAGGTGATTGAAAGACCTAATTTAAAGGACTGTGTAAAAACACCCTGTGGGGTTCCCTTACAGATTGTCATGTGAGGTGATCGACTGACTGGATTCTCAGAAGGGCACTGCCACACAGTCCTGTATCTGATTTCTACTACATTTAATCAAAATGAATGTGATTTGATTTAGTTTACATTGCATTTAATTAATAATAAGCTTTATAGCATGGTCCAGGACCATCTTCCCCTCTGATGATGTCTAGGTTGGTTTCTGGGTTCAGCAGTTTTCTTTTTTCATCCACCTCTAAAGCAAAAGAAATCGGCACCCTCAGATTTAGCCCATTTTTGGTAATAAATAATCCATGGCCCTCAGTGTCCCAGACAGATTTGAGGAACTTGAAGAGCACGGCTTGCTTGAACACACACACACTGAAAGCAATTCTCAGGTTTGGGGCAAAGGGAAGATTTTTTCCCTAGGGAAGGAACTTAAACACCATCGGATCTGGGTATTTGGGTTTCTCTTTCCTCTGCTTCTTTCCAGCACAACACAGCACCCATCACCTGGAGGATAATTTCCCCTTGCAAACCCACACTGTTTAAGGGGGTCAGAAACTATTTGGCTTCCCAGCAACGTGCCTTATTCCTTTTGTAACTGATATTGGAGGGAAATACCAAGTGGATGTTTTTGTGCTGCACGAGAGTGAAATTCTATTGAAAGTTCCTCTGTGATTTCTGCAGCGTGAAGAAGGACATATGTCCCAAATGTTCCTGGCATTTTGGAAATCTAGCAATGCGTGCCTGTGAGTAAAATAATAATGGTTTCTTTTCCTAGAGAGCTGCAGATTTAGTGCCACGCCAGACGCAGCACAGGGTCGAGCTGAAGATAAAAGTAAAACCCAGTCAGACAACTCATTGTCAGAGCCCAGCTCCACTCACTGCTTGCTGCACAACTACGGGCAAAAATCAGCAAAACTCAACCCTTAGGGGGACATTTGTAATGGAATACACTTCTCTTTACAGGGAAATCACCAATTCCAACAAAAGTCTTATTTGGAGCAACAGGGGTGGTCGCTTGAGCAGCAAACGGGGAAAGTGGCTGAGAATTTGGGGATGGATTAAAACCAGAGCCAATCTGGTTCACTGCTAAAGGAGATACAAGTTGTAATTTTTTTGTTGTTGTTTCTATTTAAACTGTCCAGCATCCATCCATAGAAATACCCCTATAGAAAGCTAATGGCATCAGCTAATGTTGATGGTTTGCCATCAACAGCTCCCTTCCCCCAGTAAAATTTCCTTACAGACACAGAAATAGGGATTTTCAGAGGTGTTCTAAAGTGAATATAATTTGATAATTCAGGACTGTTTATTACATGGTTATGACTCCACTGCTGTTTTAGCATTTCAAAATGAAATCCTGCATGTGATTCAAGTTTGATCCTTTCCACTACAGAGGGAATAAAAGCCTTCACTTTCTTTTGTCTTGGAGATGTCAGTCAAATATTCATATTTAACGTTCATAATAATCCATAAAGGTGTTTGCCTCCTCCTTTTTCCACCCAAATATGCTTTTCTGCAGGCTGAGAGTGCAGATGCCTCCCCAGTGCCCTCATCTCTGGGTCCTGCAGGAATGATGTGGGATAGGAAAATGTAAAGCTGCCTTTCAGTCTAATGATGTTTTGTCACAATTACAATTTTCTCACGCAAGCTCTACCTCTTCCTATGCAGAGTAAATATGTAATAAACCCACAGCAACCCTACCATATTCTCTTTCTTGCTCCATTTATCAATAGGTGTGGCTGTACATGCTAAAAAAATGCACATCTGGAATGTAACAGCAAAAAATCAAACACACAGAGACGTGGAAGTTCAGTTCCCAGGTCCTGCTTGTGGATGAAATTGTAGAGGAAATTTGGGTTTAGACTCATTCTCATCACAAGAGTTGGGTGGTTTTTCCCACATCAAGACTACAGCAATGAGATTTACTTTCGAAAAGGTGCATCCCTTGGAATATAAAAAAAAATACTTGCTTAACCTGCTTTCTGTCTAAATAAAATTCAACATATTTTCATTAAAATCATGTAATTACCTCGAGTAATTTTGTGCACAAAGTAATTTTCTGAACAAAAACCATGTTCTCTGAATTTTCAAAATGTATTTTCAATATAAAATTTAAGTAAGTTAATCAAATATTACTTTTTCAGCCACATTTTTTCATAACTACATGCAAAGTTTTAATAAGTGTTAGTTTGAAATGAAAGACACATTGCAGATGTATTCCTGGATTCATTAAGGGCCCTGAACATCAGTATTTATTTTTCAGATTTTGCCCTTCATCTGAAAATGAAAGGATTCAGACTTAAATCAGATGCAGAAATTTGGAATTAGAGTCCTTTCAGACTAAATGCATTTCCTCATGTGCTACTATAAGCTCATCAGTCAGAACAGGAATGAAGAAACATGGATTATTACCATTTTATCACAAACCAGCTGTGACAAATCGATGCGCTGACCCACTGAAAAAAAACATTTTTATAAACAATGTGCCATGTAACAAAGCTTTATGTCAACATTTAAGGAGACTTTCAATGTGACATCCAAATAATGCCATGAATTCTCTGTAATATTTCAAAAATAAGAGATATAAACACTCCCTAAAGGGGAAAAAAAAAACCCAACAAAACAACAACAACAACAAAAAACCAACAGATTTTATATAGTTATAAAATACGTGCTTACATTCAAACCATGCACACATTGATGTTAGAGATACTGAAATCTGGAACATGATGATGAGTAATTCTTGGATTATCCTGAGTACTTATTTTTGGGGTAAGATGGTCAATTTCCACTGCTTTAGCAGATGTACAAGAGGCAAGGAAAGAATTTTGCCACAGAAAATTAAAATTCTCTTTCTTCTTTGGCAACTCAGGGTCTGATATACACGTTATACTTCAAACTCAACTCGAGATACGTATTTTAATGTGCCATTTTGATTTTTCTGCTTTGAATGATTTCTGGAGCATCAAAATGCTGCCACTTGACCTTTTATACTCTTTACATGCACTCTTTTATGTACGCAGCAGAATACACATATTCATACACTTATTTTCAGAGATTTCCTTAGTATTGTGCCGAAGCTCTTTCATAGAAGAAATAAATGCAGCACTTTTCCTGAAAGTATTTAATTTTCACAAGATATTATTATGTGCAGTCAGACTCTATTGCTTCTTCCACTTAATAAATAACCTTTTGCCTTAGTTGAAAAGCGCCAATATTAAAAATTACTTTTTAAAATAGGATTTTTTTGGAGGGGGGAGGGAGGAAGGTTTTCATTAATTGTTCAGTGATTGTAGAGGAATAAAGGTAGAAATAAAGAAGATCCCTGAAACTGTGTTTGACTTGCAGCCTGAGGAGCTTCAGGCTAAAGCAGTGTGGAGTTTGGAAGGTTTAACTTTTGTCCTAGAGCTCAGCTCAGCCTCAGAGCAAATCAGGGCAGCACCAGCAGCAAGTCCTTGTTTAAAAATGACTGTCTAGACACAGGAGGCCATCATTTCCCAAACACAGCCTCACTTCTCCAGGGCCTTTTCCTTCCCAGAATTTGAGACATGGCCTTTTCAACCCAGTCTGAGAAACGAGGGTTGGATGGAGCGTTTGGCACCATGAAATGTGGGAAATGGGCCCGCTCGGATTGTCAGGGATTTAAACCCATGTTTTCCACACCACCAGCATCGATCACAACACAGGACGCTTTGTCTTCAAATATGTGATTTCTGTCAACTAACTTTTTCCACTTGGTGACAAGGAGTGAAAAAGAAAACATTTTTGCAATATTAATTTCTTTTAAATGCATTATTAATGAGAAAAAATAAATTAAAACAGTTCTTCCACCTTGGTATTTGATGACCTATAGCAGATGAAATGTCAGTAATAGCTGGCATTTGAGGATCTGTCTCATCCATCTTATGCAGAAAATGCTACAATAATCATCATTATGTAGGATTACATGAAATTAATCAAAAATCCACAGTTTGCCTGCTTTAGGAATCTCAGGGCTCTTTCCCAGGCAGAGCTGCTGAAAGGCTAGGATTACACTGAGACTTTAGATCCCAAAGGCTTCAGACCCTGAAAACTGAGGATCTGAAGTCATGATGAGTTAGCAGTCAACAGACAGGATGAGGTTTGTTTTTTTTTTTTCTTTCCAGCAAATTCAGGGAAGGATGTATCAGTGGCTACTAAATGCAATGATGTTTCAAACTCTGAAAATCACAGCACTGCACACTGCTGGAAGCTGGCGGCTTTGCTGTGGGAACTGCTGCTGGGTGCTGGGTTATTCTTTCTCACCTAAGGTGTGTTTTGGATTTTTTGTTGTTGGGTTTCAGGGGTTTTTTTTGGGGGGGGTGTGTTTTTTTCTGGTTTTGTTTGTTTGTTTGTTTGGGTTTTGGTTTTTTTTTTTGGTTTTTTGTTTGTTTGTGTGTTTTTTTGGGCTTTTTTCTGCACTTAGGAAAAGTCCCAGTGGAGAATTCTGTGGCAAGGAACTGTGCTGGTACATCCCTCAGTGCCCCTGCTCTCAAAGCTCTTGGGTTAGATTTAAGTCATTAAATATAATCCATGACATCAAAGCTGAAGATGATCTGGGATGAAGTAATAGGTGAGGCTGTAAAATAACTACTCTGACAAAAATTACACTTGAAATTTGTATTTCAAATACATATATAAATTCTAATTTATATTAAAAAAAATACTTTAAACCGAGTTTATGCATGCCAATGATCTCACCTCATGCCAAAGAGGAGCAAAAACATTTAATATTTGATCTCCACAAGCAAACACTACTAACACAATAAATCCTTAAGCTGGTTTAAACTGTGCCAATGGTTATTTATCACAGCGTGGAACAGAAAATAGCCTGTGCTTGGCAGCAATGGACAGAACTGAGCTGTATCCCGGCTTTCCCTTGGGATGAAGCAGTAAACGTCACACCTTAGGGGATTATTACAATCTAATTGCTGGTTCCAGTTGTGAATAGCAACGAGAAATACTCAGGGCTCACCAAGAAAAAAAATGTATCTACCCAAAGTATAACTGCACAAAATGAAATAAAAACCAGATGCTCATCCAGCACCTTGATGTTCCTGTTTAGGAATCTCTGTTTGTTAATGTTTGTGGGACGTTTTTCTAAGGTAGAAAGTTCTAAAGTGAATATTAGAACTTTTCTTACATCTTAAAGTTCCAATCAAATATTTTCTGCTGGAGAGGTTGGTTTGGATGCTGCCGGGCCACACCAGGCTCAGTGATGGCACATCTCTGTGCAGGCCTCAGAGCTACAAATCTCCCTGCCACAAATTCTTAAATGGAGCATTATCTAATGTCAGCAACAAGTGAACTGCCTTATTCCCAACAAGTGAACTGCCTTATTCCCTGTCTCATCCTGGCATTTGACAGTAAGTAAAAATAGGCAATTTTGCTTCCTCATTAACTGCTGAGTAAACGAGCCATTTTCTCCTCAAAATTGTACTTGCAAATTAAATTTATAAAAAAACCCAAACCCCAAACCAAAGTCTTGTCCAAAACAAAGATCACAGACAACAAATTATCAAGTCAGTAGAAAGAAAAAGCAAAGAAGGATTTATACAGAACTGTAACATTTGAAATTAGGTTGGAAGTATTGTATTTGCATTATTTTATCTCTTCTAAGATCACAGACTCTTTAAATCTTCATGATATTTTTTCTTAAGGCGCTACAAAACAGAACTCAATTTCAGTTAAGTGACAACAAAATTGGTTTTATTCCACCACAGAGAAGGCTCTCGTGCTTTTGCTGTTGTTCCTCTATTCTTGATCTCTTAACCTTTAATTTACAGCAGCTAGGCCCAGTGGGAAGGCAGAATTATTTATAACACCACTAATAATTAGTGCCTAATTACTAGAACTAATATGAAGCTGCTAGAAAACTGTGCATATATTCAGGGTTTAAAGCCAAAGTGTGCTGATTTGTAACACAAATATATAAACAACAGAAGTATTTCCATTTTGACTTCCAAAGGTTCCCCAGCTGAGAGCCCATGGATGATCTGACACATTACTTAATAAATTGCTACTGTGGCAAGAAGTTACACAAATAATTGTCAAAAAGAGCTCCTGCTTTCAGCTCTAGTTAGCAAATATTTTCATAGACCTTTCCTGAAAGATTTACTTAGGGCCGTGAAGAATACAAAGACAAAAAATTTTCAGTATGTGTTGATATGTAATAATATATAGGTACTGACTGGAGTGTAACAGTAAATTGATGGAGGTTCTGTATTTTGATGCTCAAAGTGATAAATATGCATATATTTATTTATTTCAGCCATTGGTTTGAAATTTCCCATTCCATTTGAGCGGATCATTCAAATAACCCTTATTTACTGAATTATCTGCTGCTATTTTCCACATGAAGTTTGTGTCATTTCAAGAGCAGTGAAAACCTGCGCCGGCATGACAAAGTGCTTTATAGGAAAGCCACATCTGTAATACACTCGCTGTACTTGTTACAGAGTTGTGAACATAAGTAATGAATTAAATAAGAGGCTGCAAGAAGCAACGTGGGAATTGTGGGATTAAAGAGGCTGTCAGTTGATCCAGAGGCACAGAATCCACTTCTGCTCCAAACACACCATTTATATAATTTTTTTTTTAAAGCAGTTGACAAAATGTGGTAGCACAAAATTATGCTTCATTTACAGAAATGATGAAGGAATTAGCTGAAATCAAACAAACAAACATAGAAATAAAATAAATTCCCTGTCTTCCCCTGAAGAACCCACAAAACCATGGGGAAATTTCACCACGATATTCAACAACGAAATAAATATTATTTCAGGGGATTACTGGGTTATCTATCTATCTATCTATCTATCTATCTATCTATCCATATCAATCAGACATTTTCTGCTATGAGATTGTGACTCCTGCTTGTTCTCTGCGGATAAAAGCATGGAGCGATAGCATGTTCAGCATGGAAAGAACTCCAGAAAGCCACAAATACTAAATGAATAATAAAAAAAGAAAAATAAAGGCCACTTTGGCACTTCTCTCCCCTCCTGCCCTGCTCCACCCTGGTCTGCCCTGGGCTGTCCATGTTACTGAGGAATGGGACACACGGCACCAGCTCACCCCACATTTTCCTCCGCCACGTGCAATGATCCTGTTTCTGGATTTCCTCACTCAAAGAAGGAATTCCACGAGCAATTTCAAAGCCAGCACACAAATCTGCTTCCTGATTACTCTTCTGAAACACCAGAAATGCGGAGATGTATTGGCAGCCCCGACTCCGAGCAGAATGAGGAGAAAAAAGGGGGGATTTGCACACCCCAGTGATGGCTGCATACACCACCTCTGTAATAATGTTTCCAATACCAACCTATCCCAAGCAGAATTAGATAGGAAGACAATTTCTGAAAATTACTACAATGGGAAAAAAAAGAAAAAAAAAAAAAAACAAGAAGAAAGAATTGCAGGAAAAATAAAATAAAAATACTTTTCTGGCCAAGTATAGGATTATATTAAAGTGCAAAGCAGTTAGGTTATGCCAGCATGAACTGATAGCTGAGTCTTCCACACTTCCTCACCAATTTTATTATCAATTCTAAGACAATTTTAGAACTCAAAGAAGTAAGTTATGGCTGATGGCATTAATACTACCTGAAAAATGGAATTCTAACATACTTATGATTGATGCTACTCAGTCTCACGGGCTTTTGGTCACGTAAGTGGTCACTAAATCACTTTTTCCTTGCTGAAAGTAGCACTGCTCCCCAAGCCTCCAGGCCACCAGGCACACAGCGATGAGTAGAGTCGCATTTTAGAGCTGATTAACTTATAGGTTTTATTAATTAACTGATTATCTCATTTTAGGAGAAGAAGAAACAATATAAACCCCAATACAAATGCTGAGTCCATGGTACCTCACGTGCTGAGTGACAGCAGGAAAGGAGGTGAACCTCCACAGGGAAGGCAGCTGCACGTGCAGCCCAAGAGGCATCGATGGAGACGCTTTTATTAAAGCAGCTGACACAGTGCGAGGAGAAGATTCCCTTGGCAGCAGACAGCCCCGCACGCCTGAAAGCAGACCATGGTGTGCCTGCCTGTTGGGAAGGCTTAACTTCTTTATTTCAGGACAAAAGTGATGCACACTGACATGAGCACAGTGGGGATCAGCAAAGAGCCTGCTGGGATTTGGAGGGGAGCAGGGCACTGCCTGTTTGCTTGCTTGCTTGACAGGATAAAAGCAATAATCTACACGCATCACTAACAAAACATATTTTTTACATTATTTTTTCTGATGCCAGAAATAGAATGAATATCTACTTTGCATATTGCCTGCAATAGAAGTTAATTTACTCTAATCAGCCCGAGGTGAAGGGAGCACAGATTAACTTGGGGCCTTCTTCCCCTCACTTTGTTTCAAGGTAGTTGTCCTCCTCTGACACTCCCCCAGTGAATAATGTTACAACCTCCAGCACTTTATAATCACTCACATTCCTCGCTGCTGTCTGTGAAGAGGCAGAAGATACCTCGGGTTGGGACACATGGACACCACCTGCTGCAGAGCAGTCATCTCCTTTCTTACCTTATTAAAATACCTGCTCCTGGTCTTTTCACGTTTTATTCCAGAAGAGGGAAAATTGAAGAGCAGTAAGGATACTACTTTATATTCCTTAAAAGCTGTTCTTGTGCTCAACAACCAGTCATTGATTGATTTAACCTGCTTCTTGATGGTACCTGGCAAGGGAGGTGCTTACTTGTCAGAGCACAATGGGGAGACAGCAGCGCTGACAATCAGCACAGCAGATCAGATGGTGCCCAAGTCCCCGTGAAACCTACGGCAATATAAAGGACAGACCCCCGGGACTCAGCTCCTCTTGGAAATCCTGACTGCTTGCTTCCCAAGTCTCAGCACCACTGAGCTGCAGTCCTCACCCCTGTGAGGTCAGACAAGATCTCACCACACAAGTGATGAACCCCAAGCACTCTGAACTAGGATCCACGGGAGCACCACTCAATTCTAATGCAAAACTCCATCCTTTCTGCTATTATTTGGTTCTTTTATTTTTTTTTTTCTCCTTCTTAATTAAACTAGTAATTGAGGCTGTGCTTCGAGCTGAACTCAATTAAATAAGTCAGGGTATGTTCAACACATGCTCCCAAAACTCTGCCACTCAAAGCCCAGGCTGGAACATCTAATCTGCAAGCATCAGACAGCTGTAAACAGGAAATAAACTGCCATCTGAGCATCGTGCTACTGAACACGTCTAGGAAAAGGCAGCACTCTCCTGTTCTAAAGAACAGCTGAA
The DNA here is from genome assembly GCA_013397755.1 of Cnemophilus loriae. Lineage (NCBI taxonomy): Eukaryota > Metazoa > Chordata > Aves > Passeriformes > Corvidae > Cnemophilus > Cnemophilus loriae. The sequence continues at coordinate 330,512 of VZTF01001738.1, forward strand.
AATCTAAGGACTATTCCAAAGGTGAGGAAAAATTCAATCAAAAAGAAGTATTTACTGGGGAGAACAGGGCATTTCTTTGGTTTGCTGGTTAAGGTACCCTGCATTAGGAATTTTGGTTGAATGTTTTATCAAGCAGTGATTTCAGCACCATATGAAGTTTTCTGGTGAGAGGGCAGCAGAGTGTACCAAGGGACCAAGGGCTAGGATAAATTTCTTGCTGACCAGACGAGCTCTTCAAATCTCCATGTACCTACTTCCACATCAGAGAAGCTGGCCCAGCATCTCCTTCTGATTTTTTTCTGTTTTCTATTATTATTTAAAACAGAAGAGAGAACAAACAAAATAAAACCAGGCATGACTGGGACGAAAAAATTCTCATCTCTTCTCTAATGAAAATTGTTTGTTTACACATTGATAAAAAAGCTTCAGAAAGATAATATTTGGTGGCTAAACACTCATCTGGTGTGCTGGAGGAGTGGAGATACTTGAACTTGGAAGTACCAGACATTATAGGAGGAACTCCTGTGGCCGTGGTTTTCCCAAGATGTTTCCTTTTTCATGGTAACGGTGAAAGTTCCCAGGTTCACCTCAAAATAAAACAGAAAATCTTTTGCAGGACAGAAAAAGTTCTCCCTATCACCTCTACTTTTGAAACACTAAGACATAAAAATGATCCAGCTTTCTTTGTAAACAAACAAAAAAAGCCCAGCCCATTCTGATATTAGAAATCCCAGATATCAGGTTATTCCTTATGCAAAATGCTCTCCTCACACTTAGGAGTAGCCTAAGCTGAAGGAAGCAGCTCAGAAGGGCAGGAGCTGTAGTGTTTATTTTGTGTTTTCCTAATCTGCTAAGGATATGCAGCTATCCTCATATCCAGAAACTGATAAGCTGCTCCAAATCAATGCTCAGTATGTTTTAAACTGCACACTGCCGTCACATATCTGTGAAAACACCAGCTATTTATAGAAATAAATAATTGGACATAAAGCTCTTCCATGCTCATAACAGATCACTGGACATCAGAGAGATGTTCATTAATCTTTGTTTCAGTTTGAATGGGAGCACATTCTGTTTGAAGCACAGAAATGGAAGCCATAAGAGCAGAATACACATGTGCTTTATTAGCAGTTGTTTTTCAAATTCATTCTCTAATGTCACATAACAAAGTCAGTGATCCAAGAAAGCTTAGAAATTCACAGAGTAAAAGGACTGAAAAGGATGATACTTATTAAGCCTCTTTTCAGGTTTTCCTAATAGAAATCCCATCACTAATCAGTCATTCATAACAAATACTCATTAATTGTCATCCTTCTCAAAGCACTCAGCAACAGGACGGTATTTTTAGAGGTGGGGAGGTTCAAGTGTAGAGCAGTGAGCTCACAGAACTGACAAGTATAAAAACAGCAAGAAAAATCAGTGTTTTTTTAGCTCTTACACCTGTGCCTTACCCATCTGTTTATAGCTGGGTCTTCATTAGACACTGAGCAGGCAGTGTGCCTGGAGCTTAAACACATCAGCGGGCGACAGAGATGTATTGGCATTACCTTGTTTGCCAGGTACAGCAAATATTTGCTTTCATTTCCCAAGCCCTGCATTGACATAAAATAATTTATAACTCTATTGAGTATAAATCCTCCAAATAACATCATTTGGCTCACACAGAATTAAGCCGATGTGGTGTAGAAGACGAGGAGGACTCTGTGTGGCTGTGACACTCCCCAAAAATTCACAAACACAAAGTGCTCAGTTCTGCCTTCTGCTGAACACATGTCTAGAAAACTTGATAAAAACTAAGTGTTGGTAAGGTTTTATGAAAACCTCCTCTACATTTCTGGTCAAGGTTTTAGGCCTCTGCAACAGGCAATACCACAGAGCCACAGTGGCAGCTGCTGTAATTAAGGCAAGATTCTTGATTTTATCAACACATTGATGTAGGTTCTTTGCTTACACCTTTTCCCAGACATATTTCTGTACAAAGGATTCTCTCCAAGGCACTTTGATTTTACAGCTGAACAGCCTTGTACTCATAAGTCCTTTTTTTTCTTTTTGGTGAGATCTCATTGGTTTTTGCATGCAGGATGCACAGTTCAGTTTTCTCATGAACTTGCTATGAGAGAAAGATGCACGTGCTCTCTGTGGGTTCTCCCACCAAACCACTGTCACATCGCTGGCTACAATAAATATTCCAATTTAAATACTAATAATAAGTGTCCCACCATTTCCCAAGAGCATTGAATACTTGTAGGATTAAGTTAAAGACTGAGATTTTTCCACTTAAACGAGGTTTCTTTTTCAAATATTGAAATTTCTTTATATCTTTAATTTATATCTGTGACCAGGGTAAAACAAGACCCACTCTATCTGTAACTTTTTTTGGCTTAAATTCCCACCTTTTCTCCAAGTCTCTTTATCCATCTATTTTTTCACACTGCCGCTTAGTTCCTTAACTGGATATTTATCCTCACCTCCCTGTTTCGGAGCACTGCCCCTTGACTGGAAGCCACCAAGGTTGAGCAGTCTCAGCTGTCCCCATTTGGGAAATAAAAGGCTTAATTCATTCAGCTTGAAATCTTAGAGTTTGGCATTCAATAAAGAGTAATTGCATATTCTTGAAAAGAGCTCATGTTGCACATAGATAAATTCACTGTATTTTAAACACACAATGAATTTTAAAATGCATATAATGACTTGAAATATTTCTTCATTGCTGTCACAAAACGGTTTAATTTTTTTTTTCTTTAATCTATCATGACTGTAGCTATAAATCCAGTGATAGAAAATAAGCATTTTCATTTGATTAAGCATTTTGAAGCAGCACTGAGTTTGGGGAACACTCACTCGAAGCATAAAATGAGAAATAAAATGACACAATGAAAGGTAAATGTCACCAGTCTTATGATTAAAAATACAGTTAGGGAAGACTTAAAACTAATTCTGTGTATGGTTTTTTTTTTTTTTTTCCTTTTAAACTGTACCACATGTGCAAATGTGCAACACAGACAACTTCACCTACAGAGGCCAGGGCAGGGTCAGCCAGGGACCTCTGACAAGTGCCTTGCAAAACACTCCTGGTGCCAACAGAGCTGTGGCATGACCTTTGCTTTATTTATTGTGAGGGAGAATGGTGTTAAAAACAAAAAAATAGGAGTTAAAAATCACATAAACCAGAAGTGGAACAACCTTCTAAGCCACGTCTAAACCCAGCAGCAACACAGGAGGAGTTCCCCACTGGGAATTTTCCAGGGTTTTTTAAGTCTTTTTTTTTTTCCAAGTAATGAATGAAGTAAATAACAGTTGGCTAAATTTTCATCAGACATTCTACTTAGGAAAATAATATATAGCCACAGACAAGATAAAATGTGTATCTGCAGGAAATCAGAATGGGTTGGTAGGATTCACCTCCCAGATAAAACTCTGCATCTTTCCTTTTTTCCCCCTGATTTTACAGCATAATTCCTGTCAAAGTACCTTCCACCAACTCCTAGTTCTTCAGAGAACCTGAAATTTAAACAACAGTTTGCCTGACAATCAGATTAGGGAAAGAGGGGGAGCAGAAAATCCAGGCCATGGACATCCCCCAAAAGGACCCCCTTTGCTTGAGGGCAAGCTCAGCCTCTCCAGTGTGAGCCTGTTCAGCACTTCAGAGGCTTGGACCTGATGGTACTGGCTTTAAACAAAACTATTTACTTCCACAGAGAGGTAAAAAAAAATACGGAAACCACCGGGCTGAGCTCAGTGCTGCACACAGAACACCATCAGGGCTGGACTGAGTGGCAGCACTACCCCTGCTCCAGGGGCTGCTGAGCACCCTGAGAGCCAATTTACCTTTCCCTCTCTTCCACAATTCACAGGGGCTGGCACGTCCCTGCGTGCAGCTTCCCAGGAAATACCTGTTCCGTGATGGTGCTGGCTTCAGGAGTCAGGTGTACTGAGTAAAAAGGGCTGCAGCAGCTCTCATTTCACTCATTCTGGTTGCAAACAAGCAGTGACTGAGAAGTGTTAAGTACAATTTCTTTCCTCCCCAGTCCCTCCCAGCCCAAATCGAAACATCTTTCCCCAGAGGTTTGGCACTGACAGTGACAGTCATTACTCTTAATACTGAAAAACAGAATCATCTCCAAAACCTGTAAGATCTCTGCTTAGTGAAGAAAGATGCTGCAATCTTCATCTCGGGGTTTTTTTACCGTTTGCAGAAATCCATACTCCACTGCGGTGGCAAAAGCTTCCTATCAACACCTATGGATTTCAAACTGCAAATTAGGAGCTCTATTTCTCTGCAGTATCACAACAGCAAAATAAAGCACCAGCAGGACACCAGATGTGAAAAGGTAGGGTTTGTCTCGTCAAGAAAAAATTGGGTCCCATCCAAGAGTAAGGGAAAATCGAAGCTTCTACAATTTGTGTAATTGTGCTTTATGTGAAGTGGGCCATTCATGGCTCCTATTTTCTTTTTACCTAAACAAAAGTAGGTTGCTTAAATTTAAATGTAATTCAACCACAGATAGTTAACAAATGAGGATTTGTGTCACAGCACCAGAGCAGTTATTTTCCCACCACAGAAACACATTCCTTTCATTTTCCTTTGGGTGCACATTTAGGAACAGATAATCTGTCTGTGTGCCTGTATGTAGGAAGACATTGAGTAAAAATGCCATTTAAGTAGGATCAGAGCTGCTTTCGAGCTGCTTGGAAGACTGAAAATGTTACCTAGGATTATTGAATACATGCACATTTTGTAACTGCATGTAATTACTTACCTGACAGTAAGACAGAACCTTACAACTTCATAAACATAGGAAAACTACTGTCATAGCTCCTCTAGCTCTACTATTTCTCCTTCAGCAGATAGAAAATGGCTAAATTATCTTTCTCATCCATGGCAAACCTAATATGAGCTCTCAAACCCACCACATGCTGAGGAGAAAATACAGCCCAGGTGTCTCTGGTTATTATTAGCTGTCATATTTTTTATTCTAAGAGGTCTGTAAGACTTCATTATCTGATTTTACAGTGGTACTTTGGTGGTAATGAGTAAAATCCAGGTGAAAAAGCACAAAGAAATGGAATTGTGCACTCGAGGAGGTGCTGAGTGGCCATCCTGGAGAGGGTTCTCCAGAGCGGACAGCCAGGGTTCAAACTGCGGCCAGCTCACCTCAACACCTGCAAATCAAAACTAAACCTGTGCCCTGGGAACCATCCACAGACTGCAGGGATTTGTAGGAATGTGCAGGATCACAGCTTTTCTTTTTTCCAATACCTCCCCATGTCTGCAACCACCTAATGATGTTCTTCATGCTGAAGCTTTTCTTTTTTCCTCCTTTCCTTTTTCTCTTCTTATTTTTCCTCCAAATAAGTTTGTCTACTCTTTGTATACTTTCATCCCCTCTCACCCAATTTGCTCCTTTTGCACTTCGAATTGTATCTGCTTGTCTGACCTCAGATTATTTTTACTGCCCTTTCTACAACCTGGCATTTCATATTGTCTTTTCCACGTCTGTCCATACTCATTTTAAACACTAAATTGTACTTTCCCTTCTAAAGCTTTCCAATGTGATTTGAAATTGAAGAGAGAAGCAATGGCCTCGAGACATTAAAACCCATCCATTTAAACTTGATCATAGAGAAGGCTCTGTAACTGTGAAGTTCACATCTTTTTTTATGGTCTCTTTTCCCCTGGAACACCTATGCAGCGAAATATCATGGCAGAATAAAATACCCATTGTTAAGCCCCAGTGTGTGTGAATATGGAGGCAAGCCAAAACATAAATAGATATTTGGTTGTTGGCAAGATAGTATTTGGCATTTAATACATCAAGCAGTAATCTGCATTGTATTTATTCAGCTGAGCATTTAAGGTGCATTTGAATGTGAGAGTGATAAATAGGAAGGAGTTACACAAACTGCAATCAAACTGTGTGCCGTTCTAGGCCTTGGGATTACTAAAATGAAAATACAAAGAGAACAGAGTGGGGGGTGTTTCTATAAAGGATACTTCTAGTAATATCTCTAAGGGTTTATTCGTAGGTGCAATTCTTCTTCTCCCAGTGGAAAACTGCACCTCTGAGGCACTTCTTACAAGATCCCATCTATGTGTGGTACAATACTCTATGTATGACATTGCTTTTCCCATTCACCTTTTTCAAACCCTCAAATGCAATCTAAAACTTTCCACAGCTGGCTGGTAACAAGCCAGTTCAACAAACACAAAACCCACAGATCAGGCACTGACTCAGGCAAAATTCTTGTGACTGTACCTCATATTTATTTTTTGAGTAATTTTTTGAGTGGGGTCCAGCCCCAGTAACTGGATTGCAGCTTTGTGTGTCCCTCCCGTGACTCCAGGTGTATTACTTGCCAGATATCTACATGTTGTTTGTCATGTGTTTGTCTCATTACCTTCAGGGGACAGATGTTGAACAGCTGCTGAGGTGTACAATCTTTTGTATGTGCAAGCAAGTAGGTTTGCATTTCTGCCTGGGATTTCAATCCTTATCTTTCTGCAATATAACATTTGCCATTTAATATATTAGAGGATAATCCATGTTGTATTTGTTTAGTTTGTGCTACTTGGAACATTAAAATCCACAAACGTTTTTTTTTTCTGCAGCATTTTCAATCAGTTGCAGGGGCTGATGGCAGAATTTTCTGGAGGTTTTTTTGGCAGCAGCTGTTCCTCTGGTTTGCTTTCTCTAGCTTATTATGCATTGCAGTCAGTCCTACAGCCCCTTTTCCATACATTTACTCGAATGAAAATGCCCAAACTTGTTTGTGTGCAACTTTTTAACAAGTGGAGGTTGGAGCCACTGAGGCAAAAGGAGAAGTGTCAATATACATATCAGCACTGTATTTCTCTAACGAGAAAGGAAGGAAACTGTCAGCTGACAAATCCCAGTTTGTCCTTGCTGGTGCTAAGGGCACCTGGATTTCTGGAACTCAGAGCTCTGCTTTGCAGGAGCCTAAAGGTCAGACCTGCTGCTGCAGAAATGGAGCAGGCTGCTGACTGCTCACTGGGGCGCGAGGCATGGATAAATCCAGGCAGCCAAGGCACAGCACTGTCCACAAGGCACGTTCATGGTCTCCATGATAATGCTTGCCCCACGAGACGACTGCCCTGATGCCAGTGACTTCAACACAGCTGTGGCACTTCAGGCTCTGACTTCTTACACCTTCCTGCAACCCCGTTAACTATCGAGTTTGTTAAGGCTAAGTCATGTCTTAAACCAAACACCACAACATGCGTCCACTCCATATTTAAAGTGATGGAACAGCTGAGTGTGGTTTACAAAGAAATGAAGAAAAGCGTATTTAAGAGCAGCACTTCGTGAGAGATGACTGGAGCTTGCCTGTCAGTGCCTGCAGTAAGGACATGATCACTTTGCCGTTGCCATTTTTAATTGTATTTAATTATATAATTTAATTGTATTCATGCTGTCCTGGAATGCAAGCAAAACTCTACATTAAAATATGAACATTTCGTCTGCAGCATCGCCTGCTGCCTTCATCTGTTGAAGGTGATGCCTTCGAGGTGATATAGTTCATTGGTCTTTGGGCAATAAAATACCCCAAAACATTTAGCAGTAACGATCTCACAGAAGGCAAAAGCACCATCTGACAGAGCCCAGAAAGCGCCGTGGGCCACGGGAGGCACCGAGGGCCCCATCTGGTGAAAGCTGCACTGTCAGCAAGCACAGAGCACTCGCTGGTGGATGTGTTACTGCTCGCGCCCTGTAACTGGCCCATGATGTTAATCACAATTAGATGTTTGCTGCAGAACTTTATGGCTTGTATGGACAGATGAACAGGGACTTGATTAACACGCTATGGACTAAATGGAAATATTTCTGAGGCTTTTGTTTCTGAAAACTACTCATGGAGTTTAGTCAAGTAATATTTCCTGTTACTAACTAGCAAGAGGGAAGCAGATCATGCACAGCCATGTCTCTAAGGAGTACATGGGATGAAAGAGATGAATATCCTTATCCAGTCCTGTGGTCTGTGTGTGGGTATTTACAGTAATAAATCTCTTGTTAGAAAGCTTTTTTTTTTTCTTGTCAGAAAGCATTTGATCTCTCAGCATCTGTACTTCTGCTACAACAGTCTTATCCTGTATGTAGGTTTTTAGGGTTTTTTTCTTCCCTTTTTACAGAAGAGTCAAAAGCCAGCTCACACATTATTGTGCTGAGAGGCAACTGCTGCCAACTTCACCCTCCTCGAAGTCGTGTAACACTGAGGTGATGACAGACAGGAGTTCACACTCCCCACACTCTGGCAGCTGTGTCCCTCTGTATTTTCCAGTGTCACTTTAAAAAATGGAAGTGGAAACACAGTAGGAATCATTTTCTGAAGTTCTGCTGGGCATCAGAAAACGATCTTTTAGAATAATGAACAACGTGCCACAGAATATCGGACACATCTTGCTTTGAAAAACAGCACCAAAAAGTAAGGGGTGACAAGGAGCACGGAGAAGCGAATCAGACATCCCACTGTCCCACCTGAAATAGGAGGCAGTTGAGCAGGATGTATAGGAAAAGCTGTCTTACAGTGGGATTTCAACAGAAGCTGAACCAACTCAATGGCTTCCCCTGTCCAAAATCCCCCTTTTAATCCCCTCTTTATAATGATTAGGGAATCATCTACACAGATACAAGACAGGGAGCACCTGGATCCACAGGAGCACTTCGGAAAAGGATCCAAAAGGTGAGGGAGTGCCAGCTGGAAAGGAGTGCCAGCTGGAAGGGAGTGCCAGCTGGAAGGGCACAGAAAGAACAGGAGCAGAAAAAAATGTAACAGGAAGAGGAAAATCAAAATCATTAAATCACTTTTACCAAGGTAACACCTGAGCCAAAATCTAGACCCAAGTCAGTTCTATCACAGTGCTAAGGAAAAAAAACTCCAGAAAAATAGCAAGTATTACACTGAAGTGTTTCCAACAGAAAACAAACAAACTTTCCTACTTCCCTCAGGTTTCCAGGAAAATGGAGACCAGACAGAGATTATATAGAGATTATATATTATAGCAACTAAATAAGCAGAAGTTTGGATTATATAGGTGGTGGGGAATATATGAAAACAGTAAGTTGCAAGAAGTGAGTTTTCTTAGTCTAGATTAACAGAAGTATCTGTTAGTTGTCCTGAATTAACTAAAAAGTCACTGCAAGAAGAGGCGAATAAACTGTTCTCCATGCCAGCTCACAGCATAAAATGAGACAATAATCTTGAACGAGGCAAAGAATGTCCAGTTCACGCAATCTCCTCTCTGAATATTATGGATTATCACATTTAGACAAAACCTGCTTGTAGAATGTAGCAGGGTCATTTATTCTGCCTTCAAAGAATATGATAAAATAGGCAACCCCTCAACCTCTACCTCTAATCTCTACTCCTTTTCCATACAAACTGGAAAAGGTAGAGCAGGTGTGGATCTATGTCACTTATCTCCAGGCTGTGAGATAAATTAGAACAAAATAAAAATAAAAATGCACATAAAAATGCTACAAGTGCAAATCCAAGCATTCAAATGCAAGCAAGCATTACGATTCCTGTGTATGCATCCTGATCCCACGATATGAGCAATCAAAATTTTTTGATTACATCCACGCTGATTATTATTTCAAAACACCCTCCTCGTGCTCTGAGGAGTGACTGCTGCTCCCTTACATAATGTGCTGCCTCACACCCTTCGACAGAGATGCATTTTGCTCAAATCCTGCTCGGAATGCAAAGCTGCTCATTTCCGAACAGGCCCTTACCAGTGTTCGCACCTCTGTCTCCGACTGCTTCCCAGACATTAATGAATTCTTCTTCACAAAATCCTCCCAAGCTTAAATGAAGTGAATCTCCCACAGAGTTAAAACCAGAATTTAAAGCCTACCATGTAATTATGACTGCTCAAATCAAGCTTGATGTTGCAGAGCCTGATTCTGACTGTGACACCGAGACATTACATTTTCAAAACCTCACCCCAAATCACAGGCAGTTGAACACAGCCAAAACTTCTGCCTGAGGACACAGGTGGCTCATCAAATATGATTTTTTATATATATATATGTATAATTATATTCGAAATACATAAGCAGCAGTGTCTTGTAGAACATTGGGCTAAAATAATTCACCAGCAAAAGACAGGAATCCTCTCCTAAAGTCTTGGAAATCATACACAGACCCACACGTATTATATAAGCAGCCCCACTTCAGCAACTGAACAGTCTCAGCTGTTCTCTGAATTGGGTATGACCTGTGGGCATTCAAACCTTTCAAAATAAAGCTGCCAGCATATTGAATGTCTAAACATGCATGCAAATTCCTATATTAAGACTTCACTTTTGAAAATGTTAGAATATACATCAATTTTTTGAAGTGACAGCTGCATACACCGAAGTATTGTGATCTACTAAAATATTACTGCATTCGGAAAACTCTATGTGACAAGTAACAGAACAGTAATTTAACGAGAAGATTCATACATAAAAACAAACAAACATAAATCCTTGAACTTTCAGAAGATGCAACGTTTTCACATCAGTAAACCATGTCAGCCACTCAGGAATCCAAACAAGAGCCTGGCTTGGTGTAGTCAACCGATTTCTGTTCCAATTTAAATATTTTGGTTAGAGGTCTGATTTTCTGTTGAAGGCAGTGTAATCCCTGTTGGGAATGCAGTTTGCTTGTTCTCCTCTCCTTGTGCTCAGCCAGAGGAGCTGTGCCAGCAGAAAGAGCCGTGCATTTCCATTCCGCTGGAGGAGAGCAGCCAAGAGGTGGTGCTGTGCAATTCCTGGGTCTGGAGAAGTCTGTCAGCAAAACCGTGTGTTTGCAAAACTTGCAAAGCTCTCAGACTGCAAGGGGTGGTTTCTCAGCATGTAGAAAAGGCAGTGAACTTCAAACATCCTACTATTAACAGAGCGTTCTCATGTACAATCTGTTAAATATAGATCCCTGAGTATTTTGGTTTGGGGTTTGTCGACTTGTTGTCAAATCCTGATGAATAAAAATGATCTAAACCAAACTGAAACAGAGTCGGCGAGATTATTTTTTAATTTGATGGCCTTTTCCTAGACTTCTCTATGCTAAAAGTTTGCATCCTCAGTGAGCTAATTACCCATTGATTCAAAGTAAACAAGTTTTCAAGTGCCAGTCTGGACACCGCCCAAACTCCTAAATTCTGTTCCTTAGAAACACCGAGACTGAGGCCAACTGCAAATTTGGACCAAGTTTTTTGTGTGTGCACATTAAGGTGTTTGCGTGTGAAAATGAACCAGCCAGCTCAAGCTAACCGGTAATGAGCAAACTTCAAAAGGTTTAGAAGTTTCTAGCACAGAGCATATTCATTTCAGAAACAAGAGAGAGCCAGTGCTCCCACACTTTGAGGACTTCTGCTGGAGTTTTCAGGACGGTAAAGCAGGAATTGATTCTCCTTCCGCTGGGGGTTGGCACAGTTGTGTGTTTCAATAGATAACTTTGGGCAGCTTATTTAACAGCTCCGTGGCTGATCAAACACAACAAAGAAATTGTGTCAGCAAGTTGGAAATGCTCATCTCTAAAGAAAAGCTGCTCCTCCCAGTGTCCACAACCTCCTACCCAAGGCAGCAATTTGCCTTCTCAACCACCACATGAGAAAGCTGCTCGTGCTGCTTTATGAACACAAAACCAAACATGACTTCTGAATTTACAATTCAACCACTCAAATCAAGGTAATTCCTAAAAAGTGAGGATGCAACCTGGGGAAAGGAACTTTTGCAGGTGTTCCAGGATCAATTTTTGGTATCAAAATCCCTTTCAAACCCAGTTTTCAGTTTCATCTGCAGCAAATCCCATCACCTCTAAAAGAAAGAAACAAAACCTCCTTGAATTTATATTTTGACCCATTTTCCTTAAAGTCTCTCAAATTCCTTCAAGTGGACACACAAAACAAAGGGTTACTTTGGTAATGATTCAGCCATACTTCTTAAATAGCAGCACTGAAATGTTAGTAAATAGATTTATTTGCATTTATTCTTCTAGCACACCATTCTTTGCATGATAAGCTTATAGACCTCCACGCACATACATCCTTTCTTATTGAGGATGTGAAATGCAAGGCTGAACATCCCTGCCACACAGACAGCCCTAAAAGCCCCTAATGACAGACTCCAACTTTATATTAGTTATATGTTGAAGTCTCCTGAGACCTAAAAATTTTTCCTCTATTTACCAGTGTCTGCTAATTTAAATTATTTTTCCTGTTCTTTCCTTAATAAGAATTATAATCTACCTTGCTATTTTGCCAGTCTTTTATAGGAAATAGTATGGATTTTCTCTTCTAGGATAAGTTACCATGGTTCCTGCAAGTTTTACACAGGCCATGAGGTTTTAACATCTTTTATTTCTTATTAATATCTCCAGATTTCCTCCAGCTTTTCTCTACCTTCCACCAAAAGGGGTCACACTGCAGCTGAGCTCCAGCAAGGCATGTTCACACTACTGAGCACAGCAACGAGGGCACTGACATGCAAGAAACCTCAGGAAAAAAATAAAATTGGAAAATCAATGTAAAAAACCAAATAACCATCCATGTAATCAGCCCTGAGAAAACAGCAGTTCCATCAGGATGATATCATCATACTGCTGCTGAGTTAACTGAATTCATCATTTTTGTTACTCGGGGTGGTTCTGGTTAATTCAGAGCAAGAGTAATGGACTCAATGATCCTTCTGGGTCCCTTCCAACTCAGCATATTCTATGATTTAGTGTTTTTATACTTCAAACACGGCATGTACACAGGTGGTTATTTATCTTGTGGGAAGAAGGGAAAGAATGGCACGACAAGAGCTTATTAGAAAAGTCATGGTTTACACAATTTTGCACTACTGCAATACTAAGACTCCGTTAAAAAACACAAGAAATATGTGGGTTGCACTAGGAAAAGATTTGGAAAATTTTATACCATCATAATACACTATCTGTGTTAAACAGGAACTTTTTGTTCCTGTTTTCAGTTTGTTAATTTACAGAAAGAAATTAAACATCTCTCTCAATATCTATCTATATACACACAGATATTTTTAAGTCCAAAATAATACAAATACATCTTAAAAAAAAAGAAAAGGTCATAAGCAGCTGTATTTTTATTTCTGCTTTTCCACTCATGAAGTACTCTTAATTCGTATCAGAACCTGTCTTCAACATAAATGACCTTACAGAAGCTGGTTAGATAATAAGACAATCAGGTAATTAAAAAAAAAAAAAAAAAGAGACTTCAAATGGACACGAACATAATGTCCATGCATTATGGAGCCTTAAACTCCCATTTATATTCTCATTCAGAAACAAAGTGGCCTCAATTCTCTCCAGCTTAATTGCTTTCAACTTCAAGAAAACCACTGATAGGGTAATTTAAATCATGTAGCTTTTGCCTGGACATCTCAGTTATTAAAAAAAAAAAAAAAAGGAAAAAAAAGGACTTCAAGACATTCCAGTAAAAGATGAGCTTTTTGAGCAGAAGCTTAATTAGTGAAGGACTGAAGGCGAGGGGTGTGAGGACAGGCAGAAGAGTAACTGCCCCAGTGCCCCAGGGCGAGCGGGAAGCTCCAGCGGGAGGACGCGTGTTGGGTCAGCTGCGGATGGCTTACTAGCTTTTATTCTTTTTTTTTTCCTTTTTTTTTGTTGTTGTTGTTGTTAATTTTTCTTTTTACAAACTGCAGCTATTTTGTTTTTGTATTCCTACTGATTTTTTTCCATACTTGCTGACACTACTCAAATATTGTTACTCTTAGTAGCAAAAATGAAATCCATTACTGGGCACTCGCTGCATACGAAAGAAGGCTCACTTTGGTTCATGCTTCATCAGTATTACTCTAGTTAGCTTTTTATTCTCCAGGCAGTATTGCTGTAATACCAAGTCTCAGAACACCACTTCTGAATTATTCTAATAACACTGCCAGTGTTTACTTTGCCAGCTCTTTCACAAAGGATTACTATCAAAAAATACATCCTTTATCACTGCCATCAGTACCTGGTTTTTCTGTGAATGCAGCTTGGTTTGAGGCAAAAACCAGCCCACCTTGAGGTACATACAGAAGAGTGGATATTAATTATATTCATCCGGTTTTAATTTCAGCAATATTTGATTAATGAAACGGTAGGCACAACAGCAAACACATCATTACTTGAGAACAGGCATGTAGCAAAACTGTTGTGTTTCTGTTGTTTTGGTTATAGTTGTCGCTCTCATCCAAACCAACAACCTGATGCTGTTAACGAGTTCCTTTTTACTGCAGTTACGTCACGTGCTTGGTATTTTCATTCCTTCAGTTTTGTCAGTGACTCCGAGTCCTTTTCAACTGAATTAGCTGACTTTTTCATACAAGCTCATACCTTTGCATGTTCATAAATCAAATTTTATTTATTTCTTTTTTACTTTGCTGGCGAAAAGAACGATAATTTCTCTAATTTTCTTTTTGCACGTGAATGCAGAATCATATCACCTTACTTTGGGAAGGAGAGCAGATGTGACAATATCCCTTGCTTCTTTTCCTTATCAAGAGCAGCAGCCACAAGGTTTCTCCGTGAGCAGACCTGTGCTGCTGCACTGGAATTGGAGTTCCAAGGGAGAAAAAATTCAGGGGGAAATGCAAAGGTGGCAGAGTTTTATGTCTCAGTTTAGTTACAACAATTAAAATTAAAAGATGGAAGAGCACACAATTGGAAGCAGTTTTCTAAAACCTGAGATCATACAAAAAATATGTTTTTCATAATTTTCTAGCAAGCATTTGAGCTAAAGGGATAATAACAAAGTGAAAATAATTTTTAAAGTTTGTTGTTTGTTTTTTTTATTGTCTGATTAAGTATCTTTGCTTCTCTCATCTTATTTTGGCTCCTCTGTGATCCCATCTCCAACTGTTCACAGCCTGAAAGAGGTTGTGGAGGGGGAAGATGAGCAGCAAAATATGAATTCTTAATGAAAACTTTCATATTATGATTAGTTACTACAAAGTTTTTGGTGTTTTTTGGTTTGAGGGTTTCTTTTGGTTTGTTTTTGTT
Source organism: Cnemophilus loriae (assembly GCA_013397755.1). NCBI lineage: Eukaryota > Metazoa > Chordata > Aves > Passeriformes > Corvidae > Cnemophilus > Cnemophilus loriae. Next base: position 345,530 of record VZTF01001738.1, read on the forward strand.
GTTTTTTTGGTTTTTTTTAATGAAGAAAATTCCTTTTCAGGTCATCTTTAAAACTTTTTTGAAGTGAGTGGGTCTTGTATGTATCTTACAGATCTTTGAAAATCTTTGTGACAAGAAAAGGAACTGAGTTCTTTTAAGAATGGCATGTTATTAAACCACTAATGATTCGGCTGTTTAAAAGTGAGCTTTAATGATTATAACTCTCCTCTTTGATCAGCAGAAAATGGTGACTAATCTGAGAGGGAAAAAAAAAAAAAAAGTTTTAAGACTCAGAGTGTCTCCTAAGCCTAGTGGCTGCTATAAAAGCTCAGAGACAAGAGAGTAAAAAGAGAATAAAACAGGTAGCAGACAATAAGTGCAGATGTTTTATTTTTACCCTGAAATACTCCCTTGTCTAAATAACAATGAAGCAAAGAAGCAAGAAAAAAAAAAATATATGGTTTGACCTTCCTTTGAATTTCTACTCTTCCTCCCCTGTAAGAATCTTCATCTCCTGATACCTCTCACTGATACCTCCAGGCAAAGATGAGGTGAATGCAAACTCTATTCATTGTGGTAATACAAGGTCATTTATGGTTTGATTTTTTTTGAAAAACATAGGTACAGAAAGAGAAGAAAAATAAAATTACTTTCAATAAATCTGATTCGGAAAGGTCTCTCTCCACCCCCTTGCAGCTGACTTGCTCTTTGCTGGCTGTTGTGGATTTACTAATTGTTGTTTACTAATGCAGGATTTCAGGGCTGGCCTCGGGTTTTGCACCATCAAACATTCCAAGAGACTTCACCCATCTCTGGTCCACGATCCCACCACGTAGGACAGCTCTTACTGCCTCACGTGCCTACCCGTGATGCCAAACAGCTTGAGGTGTCAGCCCAAAACTCTTTCTATTTATGTCTTCAATCTCTTTGACTCATTAAGGGCTGTTTTCCATCCTCTGGAATGGCTTTTCCATACCCCAGGCACCATCTCCTCTGCATGGCTCTCTAACAAAAAAAAACCCTTTCCATTCAATGATGTGGAAAACTTTTCCCATTCCATTGGATTTTTAGTGCAAAGTGCTCACTGGACCTTACATTGCATTTTGATCTGACCAAGAAAAGCAAACATCCCACGAGGATGAGCACATACAGCTTGAGAAAGAACATTTGCAACAGCATCTAATCACCCTGGATGACAACAGGGCTCACATGACCAACCCCAATTTCCTCCTCTTACCTCTACCATATTTCAGAGCTAGAATAAATTCAAAACAAACAACCAACCAAACCAAACAAACAAACAAGCAAACAAAAAGGAAGAATTAACTCTTTCTTGTGATTTTTCTTCTAGATCCCTCTAATACGGTATTTTAAAGCTGCTGTTCAACTCTGTTTTTGTACAGGAGGCTGAATTTCATAATGTCTTCTTACCCCCTTGCTTCCTCCTATCTTCTGAAATTTTAGACTGAGGCAAATTTCCCTACAGTGTTTCAGAAAATGACATTATGTATTTTTAATTATCATTATTATTTTCATACTGTGGCTTTAATTTGAGCCACAGAAAAAGTCTGTGCTTAGAATCCTTGGAATCAAAGAGGAAGCCCACAGAATAATATTTTTATATTTTTCCCGCAGAACAAGTTTCTGATATGATGAAGTAGACAACTTCAGCTGTTAATTCTTCACTTGTTTCACTTGTTCCCCTTTGTGAATCCCAGAGGTATCAACTGATTGCTATTACACACTTAAAATGCAACAGAGGAATTTTTTTTTTTTGCTGTTGTGTATTTGTTTGGGTTTTTTTTCCTGACTCACTAACATTAGCAAGAAATGGTACATAACACCATAGCACATTAATAGCTGTTGTTCTTCAAACATCATCATAACACAATCTCTTCTTGTATGCATTTGCAAATGTTGTGTGAAAGAAATAAGTGGAGCCTGTGGTTTTGTTTTTTTTTTTTTTTGTATTTCTACACCACAGCAGAAGGAAAAGCTGATTAAAAGATTTATTCAAATATTTACATGACACACACTGTTGCAGTATTAAAATGTGAGCTTGCTCCTTCTACAAATCTCTTTAGCAGTCTTTTCTCCCCTTTGTTCCTAAAACAACTTTTAAATGGCAGTCACAAGTTTCAATGACTCCAGCCTGTAATTGAGCACCCCCTCTGGTTCTTTTCTTCCTCCTCCTCCTCCTCCTCTTCTCCCCCTAACTCCACCTTCTTTTTATATTGACCTGCAATGTGCCCTGGCAGCCCAGAAAGCCACCCAGGTCCTGGCTGCATCACAAGAAGAGTGAACAGGTCAAGGGAGGGGATTCTGACCCTCCAGTGAGACCCCACCTCCAGTGCTGCCTCCAGCCCCGGGATCTTCAACACGGGAAGGACGTGGAGCTGCTGGAGCGAATCCTGAGGAGGCCACAAAGATGCTCCAAAAGCTGGAGCCCCTCTGCTCTGCGGCCAGGCTGGGAGAGCTGGGGGTGTTCAGTGTCGAAATGAGAAGGCTCTGGGCAGACCTCAGAGCCCCTTCCAATGCCTAAAGGGGCTCCAAGAGAGCTGGAGAGGGACTTGGGACAAAGGACGGAGGTACAGGACAAGGGGGAATGGCTTCAAACTGAAGGAGGGCAGGGTTAGATGGGATATTGGGAAGAGATTCATCCCTGTGAGGGTCGTGAGGCCCTGGCATAAGTTACCCAAAAAGTTGTGGATGCCTCATACCTGGAAGTTGTCAAGGCCAGAGCATGGACAGAGCTTGGAGCAACCTGGGACAGCGGAAGGTGCCCCTGCCCATGGCAGGGGGTGGAATGAAATAGGTTTTAAGGTCCTTTCGAACCCTAACTATTCTGGAATTTTATTACGATTCTAACGAGGTTCACATAGGAGGTTTCTAAGCCATTTCCTCACTCCCACTCCACACTCTGCCTCACACACCCTTCCACACTCCAGCCTTGCTCTGCACATCCTCTTTGCAACATCACCCCGTGTAACCTCTATCCACACATCTCCTTATGTCTGAACAGTTTTGTCAGTGGATGCTACATCAATACCCTCCACATTTCAAATATGCTCCTGAAAGTGCTTCTTTTTCCATAAGCCTGGGAAATAAAGTAGAAAGTTATGGCTGGCATCCTAAACAGCATCACAGCCATCGGTACAAGCTGCACATTTCTGGAACCAGGGGTAGCCCTGAGGCTGCAGCCTCGTCTGCTCTTCCTGTCTTTTCCCATTTCCTGGCATTTCTCCAAAGAAATCAGAAAATGGGCATGAGCAGAAATGGAGACACCCTGGTATTTCTATTACTCCATGTGTGTCAGATGTCTGAGCAGTGTGACCAGGACTGAAGTGCTCCTGTAGGGAGGGAACTGCAGCGCATGCCCCTGCTCCAAGGCATTTTTGCTTTGTAAAATGGTGCTGTTCATTCTCCACGGCCACTGTGGTGCAGTGGAAGGCAACAATTTACCTTGAGCACTGGAGGCAATGAAGTAGACATATTTACAGAATAAACATGTAGATGTACACAGTTAGCATTCCACAATATTAATTCCTAACGTCCCTGAATGCATTCAAATATCACATAGCTTGAACAACAGGCATTTTATGTTTCTTATTAAATGAAAAGAGACGCAGAGCCATAAAAAATTTAAAATGTTCTTTGTATAGACATTTAACTGGTTGTGGTTGAGCTGGGAGAGAACCTAAATCTGATCTGTTCTCTTGTGACTTTTAAATGTGTTCCCTTCCCTATCATCAATGTCCAGTGATCAAAGTCTCGTGAATGTGCCAATGGAATACTGGCTGGAATACTTTGAAAAACCATTCCCCATGAGTACAGCAGACAGATACTGAAGATCTCAGCTAAACCCATTCTAACAGAGCTGATATTTGTTTCATGTTGACAGTCAGCAGCACCATCATCAATTTTACACCAATTTCATGGACCAGCAAAAGTAATCGCTTCTGTTCCTTGACCACTGAAGAAAAGAAGTCCTGTATTAAAATTTATCAAAGCTACGAACTGCAGACATATGGAGCCAAACATCTTAGTTCAAAGGCATTTGATAGATAATATATTATTGTAAAACAATTTATTCTGCCTCTCTGTTGCCAATTGCCACTTTATTTCCTACTGTCCTTGTCCCAGCTTTTCCTTCAATCCATGTTTCACTGCCAAGTCTGGGCTCTGAAGTGCTCCCAGTGATCAGTGGAGACACATCCTCTGCCCCTGGAAATGCTCTGCTTAACACGTGTCTGATACTTGCACTGTGCTACTCTTAATTGATGATTAGTTGATGTAACAGATGAGTATCAGCACTACAAAACCCCTAACCGGGTGAGTTACCAGTTCACTGGGGGAGGGAGGTATTTTTCTGGTGGCTGTGCATTAGACCTAGTCTGGAGTAACCCAAACATCAAACACAGCTCAGATTGATAAAGTGCTGAAATCCTGCCAAAGTCACATGCTTAAATTAGAAACATAACAAACTTGGCTCTTCAAGAGCTGGATCAATAGCAGAATCTTTCTTCTCTCAATTTCAAATTCAGTTTTATGAGAATAAACTTTTATGTAAAGTTCTTTCACTGCCTGTGTGATATGAAAGAAGCTTAGTAGCTCAAGTTCCATTGTAAGCTCATAGGAGAATATATCAAACATCACCACTCAACATCTAACAGAACTTGCAGGCATAGAGATGTAAAATTACCCACACTCAGAAAAGATATTCTGGAGTGCGGCGAGGGGAACCATTTGGAATGAGCAAATTTTCCACCGTGCCTTGGTTGTTTTACGGATAAAAGCAGAATTTCTGGTTCACGACACAACTAAACCCATAACACACGGATGTGAACATGCAAGAACAGCGGGGCTTGACCCTGTGCTGCTACAGGAAGTTTATCACAGACAGAAAGGCTTGGGATCACACTCTGAATTTCTTAGCAGAGGAAACGGTCTCCTCTGTGTGAGCAGCAACTTGTTCGGAACTCGGCTTGCAGTTTGGTTTTAGTATGGATACTTTTATGGTTTTTTTTAAATAAAATAAACCCACCAAGTTACCCAGACAGCAATACCACCCTAATACTCCGACACCAAAATCAGTCTCAACTGTGATCAGCATGAAAGAGTTAAAAGAAAAAAAAAGACAGAAAACAAAAGACAAAATAAAGGATCAGATTTTTAAATAGCCAGAATGCTTTTTCATTATCTGTTTGCATTCTGGATCAAAACCCAGTCAAAAACTAACAGAATTAATAAATAAGTTGGGGTTTAGCAGTTAAAATGTATGTTAGGTACCCAATTAACAGAACAACATATGTCAGATAATTAATAAAATTGCCAATAAAAACAGTAATGAAATAACTGCTGAACTGCAAAACACATATTCTGAGAAAATGTTCCACCCAGTTTTTTTCACCGCAAAACAAATGGAGATTGCTTAATAAGAATCACACTGCAAAAATCATGAACACTTGGGGCCTTTCCTAAACCAGCCACTGTTCACCCTGCACACGGCACGGAACAGGCGACTCTCCGAGCCAGAACGGTTTGTAGCCAGCACATAGCAACTGAAGGAAAACATCTTCCATTTTTCTGTCCCTCGTCACAGAACCAAAGGCTTGGGTACAATTCCTGCATCCCTGACAGATGAGATTAGCTAATGACAAGCCTTGGATTCATCCAGTAAATCCAGCAAAGAATATACAAGTGAACGCATAGAAAAAAGGCTGCTGTCAGCAAATTTGAAAGCTTCAAGTTCTTTCAGATCAGAACTTGCAGAAAATCAATTTCTACATGAAATATATTTTTCTTTTAGAACAACTCTGCAGTCAGATCGAGTCAAGCTTACCATCTGCTGCAGAGAGAAACACAGCTATACTCAAGATCACATTATCAAACTTCTTTGTAAACTTTACATGCAAGCTGTTCCTGTCAGAATTGAAGTCATTGTGATAATGCATCTTAATATTCGGTCAGGCTTTAAATAAAGACTGACAAAAGTCCACATATGGATGACAAGCTGTTCTACAGTAAATATTTTTGTATTTATTGAGAAGGGGCTTATGGCAGTTTAGGACATATTCCATCAGGCATTTTGGTCTGAACTACTTACTGACTAATAAAACCAAGATCAAATCCCTGTTCAAAACTCCTCACCAAAATTCAGTTTTTAAGTTAACTTGATCCTATTCCTACTCCTATTTAGTTATGCTTTTACATCAGTATTGCTTGAAAACTTTTCCCAGCTGGTGGATATTGTAGAATGGAAGACATTTAGTACCCTGCATTTTAAAGAAGGCTTAATTCCCAACTGGCACTGAATGTAGCTATCTATGGAACAGAAAAAGCAAATGCGATGTAATTTTACCATTATAGCTGACCCTCTCAAGCACAGTAAAAATTCTTCCACTTTTTTTTTGTGTAAATAAACTTGTTAAACTCATTTCCAATATTCCTGTAAATGAGGGTACACAGCATAAAAATCCTTCGAAAATTCCTTTCCCACATCCTCCAGTTAGAAACACAACCTACAGAAAAGCAAACGCAAAAGCAAATGTTGTGACAAGCAGGGATTAAATTGCTTTTTCAGTTTTGATTCCATTTTCAGAAGTCACAAGGCATATGCTGCAATAATTATTGCAATTAACATGGTTAACTATTTGCTCCAAGTTCATTACACGTTATTGCTTTATTACAGCAACTAAGCGAGTAACTCAATATAGCAAAGAAAAAAAAGAAATAAAACACCTGCATGAAACAGATAGATTATGTGCAGTCACAGACAAGCGTGCCTCGTGTGAAATAAATCCTAATGCAAAGCAAGAACCTTACCCTGACGTCGGATCGACAGCTATGGCCTTGGGGTTGTTCAGGTCCAGCTCGATGAGGGTCACACACACTGACCCGTTCTGGCTGCAAACAAAGATCCTGTCACTGACGTGATCCACAAAGTAAAAATTCCCCGTGATCCAGTCGATTGCTATTTGCTGTACATCTGCCAAAAAAAAAAAGGAAGAAAAGAAGGAAAAAGGAGCTCAGGAGTGCAGTTTCAACCCAAGTAAGCGACTGCTGGCTGCTCTGCCAGCAGATGCTCCACTCACTTAAAGAGCTCCAGCTGCTTCACATCTATTATATGATTTCTAATAAGGAACCCAATTCTCAATACACAAAAAGTGGTTGGGGAGAATTTTTCCTTTTCAAGTACAGACATCTGATCGTAACCTCGATGGTGTGAAAGATACACATTTGTTTGGAGCTCTGTTAAATATTTTTAAGTCTGTCACTGGGATTTTTTAATGTTATCCTCAGGAGAAACCCCACTGAATGACGGTGCACCAGTGAAACGGCTGAAACACTGATGGTACCAGATTGCTGGGGGAAGGCACCTCTGAAGCCACTCAGTTTCTGAATTTAGTGTTCTACAATGTCTGTTACACCCTGGGGATGGGGCATTGATAAAGGTTAAAAGAGTTTGTTGGTTATATTTGAAGGGGACTAAAAACAGACCAGAAATACGGCACGGAAATAAAAAAACCTATATATATATATATGCAGGTCTAAACCCACTTTACGTATGCATTCATTTTCATTTAAAACACTTTTTTCTTGTAGTTCTGAAGTATCTGCGTGCTGCCACATTTCTGATAATTGCAACAAGAAGTAGCATTGAAGTAAATTTCTGTGTGATATTTATATAGAGACGTTCATTAAAAACCAAGTTTGCCTTCTGGGGACATTGGGGCAGATTCACAGCCCCCTAACACAACTGCTCACCCAGTTCTTGTCCTTGTGGGATCCTGGAACCACTTTCTGTAAACGCCTTGTAAATCCTGCATTTTTCTTATAAATCAACTGACCTGTCCATACACCATCTTACTGTTACAGTAGGCTAAAGTACAGAGGAGTGCAAAGAACAAAACTTTATCAATTCTATTTAACTAAGATTTCTTTTCTTCCTCTTCTTATTGAGAGCATTGTATTGATATCACTCCGTAAGAATGAATTTGTTATTCTTAAATTAAGCATAACTTAACTAATAGAAAAATATTTCCTGTTAAACATTCAAGAAATTGAATATTTTTCAATGTTCACTGCTAACGATTTTTTTAATTTAAAAAGGAGGCATTCATTATATTACAGTGGTTTCAAAATAGTGCTAACATCAGCTGAGATTCTGTCATATTAAGAGAAGCCAGATGTGATAAAATGTCATTACACACAGTAACTTTTTTTTTTCTTTTTTTAATTTCAGTTTTCTGTATGTTTATCATCCTTCAGATGTAGGATTTTTATGTTTGTTTTCCACAGTCCCAAAAAAAAACAAAAAAACCAATAAAAACCAACAACAACAACAAAAAAAAAACAAAACCCAAAAAACAAAACAAAACGAACTGTTGCCTCCATCACATCCACGCTGCATTGGAGGATATAAATTAAACTCGATTGAGCATTCATTGAGTTTTTGAGGATAACTCAGGACTTATGAGCCTTGTACTTGGCTTAAAATAGCCACGGAGACTCATCTGTTGCCCTTCAAAGTGCAGGTAACTGAAATAAGATTTACTCAATGAAATACCAGGAACACCAACTGTATCCCACCTCAGCCACCCCATTACACAGTTCACTGCTGTCTTCTGTCTCTCCCATTCCTGCCCTTCCACTACTCATTTCCCTTTTAATTCAAAGTGAATATTGTGCCTGATAGGTCTTATTACAAAGATCTGCTGAGCCAGAATAAAGAAATGCTCCATTTAGCCCAATATCCAAACTCCAGAGGAAGCCAATGTCAGATGCACTGTGAGATACATCAGCACTGATATATTTTAGACAATAGGAAGAAAAAACCTCTTTTTTCCCTCCCTTTTTCCAAGAAAAATAAAGGCCATGCTTTTAAAAATGCCGGAAGAAAACCCTATGCCTCTGGAAATCAGTAATAGTTAAAACATTTTCAGTGTGCCTGCTTACCATTTTCTGAAGTTGGATTCGTGGAATTAAAAATTTATGGTTTACTGATTTAGGGAGACTTTCAAAAATTGCAGATAAGCTTCTATGTAACAGAAACATTTCAGAAAATATCGTTTAAACAGGACAAAAGGTACAAAAGGGATCCAATTTCAAACATTTGCAGAAATAAAACTAGTAATTAAATTCCTGCAATGAGAGCTCTAGAAGATTGCTGTACGCTGAGAAGTGGATGAAAAGGAACAAGGTTAAGTAGCAGCCTGTTGGAGGAGGGTATGTTTTCCTTCTTATCGTGCGAAAAAACATACCTATTTAAAAAAAAAATGTGATATATACGTGAAAGGCACATCACATATCACAGGTTACTGGATTTGTTAACATAACAGTACTTACAGTTATAAAATGTTTGCTCTGTTCTTTCCTTAGGTTTTTGGTAAAGTATCACAAGAAATTGCACCAAACAACTTGTTGTTTTAGGGTTTTTTTTTTTATGGAAACCAACAATAATTCATTCAAGGTCGTTTTAGGGATAACCATTTGCATTAGCTAGTTAAAAGTGAGCTCAGCATTCATGGAAAAGGGAGACATCCAGAAGCAATACCACACCATAACCTTTGTGTCAAACACCACTGGTAGCTCTGAACACTTATTTATCCAAGCTCCCTGCCCAGCAGGATGCCTTTGGGAAGGGCATGGAGCTCCCAGCAGCACAGGCTGCTGGAGAAATTCAGGCTCATTCCAACTGCATTCCTTGTAAAGCTGCTCCTTCCAGAGCATGCCATGTTTGAAGCCTTTATGTCATCATAGAGCTTCCAGAAAAAGCAACACTTTAAGTCACAGTAATTTTCTTCAGAAGAAGAACAGACTTCCCCAAAGAGATGTCCTGCAGTGCAAAGAACACTTCCCTCCAAACCAGACCATCCCGGCCATCAGCAATTAACCTGGACCCTGAGCACACAGTGGCATCTGTGTGTTGTAGACACCACTGATCTGGTTTGGATCTTGTCCCTGTTCCGTGCCCTCTGCATTGGGCACGTCCACCTTCTCACAGGAGGAGGTGATAAAGAATTGTCCAAGTCCACTCCCCACCAAATGAAACCCTACAGGAGAAATCCCCTCGGTTAGCAGGCAGTGGGCCGTGTGAACCCCATTTTAATCTCCGTGGCTGGGTAGCAGCTCTGCATGGGGCTGCTGTGGCTGGCTCTCCAGTCATCACACGAGCTGCATGCACTGTAAAGCACAGAGATAAGGCTCTGCTTGAACCGGGGACTTTTCAAACATATATAACTTCTTGTACTCGAGAAGTTACTGAATTCATTTCATGCCTATTTCTGGATTCATATATAAACCCCACTATGTGCAGATGTCTGGTCCACTCACATCTTTAAAGTAATTAATCTTTTTTTTCTTTCATTCACATGGTTTCAGAAATCTCTAAAAAGAAATGTTTCCCTTGAAAACACACATATTTATTCTGAGCAATCTTCTATATAGTTCTGAGGGCTTTTCCTGTATTAATAACAGTTTCCTTGGAGCATTTCTGCCAAATGTGATCATCTTTCCTTTATTACTTTCTAAAAACTAGGATTTCCTCTTAAGGACTTCATAAAGAATAGTTAAGACAGCATATAAGTTAAATTCTGCTCTGCTTAATGACATTACGTAGACTGTGGGCACAGCAAAAGCGTGGCTGGAAGTGAACTTTTCCTATTTCTTTTAAACACACAGACATTATTAGACCTTTAGAGAAAATAATAATTTCATATGAGGGTGGCTGAATCTTCAAAGGGTCCTGGAAAAATCTGTCCTATGGCCAAACCATAGTTTATGGAAATCAGAGAAAAATAGAATGGATGTCTTCTTTCACTTTGATTTTCCAACATATATCTTGTACTGTGTGAATTATTACATTTATTTCTATTTCAGTTCAAGACTTGCACAAGACTTCAGATCTTCAGCAGAAAAGAGGGAAAAGCAGTGACATATTCCTGTATTTCTGTTACTGCTGTAATCAAGAATTCTGCCCTTGTGCTATCTATTAAAATCAGTATTATATTAACAGATTTCATTTTAGCCAGATGTAGAAACAAAAATTAGCAAGCTTTTTCCTGTTAAAAGCTTCAGTATAAGCATTCCTTATTTTTAATGTAAGAACTGATCTGAGCAAACTACTCAGTGGAATTCTTGAGTTGTTGGAGTGTTTTTGAGAAACTTCTCAGTGAACTGGGGAATGATTTTGGATGACATATAATTAAAATTAAAAATATTCCTTGAACTCTCCACATGCTTCTTGTCAATAATGAAAGAGACAGACAATCTCTCTCTTTAAAGGAAAGAACTTGGCTTCTTCTGCCTTATATAAATTTTTTGTTGTTCTGGACATTACTGCAATGAGAACCTCCTCATATATGCATATATAAATCAGTGTTGGTTTCATGTTTAGATTTTCCCCACATTAATATAAATTTGTAAAATATATACTTGAAAGTGCTTAAAACAATCTTTATTTTTGACACAAAAATGCTGGGGGTTTGTTTGTTTGTTTGTTTCTTTGTTTGTTTTGTTTTGTTTTGTTTTGCAAGAATTGATCTTAAAGGAAGAATTACTTTGATTATTTTAAATTACTTCTTTTTCTTCTATACCACATATATCTCCCTTCTGAATGCAATGTCCAAACTGGTATGACCAGACTTAGTTTAATTTATTATCTAGTTAGAAAGAAAAACGAGATAAATTTATGTATTTAGAAAGGAACAAACAAATGTTATTGCAAAGCAAAGCAGAAAGCCACTTGGAAATTGACTTTTTGCCTCCACTGAGTAAAAAGCCGAGTTTGGAACAAGACAAGGAGCACCAAGACTTTCTTTTTTTCCTCCAATGGCCAGTGCTGATGAGAGCAGGTAAGCAGTGTTAAAACAAGTAAATGACAAGCTGTGAAATCCTGCAGCAGCACTGCCTTTGCTGTGCCTCTCTCCTGACATTAATGTTCCTAATTAGCAGCCCTGACAGCCTTACACTGACACTGTGCCTTGGGAAAGTGAAGCTGGAATGGATTTTTACCTTTTACTACCAAGAATTTGCCATAATTCTGTCTGCAATGCCACTTAAAATATATGATTTTTATTAAATATGTCACCATTCAATAAGTCAGACATGCTGGTGTCTCACACTTTAACAGCCATGTCCAGAGTGATTATTATATAAGTCAAAAAATGAAAAATCAAGTGAAAAATATCCATCCATCTTTTTCAAATGACTTATCCTCAAATATCTGATTCCTCTGAATTAAATCAGCCTTTGCAGATACTCTTTGATAGAAGCACAGTGCAGAACCTAAAATATACCAAATTTAAATAAGCACTTTAAAGCATCCAGACTTCAAGTTCCTCAAAAGAAGAGAAAGCTTCTCCTTTTCTTTGCGGAGTAAAATCATTTCAATTTCAATCAATTTGGTTACTGACGAAAATATCGTTGGCTTTTTTCAACCCTAGAGCATAATATACTGCATTAAAAACCTATAAATGTGAATACTGAGACAATAGCAGTTTCCCCAAGCTACAGAATTTTCAAAAATATAAGAATAATCTAAATATTATGAATACTTCATGAAGGCATCCATGTAGCTCAAAAAGACACAAAGTCTCTCAGAGACGTGGTCGATTCAGGCACTCTGAGATTCAGGCATTCAGCTTCCAACCAGGCACAGAAGAGAACAAATCTGGGCATTTGGTGAGGAATTGGGACAGGTTGAGGCTGCCCCATCCCTGGAAGTGTCCAAGGCCAGGTTGGATGTGGCTTTGGGTAACCTGGGGCAGTGGAAGGTGTCCCTGCCCATGGCAGGGGAATGGGATGATCTTAGAGGTGTCTTTCATCACAAACCATTCTGCGATTCCATGATTCTACACTGGCTGAGGTTGAGTACTGAGCAGGTACTGAGACAGAAATATGAAAGTGTGGGTTTAACAAACTTCCTCCTCCCACTGGGAATCCAATAAAACAATGGCAACAACAATGGCAACAACAATCAGCATCCTCTTCTAACAAATTCCTGCACAGAGCACTCAGAGGAAATGTGCTGATGCCCCGGGTAGGCTTGTGTCCTTCCCAGGAATTTTACAGCAGGGTAGCAAAATCTGCTCCTAAATTCTTAAGCATTCATATTTCTTCTTTCACTTTTGTTATAGAACGATTCTATCAGGAAATGCATCAAGTTTCTGGAATGAGCAAGATGAATGAAATTTCTGTTATTGGGTCGTGCATCACAGAGCTGGCTGCGACGCCAAGGTTAAACGGGCAAGGAAAAAGTGTGAAACAATTAAAAAAGGGCCTTGTGAGTGGCCCTATCTTTTAATCCTGACCGTTAGGATTTTATAGAGAGTGAATTTTCTGACATCAATCTCATGTCAGAAATAAGTAAGAATAGTTGAAAACCATAACATTCCTAATTCCTGCATCAGTGAGTCTCAAACACAGTGCCCAGTGATTGCAAACCTGTAATGGGGTCCCAGTGGCCCGTGTACACGCTGAACAATAAACACAGATTTATAGAGGTACATAGCTATAACAGTCTTTTTTTTTTTTTCTTTTTCTTTTTAGCTGCACATTCAAAAGCTTCTTATAAATCTACTGAGACTGTAAATCAAACCCAGTTATTGACTTCAAAGCAGTTAAGTCACCCACTGTTCAAATTAAAGCATAATTCAGCTGCAACAGGCATCCCATCAGGCACATGGCCTCGGAGAGCTGCTGTGGGGACACGATGTGGCTGAGATGTTCCCTTCCTTCAACCACCTTCCAGCAAAGCCAGAAATCCACCACCTCCCACCTCCCTAGGACTGTCCGCTGCACGGGTTTTGAGCCCCATAAACCATCATCACACAACAATAAAGCCACTTAAACGTTTTCCCACAGACAGGCTAAGCAGCAGATTATTACAATGTAAAGAGATGCCAATAAACGTACGGAGTTACTTTCATAGTGCAAAGTATTTAAGGGAAATGACTTCCAGAGAAAGTTTGAACAGTTTAATACCAGAGGTAAGCAACAGTGCTATAAGAAATGCTTTTGGGGGGATAATTTAGAAGTGAATTCCCTCTGACAACCCTTAAAGAATGGGTTAGGCAACAAAGGAAACTCACACTGCACTTTTTTTGTAGAAGGCAACATTTGTCAGAGAACACTCGCTCAAAGGATCCAGATATGCTAAAATAAATAGAACTTGCTTTTAATATTATTAAAATCTGCATACGGAGTCCATTTTAAATCCAGCTTGAGAATTACAACTTAGACAATACTAGAGAATCTGAAAATATCCTCAATAATATGAAAAATACGACCTGCACAGTTAGCAAACATATACCTCATTTCTTCACACAATATTTTGGAAACAAAACCTTATCATGTACTTTAGTAGATGAAATGGCCTCTTTTTTTAGGGGTGCTAAGGAAGGAAAAAGAAATTGCTTCTTCTATTAAGGACATTAAGTTTTTTCTTCATCTTTTCCCTTCCCTCTAACAGAGGGATCATCACACCATGCCATCAGCAGGCTGGCACTTCTGCAAAGACTCTGAAACCACTGCTCAGCACCTACAAAAGTCATTTGAGCAAACCAAACAAATAAAACCCTTCCTGTCTACTAATGCTGCCAACAGACAATAACAAATGCATCCCATGTAAACATTACCTCATCCTCCCCTTCTCACTCTCTGTCCTTTCCTTTTTTTCATCCATTTATTACATATTTTCAATATCAAAATAGTCACCTTTGAGGAGAAGGCTGTTATTTGTTATGTGTGAGCTGACCAACAAAGCAGACAACTGCCCAGACTTAAAATATCAACATTGTTACTGCACTAACAAATAAATAAAAATTCCTTGCTAACTTATTTCCAGTAATGCAAGAAATAAAAATAAAACATGGCTTTAGATTTATACATAAATTATTTTTCTATCCATTTTCAACCAGATATCAGGACACTGCTTTTTTGCTGTTGTTTATTTATTTCTCTCATAATCACAATAGTGCTGCTACTGGTCTACCTGAGCATTATCTTAAACCAGAATGGCACCATAGATCCCATTAAAAGTCTCATAAATCACTCAGATAGCTGCTGCTTCCAGAAATATGGCTCAAACTCAATGTGCTTATATGTGCAGGACCTGACCTTTGCTTTCAGGAAGCTTCCAGCCCTTCCCAAAACTGGCCACTCCAGGAAGATGTGAGCCCATAATCCCACCTCTTCAGAACCACAGAACTCCCAGGTTCCTTGTGCCAGCCACTCCTACCTTGTGTATCCCCCAGCATTTCAGCATTTCAGGTTTTAGACCTCACAGCGTCTGTTATTCTCTGTTATTCTACATTTAGAGGGGAAAAGAAAAAAACGCTGGTCTCCTACCAGCATATTGCCTTTCTTCCCAAATCACTGCTCCTTTCATGTAAACAATGAAAAGAATTTGTCCCAACCCTTGCAAGGAAGTGCAGAGGAGAGACACGAATATGCTCTGCACCCTCCTGCAGGTCCCCTTGTCTTCCTCCTGGCGATAACTTTTACCCGTGAAATCTTTGCCTACCCTGCTGTAAGCTCAGTTCCGTGCTGAGCGATCCCAAAGGCAGCACAGGCCATGGTGTGGCAGCGAGTGGAGCAGGGGCACGGCTCCAGGTGCTCCTCAGACCCTTGTGCCCCCAGCCAGCAGCAGCTCTGCTCTGCAGAACGTGGATCACGGCGCATTCACAGGCTGCCGTAAAACGCCTTTTCTCACTACTTCCTCTCACTTGAGTGGCCTCTTCCCAGTGGGTTTGTTTCTGAAGGTAATGCAGTGGTTATGACTGTTTAAAACAAATCTGAGTTCTGCAACCAGTTGTACAGACTCAATGACTAAACAATATATTCTCCAAAGAGTCTTCAAAGGAAAATACATATTTTCAGTATATGCACAACTAGAAGGGAAAAGACACTAAGAGAAAAGGCAATAATCTTTTAAAACATGTTATACTTATCTCCTTTATATATATATATATATATATATATATATATGTATCTCCTTAATATAAATATAAAAATACTTCCCCATATTAAAAAATGGGATCATACATTTAAGTAAAATAGCAATAAATGACATTCAAGTCAAGTCCAAAAGTGCCAAAAAGAGCCAGAGTGCCCTGAACTGCCAATGGTGGCACAGATCCCCACACACTCCTCAGTCAGCTCATTATTTTTGCTTACACAGTGTGACAGAAATGTTACAGAATTACACATGCACAGAGAACCCACATTTTGTCCCCAGCTCAGAACTGTCACGGTGAATGCCTGGCCCAGCACATCGAGTGGCAGCTGCTGGGTGACATGCTGATAACACTCAGGGCATCAATTTTATGCAAGCAATCTGACCCTTTGCATATCCTCTCCTTCTCATTTAATTGCTTACAATGGCTCCAACACTTTTTTTTTTCCAGAACAAAGAAAACCGTAAGTCTGACTTTAGCAAAAGTGATCTACTCCAGTTAGAACGTTTGCTGCATGTGATTTTTCAGTTTTAGACAAGTGCTTCACTCAACTATTAAAAACGTGCAAGCAAACACAAGATTTTATTTTATTCAACTCAACTGACAAATAGTGAAAAGGGCGAC
Source organism: Cnemophilus loriae (assembly GCA_013397755.1). Taxonomy (NCBI): domain Eukaryota; kingdom Metazoa; phylum Chordata; class Aves; order Passeriformes; family Corvidae; genus Cnemophilus; species Cnemophilus loriae. Next base: position 362,092 of record VZTF01001738.1, read on the forward strand.
ATTTGTTGTTACATTTTACTTATTTTGTGATGCTGACACGATCCATAAGGTGTTCAGCATTTCAAGTTCTACTCCACAGCTGAAGTCAAAAGAAAGTTCTAAACCAAATTTGTCTCATTCTAAGTAGAAATCCACAATTTTGTGTATTAAGATCAAAAACAATATTTCCATGGACTGGAGATAATACTTGAGCCAGTCATTGCTTCTGCCAGTCAAAGGAGTTAAAAACTGAAGAAAGCAGTCCTATATTAAATCCCCACAATCAGATGGTGGTTTTAATTTGTCATGTCCATCAAAATCCAAATAGTAATCACAACTTTGCAAAATATGCAATTCATCTTTTTGCAAGGGCTCCTTATCAAGGGATAAGTAAAGAACAAGTCCTTTATTTATCCTGACACACACAAACTTTTTGGCTCTGTCACAGACTCCAGCCCAGCACAGAATCACCCAGGCTGCTGTGAGTACAGAAAGCAGACTAGGCAAGAGTTTAGGGTCCTATAGTAACTGGTTTTAATTTTATCACATATGCAGCTTCTGATTTCATATTTACTTCCATTAATGCAATTATTCATTATTATTCATCTCTATTTACCCTTTTCCCTGTAGCAGAACAAAGCATCAGATCAAAACCTGAGTTGCAAAACACAGAGATTTCCAGAGGCCACAAGTTTGATCAGGAGTCGCAATATTTGTGATTTTAGTCTGTGACTCTTTTCATTGCATAAGCCATACAAACAGATCTCTTTCTCTTTTCCTGCTGCTTCCCCAAGGTACAGAGCAGGTGGAATGTGAGGTCCAGTTGGGCCATTCCCGTGGGTCACTTCCCTGCAGCCTCAGATCTCCGGGCAGCACGGACAGCACAGAGAATTCCTGACACTGCTCAGGCTCATTGCTAACAAAATACTGTTCCCTCATGGCTTTAGCTACTGATAAATCTCTGTCTGGGATGGACTTTGGCCTCGAGTGCTTTGTTTTTTATATCTAAACATGGTTCCAGTTATGATGTTGGATGTAAACAAACCGTATTTTGGAGTTTATCGTTTTTATGTCCCCTTTGCTCCTATAAAGACAAAAGTACTTTCAAAGAAGACACAGACTTTTTAAAGTTTCCTGCAATGCTGATCTGTGCCTCAGGAAAAATCTTTAGGAGGCAGAAGAACTCGTTTAATGACATAATCCAAAGTGCATTATGAAAAAAAGAAGCCCGAAAAAAAAGAATTCTTGACTTCTTCACTTGACTTTAGTGAAGTGTTTTAGGTTTTTAATGAAGTCTGAATTATAATTTGAATAATCAAATAATTATCTGGAAGGATGTGGCAAATTTTCTGTCAATTAGTCTAAATGAAGCAAACTTGGCTAGCATCATATGTGAGATGCATTTACAAAGATATTTTACCACTCAAAAAGAACCACTGGCTAAATCGTAAGAGATGTGAAATTTATAAATAAAATAATAAAGTACCAGTAGAAAGCTAAAAAAAAGAAAAAAAGTCTTACATATGTAATTACCATATTAAAATATACTGAAATATTAATCAGATATTTTAATGCCATTAAAGAAAGTTTCTAAGAGTGTGTGCCTGAAGCCTCAAGTTCATAAACAACTTGACTGAAATGGGCAGGTTACAAGTGTGTGTCTCCTGTTTATCTCCTATCTCTCTCTTCCTCGGAAGAAAGGCAGAAGACAAGCTTCTGTGAATGCTGAGGAAATGTGGAATAATTCCAAAAATAGTTCCAGTGATTACCAAGTAAAAACCAAAATGAAGCCAACATGGCGCATATGGATGTCAAAGTTTTATGGAAAAATGTGAGTCTAATCCTATAAAACATGCAATAATTAATGCCACATTTGAGGAAAAAAAAAAAAATACTTGTGAGTTTTGGGGGTTTTTTAACCGATATTTCACTACTGTTGTATCTGAGGATATAAATGCTTTTGTAAAATATTCACTATAAAACTGTGTGATTTACATTAGCAGAAACCTAGTTATCGATACATTACATCTTTATAGCCCCCACAATTATTTTATTCCATCTCCAAAACTTTGTTAACAAAATCAAAATGTAACTGTTTTACAAGCACCATAATAATTCAATTTGACAGAGATGCAGAGCCCCTCAGCACTCTGACTGATAAAGATAAATTTACGTGGCTACTGCTACAGTGACAAAAAAGTCCTTTTTTCTTTACAAAACCCTTCTGCTGCTGCTTGCTCTTGGATTTCCTCTCTGGTGCAAGAGCTTTTCTACCCAGGATGGATAAGACATAAAAAAGATCCAGTCATGTCCCTCGTTAAGATTGGAATAAGGATGGAAGTCCAAAAATGGTGAGCTACAAAGTTGATAAAACAGGGAGAAGGGAAAATGACAATTCAACACTGATAATTTTTGTCTCTTTGCAGAGACAGCATTCAGGAGACCGTCCCAGGCAGAGTCTAGGAGTTTAGAGAAGGGAAACAAACAAACCAAACCAAACCAAACCAAAAGCAATCAAAAATTTGCACAGAGAAATGCCATTAAGATAAGGATTTTTATTTCCTATACTCAGTCTGAGATTTAACTGTCCAGGGCACAACTCCTGAAAAGTAAATGAAAAAAAGAACAGACAACATGCCAGCTTTGCTAAGAACAGAAGACAGACACAGGGTTTTGATCAACGTCAATGCAAGATCAATTGTGGAAGCTGGATGAGTAACAAAGCTTGAAAAGTAGTAACATCACATCTTTGAACGACTAAAAAAAATCCATCTGTGGCAATTAACAAACAGTTAATAAGCAGCTCTGGTGTCAAAAAGGATTAAGGGCAGATAATCTGACTTTGGAGGGAAATGCCCTCAGGCTCTCTGCCATGGGAGCTTGTGCCTCAAAGTGACACAACACAGTGCTGTGGTGACAATACTCGAACCAGCAGCACAATTCCCAAACCAGATGGAAAAGTCTGTACCCAAAAGATGCAGCAAAAGCAGACAGATCCTTTGCAACTAGTATTTAGAACCCCCTAACAGAGGCACTAGTAAAGTACCATGCGAGGTATGAATGACCTTTGACACGAAACCTTCTCCTTTCTGTGAACCTTCAAGGCACATGGGCTGTCTATCACAGGAGAAAAAAGCAAAGCCACGTTTTACAACTGTGTGACAGCTCGTAGTGCCTGTCTGGAGGCAAGTTCGGGGCAGACTGTATGTGGGAATAAACACTTTCCCCCAGATCTTCACAGTTTTGCTCCTGCAGAGTAAGCCAAACTTTGCTCTGATTTTCCATGAATATTCATGGCAATTCACGGGGATTGCTGACAGGAGCACCATCCCCAGTGCTTGGTGTTTCCTTCAGTGACTGAGCCTCCTCAGTGCCAAGGGAAAAGACTGCAGCTCCTCTAACACAGCACTGGGGGTTATGGATAATCACTCCTGACAAGTGGTTTAGGTCAGGAGGTGGAGGAGCAATTAGGGGGACCAAAACCAGGGAAGGAGACAGTAATGTACGCAAACAGACACTTTTGGATCATGGTCAGATTCCCTGGGCTTGCTGTCTGATGTTCTTCACAACACTCACATCCAAAAATTGGGAGATCCAAAAAGCCAGCCTGGCTTGTGCCCAGCAGGGCAAGTGGAAGGTGCTGAGTCCCAAGGGCAGAGAGGCAAAGCCCTCCCCCTCCGGAGACTCCAGCCCCTCCATACCCACCCCCTGCTCCCAACCTTGGCAGGTTAAAACTGAATTACTACAGAAGAAACAAGATGTTTCTTTTAATCCAGAGCGGTCCTGTCCAAAAACAGCTGCCAAGAGAAAAGCCTGTGTGCCTTCCCAGGTGAGGTGTGATCAACTGTGGGCACAAAGCACAGGTGGCAGAGCTAAACACAGGCACTGCAGCACTGCTTGTGGTGTGCTGAGATAACCGAGTGCCAAGAAAACCTGAATCAAACATCAGCCAAGCAGAAAATATCATGCTCTGAAGCATCATCCCAGAAGAGTTTTTTGTTATATTCTGCAGAAGAATAGCAGCTAAAAGCCAGGCTGTGCTGCCTGGTGCTGGTTTGTAGAGCACGCAAGGTGCTTGGTGCTTGTAATGATGAAGACACAAAATGCCTCCTAAAATGAGGAAGAAGGAGATTCTTGCATCCAGAGGATGCTGCTCTTGCCATCTCTCAGCTCCCACACACAAAAGCATTAATGTAAGATTGCCCATCGTGGCTTTGAAAGGGCAGAACACTGAGAGATTTTCCTCATTTGTGCCATTAGAAAGAATTTTTGTTAGTTTGGGCCTAGAGATATCGGTTTAAATAAATGATTGTTCCTCGCTGTACTCACTGATGTGGGCTGTGAGCTCCTTGTGAGGTGTCAAGGAGCATCCCTGTTACTCTGGGCAGAGGTTGCACAAGCCTCCCTTACAGGAGAATCATCCCTGAAAGCCTGTTTGGCTCCAGTACTGCCTGCATAAATCTTTCCAAGAGGAACATTTCCAGCTTCTCTTCCAAAAACTTCTAGGTCTTAAAAAGACAAAGATGAAACAACATGCCAATGCCTGGCCTTGGCTGAGACCGAAATGCCTGTGCTGATTGTGCTGTGCCAGCAGAAAGCTATCCTTATGTAAGGGGATGAAACTACCTAACAAACCCTGAAAAAATAAATCTCGTAAAAGTGAAATTAGCTTAATTATTAAGCACATGGCGGCATCTCTGCAGTTAAACCCTGTTCTCCCAGAGCAAAAAAACACCTGAGAGCAGGATCAGCCCCTCCTCAGCCTTCCTCCCTCTGCAGAGTAAGATACAGACCAAGTTACCCTGTGCTTCAAAGGATCTGATTCCATCCATCCTCACCAAAGTGAAGTCGGATTGGACTCTTCCGAGGGAGAATGACAGAAACTAAAGGACTGTAATTTCCTTTCTTTTGTAATCCAAAGCCTGTGTTCAGTACCTGGAGCTGGTGCTGTATGACCCATCATGAAAACGAAGTCGTTTTCATAGTCCCTGCTTTCCTAGACGTAGACTTTCATCTTTAAAGATGATCTGTACTCTTTGTTCCTAACTTCAAGACTTACTTGCCTTCACTGAAGCAAACACTTTGAATAAATCCACTTCAGGCAGTCCCAATCACTTTGTATAACTGACTTTTCTAGCACTTTTTGTGTCAAATGCAGATTTATTTTTTTTTTCCACTTACAAAATGATTAGAAGATTGAGATAAAAAAGATAAATTCCACAAACACTGATAAGAAGACTTTTTAGGTTTTTTCCCCCAAGTACTTTTAGGAATATGCATTTTCACACAAACACCAAACAAAAAGGTTCCTATGAAGAACAGAAAGTACAATTTTATATGAATCACCCCATGGCCATGACCATTTATTTGGCTTGAGCTGGCAGAGAATGCAATTAGGCTTGAAAACATTTTCCTTGACAAAGAGTTACAACAAATTAATTTGCCTCATCAGGTGTATTGCTGCAGGACGAAGAGAAAGAGCAGAAATGACCCAATAGTAGCAGAAGGTGGAGGGAAGAAAAGGAAGAATTTGAAATGAAAACTCGATTTTGCAGCAGCCACAAGATTACCTGGCAAATATACCAGGTACAGCAACATGAGATTCCTGCCATGTCCTGGCAGGAATAACCCCAGGTGTGTCTAGGAGATCCTAATAAGGTGGCCTAAAGCAAGTTTCATGCTGCCTCTCCCTCTGAGGAGACATGCCCAGACCGTGGGGATCGATGCTGCTCCACTGAGCAACACAACAAAAGTGTCTGTGGATGTGTGTGCTTGGGAAAAACACCCCCACAGCTAAATCTGCTGGATTTTGTCAGTCAGAGTTCCCAGCAAAGTTGGTTTTTTTCAAGTCTCTAAGCACTGTTTCCCAAAGCAAAATCAAAGAAGAAGTCAAAGCAAGTCTCTACAGTCAGTTCATGTCCATGGGAATTATTATTCTCCATCTAAATACGATTGAGTGATTGCCATGAAGTTTGAGAAGAATATTAGAGACCACAGGCTGGTGTGTGCTGGTACTATGAAAAATGAGCAGCTCATTAATTCCAGGCACTGTATTCATTCCAAACCCGTGCCCGGGCCTCGATTTTGCAAACAGATGCAGGAATGCAGATCTGGGCAGCACAGGGATCAGCAGCTCTCTGTACATGCAGGGAACAGAGGCACAGGAACGCAGGAGAAGGGGTGGAGGAGCACAAACCACAGTGCTCAGGGCCACTCTGATGGTGCAGACAAGTGACAGAACACACTCACACATACACAGAGTTCAATACAAAACACATTTTGCCCAGGACTGGGGTTAATTTAATTGTTCTTGCTAAAGGAAAACTAAATATCAATGGCTGGGTGAATTGAAAATGCACAACGAAACACTACCACCATGGTCTTTAGGGTACTGTGATATCTAAAGTATAAAAAGGTCTCTAAAATACACTTAAAGCCCCTCCAAAAAACAGCACAACTGAATAGAGGAAACAATAAGAAAGAAAGAAAAAAAAAAAAGACTGCAAACAAATATATTTATGCCTAAGATAAGAGTGTTCTCTAAAAGTAGAATACTCACAATGAGTGGTGAATAAAAGACCCCAAAAATCCAAACTCTATTTTTTAGGAGATTTTTTAAAATTCAATTTACTATTCTAATACATATAAAATTAAGAAAATAGGTTAAAAAATATCCCTTACTCTGCATCAATGAGCACACCTTACAACAGCTATCTCGATAGTCCAAAGCACAATCTCAGTGAAGAATTTATCACTTTTGCACCTCTAAGAAATATAATCAAATTTGTGATTTGCATATTCCTGAACTGGTGGTCAGAGGGTTTGAGATCCATTCAGAGATATTCTTTGATGAACATCTCACCTTAAAAGGGTTTTTCCAAAACTTAGATCCAATTTTAGACCATCTCTGTGAAAGATGAAGAAATTTTTTTTTCTCTTTTTTTCCTTTTTTTTTTCTTTTTTAATTTACTTTTTCTTTTTTTTTTTCTTTTTTTCCTGCACAATGTTTGGCAGTCTGTTCATATCTAATGTGTCTGTGGATGGACACCTTCCTCAGAAGGCAACAGCGTCCCACAAATTGAAAAGCTGACTGCAAAGTCTAATTCCATGTGTTGGCTTTAGGTATTTTTAAATTCATTTTCTTAATTTAAAAAAAAAAAAATTAGAGGCAGCAGTTTGTTTCCATTAAGTCAGGAAATATTTTGGTATTTTCAAGAACTAGCATACCTATGACAGTTGACGTGCTAAGGATGATTCCATTTCATTGTTAATATTGTCCCAGTAGCAAAGAATGGCTCTCCAGCTTTATGCAGCACTATTTTGCCAGAGAAAAATAATCCTTTTACATTTCCTCTTCCATTGCACTGCTGGTTTTGTAACTTCCACACATTACAGTTAGTCTAGAGAACTGCGCGTCTTAAAAACCTTTGCACAGATACAAACACTGCAGCTCAGACTGGATAGAAGTGAAAAAACATAAAATTGCTTCAGTATGAGTTGCAATATTTAATGTCTCAAGGCTGTTCTCAACTGCAAGCCCAAAACCACTTGTGCAGCTCCCGTTTGCCAGGACAGACACCCTGCTCTGCTCAAACACTGCCAGTACTTACTGTGAAGGTACTGGGCGATGTTTATTGTCCACTCCTCTGGTGACTTCCCAGCTCTGGAGATCTTGGAACACCTGAGCTGGCTGGAGAGGTCTCGTGACTCAATCCAGCACAGGGTGTCCTCTCGGTAGCTGTAGTCCAGGGTCACCACTGCAGATCCTTTCGCAGGGGTCCGGGCAGACATTCTGCTGCCATTCAGGTATAAAACCTCGATTGTTTCAGAGCTTGCGATCAGAAGAAGAGGAGGTCTATCAGCAGGCTCTGAAAACAAAGTGAAGAGAGTTTAAAGGATTAACAGGCTGCGTATTTCATATTTACCTTTTCGCTTTTAATGTAGTTTTTAATGTTCTTACCTGCTTGTTTTAAGATATGTAATAAATTGGTTTTGTTTTTATTTTCATAACTATCATAGATTCCCAATCATTAGTCTATTTTATCCTGTTGTTCTAATGGTTCACACCATTAAAGAAAATTAATTACCCTAGCCCCATAGCCTGTGTTTAAGTCCAAGTGTCATTATTGCAACATTTTTCATGCCTAAGTCATAACATGAAATACAACTTATGCAAATTATCTCTATCCAGATTACTGGCATTTCAAAAAGAATGAAGGACAGGAAAACCTGGACAACTCATGAGGGCACATGAAATGTTGTAGGGTGCTTTTCATATGAACTTATCCGTTAAATAAGACAAAAACTGAGGAGTGGGTGCTGCTCAAAGAAGTTAAAACCAACCTAACAAAAAATCCAGTGCAGTGAAACCTTAAAGCATAGAGACACTGCAGTTTCAGACATATGGGAAAAAAAATATTTGTGTTGCCACATCAGGAGCTCTCAGCCCAATGTAATCTGCTTGTTTTCAAAGGACAGCATCAATGTTTGAATGCTGCATTGACATGCAGCACTTTCAATCAATATTCCACCTAACGGAGTTAGGAGATTTTCACTGAGCAATTCCAGATGTCTAAATGGTGAAAAAAAAAAGGCGTAAATAAACACATTTTACTTTTATGGTACTTCATCAGCAGGTGTGATTAAAGAGAAAAGAACACTTCAGTGAGTACAGTGCTCAGTGGTCTTGTCCAAACCCACAGCAGTAGGTGTTCTGGTCTTCGGTAATATCTGTGTTTATCTGAACATCTGGGTTGCTGATTTTTTATTAAATTTTATTTTGTCATATAAAAAACTTCATTTCTATAAGGCTTAAGTGTGTATTCCTTCTAACATTTACTCTTTTATCATTCTTACTCATTCCCTAATGTATATTCTACCTTGTAACACATCTTGTCCCTCTCCAGTAAATCCCACACGGCCATTTGTAAAACCACGCCTCTGTACTTCTGTAGCATTACTTTTGAAATGTACTGCCTGTCCTTATCATCCTCACTTCCCCCGATCCATCAGTCAGATCCGTGCATAAGCATTATTTTTCTTTGAGTTTCAGACAATGCCTGAGAACTGCAGGGATTGAATTTCTTTGCAAAACAATCCCTTGTGGTGTGAGCCATGAGTGAAGCTCTCGAGTCTTGTTTGTTTTCTCCTTTCCAAAAGATAAGGAAAGGAGTGGGGGGGGTGCTCACTAAGCAGTTTTTGTTTGAAATCTGCCAGGTAGGTCCCTTTGCAGTCAGCGCCTGTAAATCTCTCTTTCCCCCTGTTCTTAGCAACTTTTGCTACCTTTGAGAAGAAAGTCAGACTTAAGAACTTCTGTCCCTATCACCCACTCACCCCAGACTTTCCAGGCTGGTACAAAAGGAGCGTTTCCATCTGCATCCTGCTGAGTCTGGGGATTTATTTTTACACCCAACAGCTCTGTGCTCAGCTTCTCCCTCCCCACAAAATAAAACCACTGCCTACTTCTGGATCCAATCACTCTTTTCCCAACTACCAGCAGTGTGAAAAAAGACCTTTATTATGGTTTTTACTCTCATACTTTGTGTTAAGCCGGATATTTTCACAGTCTGCAATACCTAAAGCCTCAAAGAGAAGGCAGCTCACAGGAGCTGTTTGCAGTTCCAAAGCCACCAGGTGGTTTTGGGCTGTGAGAGAGAACCGTATCTGTTCTTGCCCTGCTTTGGACTGACCTATTGAGAACCGTAACGAGGATTTAATACCTCACTAAGCTCCACAGAAAGGTTGTATTTTGGTATTAGGGTCTAAGGCATAAGGGAATTCTTGAAAGGAATAAGCTTCAAACCTCTTGAGCAGCAGTCGTAATCAAACCTGGCTGCAGACAAAGGTATCGGAAGGACCCGTGGCACTGCCAAGAGGTTCAGCTCAGCAGGCACCATTAGACATTAAAAATACAGAAACTACATTACTGGGCTTGAAATAGTATCTTTAAAGCATAAATACATTAAATAATTCAAAGGATTAAATCAGTTAATCATAGTTTTTCACAGTAGGGTGGATTACCTGCTTCCTTCAGTGTTGCTCAGATAAAGGCTGATTTCATAATTTGAAAAATTTAATATGTATAAAACTGTATAAAAATATTAAAATTTCATACAAAAATATATAAATCAACTTACTGTATGGCATAATGCAGATGAAAAACAGGAGATACTAAAAAAAAATCATGTCTTCACTCTCACAAAAACTGCTTGTCTGTTCCTTGAGAACAGATTCTACAAAGCTTCAAAGTTTAGTGGACAGATTTAGGGTGAGTTCCAGTGAGCTGACAGCAGCTTTTCAAACAAGTGGACTTCATGTGTGTTATTTTTTCACAAGTTTTTTCTTTTTTTTTTTTTTTTTTTTTTTTATTTTTTAGGGAAGATAAGAAGTGAATAGCTCTTTAATCCAGGGAAGTTTTATGATTCATCCTTCTTGACTAAAATGAAAGCATCCTCCTTTGAATTATGTTTAAGATAGAGTAGTGGAAAAGATGAAAGACTTGCATTTCTCTCCTACCTGATCTTGTCTAAAATACAGATCAATAAGTGATGCCACAACAAATCAGAAATGAAGGTGTTTTGTGCTGCCAAGAGACTTCTCATCTGGGAAAAAAATACCTCAGAAATGCCAACATTTTCTATTTTTTCCACCACAATGATATTAAAGGCATAAACCCCGGAATTCTGTGTTTACAAGCAGCCTAAACCCCCTTTTCCTGGGGTATGCATTGTAAATCATAAGGACTTTGCTGTCACCAATATATTTATTGCCTAAAAATCTGTAAAAATGCTGAGCAGTTCAATTTTGTTGTGACATTATTTTTGATGTTTAACCATAATGTACCTCACAAATGGGTTGTTTTATTTCCAAAGTCTCAAAACTTAGTTTGGTGAGATTTTACAAGAAAATTGTGTTGTCAAATCAGTTGAACAGGGCTGATTTTTTCTCTAAATGTTAGAATATTTTTTTTTTTTTTATTTAGTCATTATCAGTTCATCCCACTTTATCTACATGACAAATGTTTCTTACCACAGAACATTTCTTTCTATATTGGCTTTGGAGATATAAAACATACCAGGAACTTTTGTAAAACAGATGAATTTCTTTTCCTCAGCTAGATATTCCCAATTCAGTAACTTTCTTTCCTTAAATACTCTTCTCACCACATGGAGATCTTGCAATTTAGGCATAAAAACTTGATAAACAAAGAAGTTCTAAAACTCTGTTCAGCAAAGCTGTGTTTTGTTTCATTTTCACCTCAGAAGAAACCATTACCTGCTTCTTTATTCATAAAAGAAAATAGGCTTAAAATGTCTGGAAAAAACCCACAGTGAGCCCCCAGCTGTTTTGATACCTATTTTAACACCCTTCCCAAAGGGAATGTGCAGCTAAAAGCTTTCAGCTGCAGAGTTATTTAAGTGTGCTGAGGAAGAAAATGCAGAATTTAATGAGGAGAGACCTCCCCACCTTCCCAGCCGAGCGTTTGGCCGCCTGAAGGGCAGCAGAGAGCAGCTCCTGAGGAGTTCTCTGCTGATTGTGCCACTCCACACGTGCAGAGCGGAGCGGGGACAGACCCCGAGGCCACGCAGGAGCTGATGGACCTGCGGGGTCACCACGCTGGCCTCAGTACGGGCAGGGCTCCTGCGGACACGAACAAGTGTCGCCTGCTCAGCGCCTCCCGAGGCCTCAGCGCCTCCCGAGGCCTCAGCGCCTCACTGCTCCTCAATATTCCGAAACCTCCCAGGTCATTTCCAGAGCCCGCTGGGATGGGTGCTTTGGTGTTTCGGCTCGTGTCGCGTCCAGGATCTCAGCATGGGTGGTGATTCGCGTCCGCAGCAGCTCTGCTGTTATTAACAATGAAAGCTCTATAGAAAGCCCAACCTACACCCCTGCTGCTGCTGCTGCTGCTGCTCTCTCAGCTTTTACACACACAGCTGAGTATTCCTCGGCTCATTTTCTTCATCTCTTTGACAACTACATTTGCCAAACGCAGACAAAGCAGAGAGGTTGCTCTTTTTCCACCCTTATTTGCCTTAGGTTCTTTAAGGACAAAAGTCGGTAATTTTTCTAAGTGCTAGGTTTCTTTTTTCCTTAGACATCTTTTTTTTTCCCCCTTGGATTCTGTTCTTCTGATCCAAAGCTACCTTGTGTTTACACAAAAAAACCCCAAAGTAATGGGCAACACTCATTTCTGTGCAGCACAACACTGTTTGTATTGTCCTACAGGGGTTTCTCTGATTAATGAGTAGTGATTCCTTTCTGAAAATAGCAAGTAATGTGAGAAGTACTGTCAAATAAACATGATAAAGTAGCAAAAATACAGAGAAGTTCCTTATTAATGTGATTTGTTTCATCTTGACACCGACAGCTCACTACAGTGCTCAGTTGTTACCCAGTTTTCTGTGTGTGAAAAGGGGAACTAAAAGGGTCATCTCAGGCCCAGTACTGGCACCATGAGGATTTCCTGATCTAGAATTGCATTACTGATTTTCATGTAGTGAAGAAAGAAGAATATTGAAATATTTTTAATTTGCATGGGCTTTCTTATCTCATAAGACTTCACTGTGGATTTTTTTTAAAAAGTCTATGTATGGATTGAGCAAAAACAGTACAAGCAGGCAAATACTCTTTAACTCCTAGTGGTGATCAAGTGAGAATATATTTAGTAATGCTCTTTAGGTGAGGAAGCTACAAAACCATCACTAGACTTTTCTATTTCCTGATAGCAAAATAGTTACAAAGAGGAAGACTTAAAAATATATACAAAAAACATGACTTCATACTCGGCTGCATATGCTTCAGCATTGTGGATGCTGAAGAATTCCTTAAGGAACTTTTTTGGGTTTTTAATATAAAAGCATTGTTAATTCATTATGCTGAATAAGAAAACACTGTGTACTATATTGCCTCATTAAGCACAATTGACTAATTTCCTCAAATACCCAATCCACTATAAGTAATGAAAACATGCACTAAGCACAACAAAAAGCCTCGTGTGGATTTGTGTATCAGGAAATTCACCTCTTGGGATAATGCAAGGACAAAGCAATCTCATGTCTTTTTTCATCCTAAGGGTACAATTACCTCATGATCATTTCCCCTGTCTCCATTGTCTTCCCAGAGTAAACAGCCTTTTTTTTGTTTGTGTGAGGAAAATCTTTGATTTATTTATGAACAGGGAAATTGGGAACTCTTCTAATCTTGGCTGAATTGAGCATTTTGCTTTAATTAATAATTTCCAGATAATAACTTTTAATATTTCCCTCGGAGTATTGTCTTAATAAGTGAAAAAGTTTTTTCTAAGCTTGTTGTGTGGCTCTTTGTAGTAGAGTGAAGGAAAGTTCATCTCACCTGTGTTCATCTCTGTCTTTTCACATGAATCCTCTAGGACCAAACCACAACATATTTTCAGGAAGGTAAAAAGATGTTAAAACTTACTGGTTTTGGCCTTGCAGGACTTGTTATCGGGCTGAAGCACATAACCCTCCACACAGCTGCAAGCGTAGGATCCATCTGTGTTTACACACATCTGGCTACAGCTTCCATACGTGTCACATTCATTCAGATCTAAAGGGACATTAACAAGATCTAGTTTAGGCATTAGGGAAAAAAAAAAAATAAATTCAGTGAAACTGAGAATTCTAAGAGAAATGTAAAAGTCATGAAGTCATTTTGGCGTGAGGCTTGATGCTCTCCCCTTTTCAAGCCATGAATTGTTGGCTGTTGAAATCACTCGAGTGGCCAAAAAGAAGGGTAGGAGTATTCAAGTTCAATAGCTCTTAATTTTGAAAGATAAAATCTTCATCATTTCAAGTAGTCTCCAATGTCTACATCATGTTAGGGGACATTTGGGTCCTTGTTAGTACTAGAGATCACTAGTTATCAGGGCTGATGAATGGAACAACATTTCAGGAGAGGAAGTAATTGATTATCCTTCTCAACCTATTTATGCTGGCAATGTCTTACAGTTCTTTAAAAGAGCTGTCACCACTTCTCCATTAAACCACCATTCCACATCAAAAACTACATACTCCTCTAATAAATATAAAAAAACAATTTTCTCAACTAGGGTGTATAAGGATAATACCATAAAATCAAGATATGCTACTTAACAGTGGTTGCGGGTTTAAGTAATAAATTGACATTCTAAAAAACCCCCTGTTTAAATTATTTCCTGAGATATATTTTTAATCATGAAACATGACAACCATAGAGTGAAAGAACTTATAATAAATTACATTTATGAAGAATCTGGCTCTGTACTTTTAGTTGGAGAGAGGAGTGATTGGTAGCGAGCACATCCATATGGCCACAGAACTCCAATATGATTATTAATAGAGAAAAAATAAAGCAAGAAACAAATACCTGGATGGAGAATAAAGAGGTCATATATTTCAAAAATGGAAGAGCACAGTCTACAATTTAAGTCTACAGTTTCAGTCCACAATTAATTACTCGAAAGTAGCATTCCCAGCTAAGTTGTATGACCTTGGGAGGGTTCATTTATCAAGTTCTAATCTAGGTGTGACTTTATGGCCGTGAGGTGAAACACTACAAGTTTTACAGGCTCTCCTGGTGGGGAGGTGTGGAGAGAGAGGGCGGGTCACGCCCCTGAGCTGTAGCTCCAGAACTCCTCCAGCCCAGCTGATCCTTCAGTAACTTCAGGAGAGCTTGTACTGGGGCACAGGAGCATCAGAGAGTCAGCAGGGAGGCCCTGACTCTCATTTTCGGGGCACTCTTTCGCATTCCCTGCCCCAAAAGCCCACGCTTCTCCCTGACCAACGCCGTTGTGAGGAAGTGACGGTGCTGTCCTGGTTGTCCACCAGCTCCCTGCCCCTGAGAGCCAACAGGGAGCCATCAGGACACCTGGGTGCTGATGTTATACTCGATTTCCTTTTTACCTGTGCAGCTCCTCCCGTCGCTGCTTGTTTCATACCCGTCCCCGCAGTAACACCGGGTGCCGTTCCTGGTGATGGCACATTTGTACTGGCAGTTCATCTGCTGGCACTTGGGGAGCAATTCTGTGAATGGCAACAGAGCAAAATGTTATTCAGTATTTGTAGTGTTCCTAAATCGCAAACTTTAGAAGCTTTTATAGATATTTGAGTGCATGTCTCAGGAAGGAACCATCACCACCACTTACATTAGCTGGAAATACATCACACACACCCTGTAAAAAGCTTGTTATGAAAATTGCATTTCAGGGAGTTAAACACTAGAAATCAACATTTTACTTCTATCAAGAGTTGCTCAAAAGTTGATTATTGAGGTGTACTGTTGCTCTGCCTAAGCATCCATTTATTGCACATTAGTCATAACAATGATTTGGAAAAAAAACAAACAACAAAAACAAAAACAAACAAACTAACAAGTAAAAAAAAACACAAAAAGAAAAACAACAAATAAAAAAAAACCAAACCTGAAGTGCTTCGATTATAGCTATAAAAAACAACAAAGATTATGAGACAGGTTTCAACATCTATGTCTTTCCTACTCCTCATATCAATTGATTTTCTAACTTTTTAAAACTTGTTGTGATTTACTGGTACACACATAACCTTCACACCAAACAATGGGAATACATTGTGCCTCAATAATTTAACGTTGCCCATGTAATGCTGGATAAACAGTGAACATTAGATATGTCATTACTGCTGACATCCTTCACAGAATCTACTTAAATACACACCATTAGCACAAGGCACGATGCAAGCAAACTGAGGAAATCTTGTAGAAACACAGACTGCAATGTTTTCCAGCATGAAACAGCACAAAACCAAATAAAAACCGTTCCAGCCCTTCCCAGCCTCAAGCTGTGTGCCCTGTTTCAAAAATTTTGCTGATCAAAAAAACCCAGTATTTTAATGAACATTTTTTTCCCTCCAGGAAAATGAAAAAAAGGACTGAGAAATCCAGCTTAAGGAGGTGCTCTGAGGGTGTTTTTCAAACCTATGCAGATGGATCAGAAAATAACCTGCAAACAGATGGAGAAATTTCTGCTACAGGGCTGGCTTTAAGTAACTGGTATGACCTAAGGAAAAAGAGAAATCCGTATTTTAATATGGGAACAGTTTTAATCTGTCTGATCATTATTCATCGAGTTCTACTTGGGAGTAGAATGAACATGAATATGAAGAAGAGTCCCTACCAGCATCTGAGCCCTGGAGCTTCCATTCTGGAATGACTGCCGCTGTCAAAATAAAGCTGAAATTTTGGGAGAAAAGTGGATGTGGTGGCACACAAAGTTACTACTTATTCTAATGCAACTATTCTAAAAAGAAAGTGGTTTCACAGAATTATCTCAGGGCATTCCCTAGAACTCTGTGCCACACAGTCTACAGACTGCCTAGAGGTCGATAAACCACACGCTGTGTAAATCTGCCCATTTCTCCAGTGCTCTCTGGTATACTTCTCTGCCTTTTAGGCCTCTGTGCATAGCAAGATAATGTATTTTTTGTCTGTATCTGGCTTCGTTGGTTTCCTGTCCCTAGCCCAGTCCTTAAATCTGCCACACCTTTCCAATAAAAAGTCCCACACAGAGGGTAAACTGGGGAACTTCCCTAAAGGCACCCTGGAATGGTTCTGCACACCGAGTGTGGAGCTGGCACCAGACGAGGTGGCACCTGTTAATTTAAAACGTCTATCTGAACAAAATCAACACACACACCTCATTTTCTAAGCAAACATGGATCAACCACCCTTTACCACCTATAATTTTCTTCCTCCACTGCTGATGCTACACAGCCAGGAGCTCTTACTGGATGAGAACTATTTGACTCAAAAATGGGCCTTGGTTTGTTTGCTCTCTTTCCTTAATGGATGCAGAGAGGCAGCAGCTTGAACCAGAATAGAGGGATCTGCACACAGCCAAGAAGGCTGGAGAACAGTGACAATAAATAGGCAAGTGTGGTCCATTATGGGAAAATTAATAAAACCTAGTCTATCTGCTGATTTTTTTTCACAAATAACTGTTGCATTTCATTGATTTAAAGTTGTTGTAGTATCATGTGAGAGGCTTTTAACAGCAAAACGGTTGCATTTACCTTACAATAGCTAATAAAAGATACCTTGACAAGGGTATGTAGTGAGGGAAGAAGGGGGAATGGATTTAAACTAAAAGGGTATAGGTTTGGATTAGATGTTGGAAAGAAATTCTTCCCTGTGAGGGGGGGGAGGCCCTGGCACAGGGTGCCCAGAGAAGCTGTGGCTGCCCCTGGATCCCTGGAAGTGTCCAAGGCCGGGTTGGATGGGGATTGGAGCAACCTGGGATAGTGGAAGGTGTCCCTGCCAATGGTAGGGGAGCTGGAACTGGATGATCTTTAAGGTCCCTTCACACCCAAACCATTCCAGGATTCTCTGATAGCTGCAGTGCTGTGGACAGAACAGGGATTCTTTGGGAGTCCTTACACTTCCTTCTCTTACACAGCTCCTTACATTTACTTTTTTGTGAACACTGTCTGAGCCTATCGATCAGTGAATAAAATCATCACAAATTTGTTTTCTCAAAAGACATGTTACAAGGCACACTGTCAAGACCAGAGAAAACCAAAATATCTTCTCTCATTTTAGCCAGCTAGGAAAAGGAGCAAGCTATCACTCGCCTCAAGTTTCACGCTAAAACTGCTTCTAACTGGAGGGCAACAGCAGCCAGACAGGAATTGTTAAAATCCACCAGATATCCCTACAAAACCATTAAAGAACCACTGTTGGCTGCCATCTGTTCCTGACTTCAGACTAACATGTTCCCCTCCTCCCCTAAATTATCCACCAGATCATTTCAAATGTATTTTGCTTTCTTATTATGATAGACACTTTCTGGCCCCAGAAATTTTTGCTCTGTTGCTGATCTGCTAACCCTGCCAGGGGAACCCATAAGTGAAAAAGCAAAAAAAAATACAATAACGATTAAGGGTAAGAATAGATAGAATATAACAAAATAGAATAAAATAGATTAGATTAGGAAAGAATATTTCATTTGAAAGGGACCTACAATGATCATCTAGTCCAACTGTGCGAGCCCTTCAGGACTGACCAAGAGCTAGAACACGTTATCAAGGCCACTGCCAAATGCCTTTAATAAATAAAACATTAAACAGTAAAATAGCAAATGTATTTTTTACCTTACTAGCTGTTTTGTAATCGCTGTAATACTGATCCTGAAAACCTTTGGAAGAAAACAGAGTTTGACTGCCTCTGGCAATGTCTGAAATATTGAAGGACAAGCTATGGAAGACAGTGTATACATTTAAGGCTTGGTTAGATTTGTAACAGGTTTCTTGAGAAGTGAGGAGGCAAAGAAAAATCATGAAGCAGAACACTGATATTTTTAATGCTCCAGATAGGACATTTAAAGAGATAAAAGCCAGGGACTGTCATTTCTTCTCTTTTCTAAAATTCTGCACCCACTTTGATCTCCCTTTCTCAGCGAGAACTGGTTTGCAAAGTACACACGCAGTGAAGAATGAGCATCACTGAGCTTTCCACTTTCATCACAGCTACAGAAGCCTCTGAATTTGTCAAAGCATGGTATTTCTGCTGCAAGACTTAAAGGAAAGATCTGCACTGAAGGAAACAACAGGAGAGAGCTTTACAGCTCTCTGACAGACCCACAGTTCAAGACAAGGAGCTGCAGAGCAAGCCATGAGATTTGCAGAAATAAGGGGTAGCAGAAGCAGCTGTGAGTGTCTTTAGGATGATCTATTTCCCCCAAGCCCAGGGAGTAGTGACAATTCATCCAACTCTGATTTAGGTCATTTTGTTCAGTGTTTTCTTTCTTCCACAGGAGACATGAAGGGCAGCATTTTTTACTTCCCTACATCTCCACAGACTCCCTGAAGTTGTGATCCGGGTCTGTCACAAAAGCCATCCTGCTTTCTCAAAGACACCCATGTCAATCTTATGCTTCCTGACTTTCATATTGCTCTAACTCCCAGGCATCTGGTCCCACAGGAGAACAGTCAATCAGGCAAAGATGCTGCTGATCTCATCTCCCCTAAAGTGGTACACCTTTGACAATGACTCAGAGGAGCTGTAAGCTTCCCAGACAAACTGCTCCCACAGGAATTCACTGTAATAAAATCCTGCCTTCATTTATTCCTTCTGTGTTCAATGAAACACACTGCTTATCATAGTTCATTCAAGATGAATGATAGAAGGAACTAACTTCTCCTGAATGGCTTTTTAATGAAAGGTTTAAACGATTGATCTGACTATCCTTTTTGTCAGTTCCTCCTGAGCTGACACGAGGTTCACAAAAGGTTCACACCAGGTTCTCACACTCACATGTTTTGTCTGTTTCCATGAACAGGAAAAGCAGCTCAGCTTGCAGTTTCTTAATATTGAATTTATTTCTTTGGCAGCTATTGGGGATTGTCAAAAAAAGTAGAATGGATTTACCAATATACCTGTTAGCCTTGTTTTCCCTGAGAGGAAAAACAACCAAGGCCAGGTTGGATGGGGCCCTGAGCAACTTCATCCAGTGGAAGGTGTCCCAGGCCTTGGCAGGGTGGTGTGGTTGGAATGAGAGGATCTTTAAGGCCTCTTCCAACCCAAACCTCTCTGTGATTCTGTATGACCATATGAAAGCAGACTTGATGTACACACAGCAAAATGCATTTAGCTGCCTTATTTCTGAACCTCTTGAGTGATAATAAAGCTTTTTGGCTGCAGGGGGTTCCAAATTATTTTTCCTAAGTGCATCTGTAATATATAAATCCTGTCCTGCTCTTTTCGAATTGACAATATATACTGGAGAGTACTGGCAACCTTTCAGTACTCTGTGAATTAAAATTTACTGATTATGTAATGTTGATGAACATCAATAATACAGAGCTGGTGCAAATAAAAGAAACTGGCTGAAGTTTATATGTTGAAAGTGATAGACAATACAGCAGGGAAATAAAAGCAGAACTTCTGTTGTCAGTTCAGGACTTCCCAATTTGAAACAACAAAGGATCCTTGTCACATAGTTCATCAGAGAGTGACCAGGAGCTACCAGTGCAGTGCTGCCTGGGCAAAGGGGAAACACATCACTGAGAGCACTGGGAGAAGTGTTTCCCACAGAGAAAGTGTTGATGTCAAGCCCCAGGATGCTCCTGAGTGCTTTCCTTCCAAAGGCAGCTGCTTGCAGCTGAGCACACCCGATGGATATGTGGAGAATAAACTCAGCTTTAAGCAGAATCACAGCCTGAGGGATTAGCAGGGGAATGGAGAGCTGCAGTCTGAGGGGAGACTGCAAGTTTTCGTCTTGATTGGTGCCAGGGGATGAAAATGAAGAGGAATTATGACTGCTGTCTATGAATATATCAGAGGATCAACAGCGGGGAAAGAGACAATTTAAACTAAAGGGCTATTGGCAGAAGTATAAATGAGTATAAATTGCCCATTAATAAATTCTGGCTGAAAATGAGCAGGTTCTTAGCTATTACCATAATCAGGTTCTGGAACTCCTCTTGGAGCGGGAACAGCAGGGACAGAAAATAAGTGCTTGCTTTTGACATGGATCATGATAGGCCAACAAAAACCAGCGTACGGAAAGGGCCCTGAAATACCAGAAACTGATCACGTGACTCAGGAGATTCCTTCACTGTGCTCCTCAAGCAACACGCTACCTGATGCTAAAACACAATTTTAAATTATGGAACTAAGATTAACCCTTTTTTATCTTGTCTCTGAAATATACCCAAAGGAAAAGTTAGGGGAGCTTGTTACTGGACTATTCTTCTAATTGAACTCCGTGCATTCTCTTTTTTTTTTTCACTTAAATATTCGTATTCTTTTCATAAGCATTGTATTTCATAAATTTACCTGATCTTATCTCTGTGTTATTCAGTTTTTGTGATTCAATATTCATACACTGATGTCTAGACTATTCTTATCACACATATGCTGTAAGCTTTATTTTTCTTTTCTGGTTTATGTTTCGAGTTTTTGAAGTACAGTGCTTTCACAAATTAGACTTTGTTGTAATCTACCCTAAGTTTTTTGTTTGTTATTGCTGATGTTAGAGACACAATATAAAGCTCCACAGATTACTTCTCTGGCAGAAAAGGGTGGCTTGATTGATAGAATTTACTTACTGGATTGAAATAATGCAGCATGTTTTTATCTTACATTTGTTGGTCATTTTATTAGTTTTTAATATCTTACCATAGAAGAAAAATGACACAACTGTAATGAACTTTGTCAGATATCTCAGTCCATAACTCTCATGGTAGAATCACCACTGAAAAAGAGATGGGAAATCAGAGATCAGGTTCATGACCTTAAAGCCCTGTGGTAGGTGACCTCACACGAGTTCAGCAGAGAAGCAGGAGGAGTCAAATTTAAATATGTTGTTTTTTTATTAGCTCCTAGAATAAATCATACATTCAGAAAAATAAACTGGGATATGTAAAGACTCAGCCATTTACAGCTGAAGTCTGCAGCCAGCCCCAGGTGCCCAGCCCCAGGATCTGTCAGGCAGTGCAGGACTTCTGTACAGTTCACAGACAGGGTAATCAGACCCCAGAACGGCAGCTTAAAACTCTGCATCCTAAACTCTGACAGCAAGCTAAAGCAAATTCAAGTCCTGGGTATAACTGCAAGCCTTGTCCTGCACAGAGCTGAGATGTCTAAGTTAGGACCGCTGTTAGATAACTCCGTGTGCTCAAAATCCCGATGGCAGAATCTCTTCCCAAGGCCAGAGTGTTAAAATATCTCTAAGAAGAGGCAGAGAAATGATGCTTGAGAACAGTGCTTTGTCCTGGCTACCAGGCTGCTCCTAACTTTTCCATAAAATAGTTACTGGTTAAGATGTATTAACAGATTGCTGTATTTCCACCCTTCTCCATTACTACAACCATCAGGCAACTGAGCCTTTTTCCCAGCAGTATTGATTCAACCTGAGAACCCCTGGCGCAGCAACTGGTGCATCCTGTGGAGGAAAGGTTGATGGGTGTGATGTGTGAACACCCCTGAGGCTCAAGAAACATCTGGGCACTCCTGGTTCCTCCCTCCTAAACAACTGCATTGAAGACAATGCTGTCATATAAAGGCTGAGCACCAGATTTTTGTCATGTTAACTATAATTTATATTTTAAAAAAAAAAAAAAAGGAAGAAAAAGGAAAAAAAAAAAAGGAAGAAAAAGAAAAAAAAAAGCCTTAATACCCTGTGTGAGAGCTCAGCCTCATCAGCAGGAGAACCTTGGTTTGTAACACCAAGTGATGCAGGAAGTTTCACTTGGAAAAGAGCAGCTCAAGGCGAGCACAGTGGCACATGGATTGTACTTCACAAATTCACCTGATGTATCTCAACCCTCTATTGTATCTTTCCACACGTCACTGTCTAAGTGTTGGCAATCAGTCACTGAACAACTTAATTTGTTATTTTAAATAGACATTACAACGTGTTTGTCTGTTTTATGATTACAGGAAAATTACATATCTAGTTTAATCTGCTTGTCAGTCTGCACATAACCAGAAGTGTCTCACTGTGATTACTGTTCAGTGAAAATGGGCACGTCTTGCTGAGTAAGTTCAGGCTGCTTCTGAGTAACAAGATATTACCTAGAAAAAACAGATTTCTTTTTTCCTCTTTTTTTGTTTCCCCCTGTCATTTCCAACATAATCAAGTCAGAGAGAAGAAGGAATGTTGCAGGAAAAAAAACAAAGGTTAAATAAGCAAATAAAATCTTCCATATCATTCAGCACTTCCGTTCAGATGTGAGTATAACCATCTTCAAAATATTCCTTACCAGTATCTCCCTACCCAGTTCATGGATAAATTTATTTTTCAAGGATGTACTATTGAAATTTCTACCTGCCTAAATCTTGACCTGCAATATTTGGCTCAGCTTCAAAACAATTTGTTTCACGTGGTGTTCTTCAGCCACAGCATCATGCAACACTTTAAAAGATGAGATCAGCAGGTAGGAGGCATGTAGAGAAATACTGGCTTCACCCGTGAAAATGGCTCATTATTCTGACCTTTTGCTGTTTTAGTTATACCTTGGCTGCCATACAAAAGCATAAGCTAAAGAAAAGTTCACATGGGAAATAACAAACTGGGTAAATGATTTCATGACTG
Source organism: Cnemophilus loriae (assembly GCA_013397755.1). NCBI lineage: Eukaryota > Metazoa > Chordata > Aves > Passeriformes > Corvidae > Cnemophilus > Cnemophilus loriae. The sequence continues at coordinate 385,136 of VZTF01001738.1, forward strand.
AAGAGAGTTATTTATCTGTTTTTTAACCTGGATACAAGATACAAGCGCAAAATAATAGCTATGAGAAGAATACACATTTATTTAAGTTTATATAAACCACTTTATACTTTTAGGCATTTTCATGGTATTGAATATGTGTTCATTGAGGTCCAGATAATAATCATTAAATTAGGTGTGTCTAATGAGATATGAAGCCTGACAATACTGCACATGTTGATAGGCCAGAGATGAAAGTAAGGAGTGATAAAGTTTGTGAATGGTGATAATGAGTGGCAGAATGGATAAACTACAGAGGGGTCCAGAAGGCATCAGGAGCAGATCACCTGGGCTTCTTAGCAGTCTGGACTAAGCTGCATAAAATGCATTTCCAGAATTAGCTCACAATTGCTCAGCCTTGTCAGTAAATTGCAGTTCAGTGCCTGAGAAATGCTTGGACACCAAGGCAGAAATCTGCTGGCAGGAGCACAGCAGGCTCTGGTGGGAAAAATGCTCAGGAATGTTTTGTGGTGATAGAGGACGTTAGGAAGCCTCCCAGGGGGAGCTCTGGAAATCTAAGGAACGCTGAGGAGTCTGTCCCTGATGAGGCAGGTTCCCTCTCCTGGGTTGTCCTCTCACCCAGGCACACAATTCCGCTCAGCTCATCTGGTCACTGGACAACAAGGACTTCTAAGTGGGAAAAGTGTGCCTTCCTGTGGTTTTATACATGCTTTCTAGTTTGATATATGGGAAGCCAGCTCACAGTACGGCACCATCAGTGTTCAGTGTCTCTCAAAACAGTCTCCTGTGGAGGACTGAACCATCTCACTCCTTCATGAGGATCATCTCACTCAAAACCAACGGAGTGTTTTCATACGTGGATTTATGGGAATGGCCGAGGAAGATCAGCTGAAAATCTCTGCTGTGCCTCAAGCAGATACACCCCAGCATGGCAAAGCCATGTTCCCTTCATGTGGCACACCAAGGTGTCTTGGTCTTCTTCTGGAGCAACAATTTTCAGGGATAAATAACAAGTTTAGACTCTTTGTTCTGTTGCCTCATCTAGTGCTGTAGATATAATGGTGCAACAGAGCAGAGCTGGGAAGGAACTTTTAAAAAATTGCAGAGAGGCCAAAAGATTACTATTTTTCTTTTATTGCTACTTGGAGGGGGGAAGAGAAAAAAGAAAAAAAAAAAAAGGAAAAAGAAAGAAAAAAGAAAAAAAAAGCTGGCATCTTTATTTACTTTGCTCGGTTCACAGTTATGTGGAAAAACATAATTAAATCATTCTGAAATCACAAAAGACACCTGTAATAACTTTTCCCAACACCCAATTTCATGCCTCTTCATGGAAGTAGTACCTCAGAAATTGCTTCTCTTCGTGAACACAACTACACTTGACAGATAAAATCCTCAAAAAATTGCCAAGCAGAAACCTTAGGCTCATGAGGCAGAGCCTTCCTAAAAACTCAGCCAAGGACTTGGAATCAATTACAAGAATAGCAGCAGGTCCCAGAGAACCAAACATGCGACTCGGTAAGTGGATGTTGTTTATGTGCAAACTAAGCCCAGTGAAGGATAACAGAACAGACTTGCAGTTAGAAGCAAATTAAAAACTGGTAGCAAGGAAAAATTATACTGGAGAAGTAAAATCCTTGTTCAGTTGTTGACTGGTTTTTTCCCAGGGAGACAGACATATGTACTTCTGGACCGTGGCAGGAGCTACAATAAGTGATGCTCTCCCTCACAAGCAAATGTTCACTCAGCCAAAGAGGCTGAACATTTAAATTTTTCATTGCAGCAAGCAGGGTGGGATTCAAGTTGACTTCTGTAGAAAATTTGTCCCATTGGAAGCGAATGATTCATGACAAATTCTACTTAAAGTTGTATATTGCTGCTGGTGCCCGGAAAGAACCGCCATTGCCAGTCCTCAAGGTATTGTTGGCAGTGTTTTCCTGAGCATTTCTCACTCGTGGGGTGTTACCTTCTCACACGAGTGTGTCACTGTGCCCAAGTGCAGGTGTCCAGGGGAACCAGGAAACGGGAACCATCAAACCCCAAAGCCTAGGAAGTCGCTGTGATTCAAACATACTGTCCCAGTGTCTGGGAGGACACACACACAATTTCCTGTTTGGTGATTTGATGTCATCTCACCTGGCATCCAGCTGGGATTGCTCAGCAACAACTTTCCTGGAAGCACCAAATTTAGAGCACCAGCTGAAAACACGAGCAGCAGCAACACTGCAAACTATGGCAACGTTTGCTGCCATTTCACCATGACTCATCTTCCCTTGCTGCATTTCTGATCTTTTAACCAACTAATGAGCCCCTACCCTGTGGCAATGTGTGATTGATTCAGTGGCACTGAGTTTGAAGGCAACAGAAGGCCAAGAACTGCTTTTCATTCATTTCTTCATCGAGCTGAGAGTCAGAGACCTACCCCGTGCAGCCTTATTGCCCATGCATGTTATTGCCATAGCCACACATAAAATATGCAGGAAACCTTAATTTTACTGAATATTTTACATAGGATAGCGTCATTTGTTTTTGTTTTTTTTTTTTTTCATTCTAAGTTCCCCAGCTGTTGTTTCAGGATTTTTTTTTTTTTGCAAAGCACTTCAAGACTCCAGAGCCCAAAATAAAACCCTTCCCTCTTCCCATCCTATAAATCAAAGAACTGGTGAGCAGAAAACTCCAGAGATGAATAATTTCAGCCACCTGTAGCTTTTATGATCAGGTACAGTTATATTTTTATGTAGCTGCGTGTACCTTTGCATGTACAGGAAAAGAAAAATGCAGTTTTTCACAGGAGATGTCATTTCCACATTTTATTAGTGGCCATAATGTAAATAAATTCACCCCTATATCCTGCCCCTCGTTTCATTCTCCAGGCCACGAGCAGAAAAGGCTGAGAAGTAAGTTAATACACCATGATGATTCTCAGGGCCAATTTCAGCATTCCAGAGGCCAAGATTATTGGAGGCACAGCTGCAAAGGGTAACACTCACAATGAGAGGCTCAGGTGATGTGCTTTGGAGGTTGAAGGGCACCACAAAGATCAGCCCTATTTCTGGCTCCTGAGAATAAATATGGAATTGCCGTGGTATTTACACAATGAATTACTTCAGCATTCAGCTACCACATTCTGGCACATTAAAAGTTAACCTGTCTCTTCCCTGGCTTCTCAAGGGAGGAAAAAAACAAACCAAACCAAACCAAACCAAACCAAACCAAAACAAAACAAAACAAAACATTTCTATTTTTTTCCAGAATCTTTTTTCTAAATCTTCTGATTATTTCCGAGAACAGCCCAACTGTGCCAAGGGCTTGGCTTAAGACAATGAATGCAGTTTTGGTGCAGATCACTGCATCTCTCAAATGCTATTTTGAGATATTCTCTCCACAAAGTACAGCAAACTTCTAGCATAGTGTAGCTTTTCACAATTTCAACTAGAAACTCAGGAGATGGATGTAACTCCAATGCTCTTGGCTCATTCTTTGGCAGAGAACCTCATTATTTTCCCCTTAAAGAACTATTAAGCTCCACCCACGTAGGGCTCAGTAGGCAAAGCCAACTAAATCCAAATTATAAAGTTAATAAACAAATGCATCACCTTAGTTTATATTTGTAGCCATTTTTTACATCTCAGAATGAATTATTGCAAGACTAGGACTACTTGGAAACAAAATTATTCAGTATACCAGTGTACTATTAAGATTACTCCAATACTGTTAACTCTGTATTTTATGTAAGTAAAATCTAGATTTATAGTTAACAGTTCTAAATAACTATTTGCAACAATTTTTTCAGGCAAAATATTGTTAAATACCTTTAATTATGTATATATCTTCATTTTATTCTATTATTAAATACAGAGTAAATACTGTGCAATATATATTAAAGGTATTTTTAAAAGACCTAAGTTACAGAGTTCTCCTAACTAGAATTAATCTCATAAAGTAAAGATCTTACTGCTTGGAAAAATGAAGCAAAGATTCATTTACTCCTCTGTAAAGGCTTCTTACAGGAGACGGCTTTCAGCATGCTGTAAACTTTGTGTGCCCTTTGAAGAACTTCCATAGAGAGCTGTGTTCTACCTTCATGAAACATTTTGAAATTGGACAAAATGCCTCATTATCATTTTCTCTTGTGTGGTCTTGACCAGATCAAAGAACAAGAAGCGAACCTTCCTCCTGAATCACGGCTGTTTGTTGGTGAGCTCCTGGTTATGCAGTCAGAGAGTTCCACGGCAGCTTTCACCGCTAAATAACGCAAAAGTTTCCCTGGAAGAGCTCCCTGAATGCAGGAAGCCTTTTCCAGCTGTGGAACATCTTTAGTCGGGATTAGATGTTCCCTTTTGCTTGACTTGGTAGCAGAACTTCTCAGGCTTCAGAGACTTTTTCTCCACAGAGAGAAGTACTCTCACCATTTCTAGAAAATTCGATCACACTGGGGGTTGGAAGAGCCATTACAAGAAATGCACAGTTACAAAATCACCATTTTTTCCTTGAAAAATGATACTAAAATAAAAACAGGGTGAAAACATCTTGTGCACAATATTTTGTATTATTGCTACTGGACTTGTGCCTGGAAAATGGTTCTGTTTACATAGTTTTGACAGCTACGTCCTTATGTGTGAAGAGACACACTCAATTACGTTTATGGAACATCACTGAAACAAATTTAGGGCTTAATTATCTTCTTGCTATTCTTTGCTGCCAGTAAAAGCTTAAGCATACCTGAAGTTAAAAATGAAACTGGAGTAGCCAAGAAGGAAAAAAAAAAGAAAAAAAGAAAAAAAAGGAAAGGCGGAAAAAAAAAAAAAAGAAAGAAAAAAGGTCGAAAAAAGTTGTTTATTTATTTACTGACTTTTAATAAAAGCCATCAAGTACATGAATATCAGAATGAGGGAATGAGTTAGAATGGTTGTAGGATAATTAAATTCTTCATGGAGAACACAGAATTTGAACATTCAATTGGGTGAGAATTTGCAGCAACAGCTAAATTTAAATGTGTACACTTCATGTTCACGTTTTCTAACAGTGAAAATATAATAAATGTACTCAAATTTAGGAAAAAAAAAACAAACTTGCTTTATTTTGCAAAGTCTATTAGCACAAACTAATTTTCTATTTATTTATTCATTTAATTATTGCCCTGCTTGGGCACATCTTTTTCGATATCTCCCAAATTTTGAATTTTGTTCCATGCTCCTCATTGTCCCTCCCTCCACCACACCACCAAACGTTCTCCATCCTGAACACACTCAATTATTCTCCAAGAAGCACCGTTTTCTACTTCTCCCAAACCCTCCCACTGCTCTCAGGCCAGCATGCAGAACCAAGGACACCAGAAACAAAAGGCTTTTCTTTCAGCTGCCTCTAAAGACAGGGCATGTCCAACTAAAAGAAAAATACATAATGCTTGCATAACTGTGAAAAACAGTTCCACTACCACATCTAAAAAGGAGAGGTCTCAGAAGGCAAAATTGTATTATTTTGCAGCATTTTTCCTTTCTTCTTTCTGTTGATGAGGTTGTAGGACAAGTCAGATTAGAAAATCCATTACTGAAAACTCCTCCCTGTTACCTGACTACACCTGTACAATTAACTGAAACTATTCAATATGCATTAAATCTATGATGTAATTTTTTGTTTCACGCTTTAATGACTGCTGTGAGTGAACTCCAGCCACACCTGCTGCTGGCCTCCCTCTGGCAGCTGTGGGACCACATCCCCTCAAGGCAGCTTACCACCAAATCTTTCCATCCTGCCATCATCCGAAGCTTCGCAAATGCCACAGTTTTCATGATTTTAATCAGATTTTTTCTGTGCGTATGTACCAGTGACATTTCAGAGAGACGAGGAGACAGCAACTCCCATTTCCCGCCGCAGCTCTTTCACAGTCCTTGCACACGTCTCTCCCCAGCTCTCCCCAGACCCACAAGAAGGACAAATCAAGCGGCCTCCAGTGGTTACACTTGAGCTCCAAAGCGGCTTTGGTCATTTCTTCTGTGTAGTGTTACTACACACATTTGTACAAATGTGTTGTACACGCGTTTCTTTTAACAGGACAAAGAAAAGTGCTTCTGTGGATGGCAAGAAAAAGTTGCTGGTTTGCCACTCCAGTTTTGGTGCTGGCTTGCTTTTTCAGCTCAGTCATGTTTCCCTTTCCTAAGATGATCCATTTTCAGAAGCATACAATGGCAATCACCTGATTAGCCCACATTTTAAGAGAATACTGTAGATCACAAGAATCTGCATCAGGCACACATCCACAGAGGGCTGTTTTCTTCTTTCCAGAATTAACCTCACTGTGGCACAGCATGGCTTTTATATTCATAATACTACAAGTTAAAGTAATACTTAAAATATCTGGAGAAAATCCTCCATCTCTGTGTCCCCATCCTCTAAGGACCTGTTCCAAAGTGATGCCATTACTTAGCCCTCCTCTGCACCACACAGGGTAACTCCAGATCTGTGGTACAGCATATGGTGTGGTTGTACCCTGTGAAAGCAGCACTTTCAACTTTAATGAGCTGAATTTTGAATTTACGTAAAGTCAGCCATACATATTTAACACACAGCTCCAGAACTCCTTCCCAAGCCTTACTGTCTTGTGCAAAGTCAGCCTTATTGCCTGATGGAGCCTGCAAAATCCAAGGAATCCTAAGGCAAAACACAACTCAGAAAATAATCTGTATCCTCACAGTCACATCCAGTTTCAAGTGATGTCCTTTAAGTGGCTGATGAATGGACATCATTATAAAGATGTCTACAAGACAAGTCTATTGGAGAATCCTGAATAAAATAAAGACTTCAAATACCATTAAAGTTAATGAATTAGGTCAAGGCAGGTAATTTATCACCTGTCTGAATTGGAATCCAATCTGCAGCATCCTTTAAGAAAAGACACATTCAAATGAGGTAGTGTTCTCAGGGAAGTTCATAGTGAAGATAATCATAATTTAAATGAGAAAATGCCTGCACAGTTTTTTGCAAAGTCTGACAAGAGATTCTGTGCAAAAGCAGCATGGTAAGCAAAAGCAAATTTCCTCAAATTAATTTGACCTTGATGAAAGGCACATATTTTTATCAATCAGACTTAACAAATATTGACCTTAGGCATTAACCGAAGACATACATAAACATTCAGGTTGTTGAAACAGTTGTCAAATTCGTTTTCCTTCTGAAATCACAGTTTGCTGATGAAGATCAAACTGAACTTAACCTCTTAAAAAAACCTGTGGTGCCTCATAAAGCAAGAGTTGGATGGGTTGGTCTTCTCTGTCTATCAACTGCTAAAAAAAGATGTGTCACACAGGCAGACTGAAACCTGGAGCTAGACTGCTGACTAGGATACACACAGCAATGACACTTGGGATAACTAAAACCCCACTGGGCCCTGTGCCATGGCCCATCCTCGCTTAGCTGCACCAGCTGGAGACTGTGAGGGCACTTTTGCTTGTGAGTCCCCTTCACCATGGAGGTTTCCTTTCCATGGGAAGGCCAGCAAAGCAGCTTGCCTCAAGGAGCTTGTTACAGGTCACCAGGCAGAGGACTTGCCTAAAAAAAGACTAACACACAGTCACTGTTCGATTTTCAAAAATCTGATAGATGGAAAAAAAGAAAAAAATTAATGGTACTTTGTATTCTCTGCTCTCAGTGGAGGAGGGAGGGGAGGAGAGCAGCTCGGGTACAATGGTGCTGCCTTCTTTCAAGTCACTTGAACAGAATTTGAATGAAGAATCAACTCTCACCCCGGGAGAAACACGATTCCCAACACATCTCCACGGTGCCCGGGCCCTCACTGAGCAGGTGCAAGGCCTGTCCTACCAAGAGGGGCACGAGCTCCAGCCTAAGGCTGGGTGTCCCTGCAGGAAACACTCCCTGCCCGAGACCACCAGTAGCTCTTCCCTCCCCTGAGCCCAAAACCTTCTCAGAACTGTCAGATTCCCTGGGAGAAGGCAGGAGCAGGGAGCACAGCGGCAGCCAAGCATTTGCAAACATTCTGTAAGGTGAGCGTGAGACTGGACTTGAGTACAAAAAGGCTTTTTCTGCACCACAGTATCCAGGCATCTATTTTGTGTCATACCCAGCCTTCACCAAAGAAACACCTTGGGGCATTTCACGGCTATGTTGACATTTCAATTACGCTGCATTTATATAGATTTTGTTGTGCTGAGTCTTATGTCTTTCTAAAATACTTCCCCTTCTAAATATAGAGCTATAGTGTTATTTACTAAGGTAAATTCTGACAGAGAATGTACCAAGGAAGCAGCAAAGCAGAAAGCCACAGTATTTGCCTTCCTTTTTTAAAAATTCTCTCTGTCTCTCCATTTTTCATCTGGTCCATGACTGGAGGCTGTGCACAGAGAGCACTGCAAAGACAGAAGCAGAGCTCCGTAAGGAATCTTCATAATGGATTTTGCGTGAGGAATGGCAAAAGAAGGTTTCTTTTCTCCTAGAACTGGCTGTAAAATGAGCTGGAGATCAGCCTACCTGCTGGAGTGGCCAAAAATGGTCCAGGCCAACATAAGAAATCTGTGAACAGCCTGGGAATGAAAGGCTGTAAGTAACTCAGGGAGCCACTCAGCCAACCAAGTACGCCAATACTTTTCCCTCAAAAATTCTTGAAGCTTGTAGGAAGCAATAGAAGCAAAGAACTGGCAGATAAGAATTGCCTCCATAATTTAGCAGCCTGTCTGTAATGACTGACTTCTCCACAAGCCATGGAAATGTCAAAGCCTCTGCTAGCAGATTTTGCAGAGCTCCTTTAAACGGCTCGTGCGCAGCGAGCCCCCAGGAACCTGCGGGTTCCTGAAACATGGAACAGCTTCACGCTCTTTGAAGGAAGAAGAAAAACTAAGAGTCAGTTAAGTTTTATCACTGTCTCCTCTTCCACCTACTCCTGGCTCAGGAAAGTGACAGTTGGCTAATTCCAGACTATCTAGGTATAAAGGGTTTTTTTCCTAGCACAGGCTGTGCCTCTCTGCTGCTTTAGCTGTTCTGCAAGTGACAAATGGTACAGAGCCTGAATATTTCCCTACATGTATATTTAAGATTTGTACTAACTGCTGTTTATCCAGAGAAAGTAATGGCTTTGAATCCTGATGGAAATTATAGCATGAACCAGGCCAAGTTTTTACTGAATCTGGTTTTATGAGAAAGAATAAAACAAGTGTGCAGAGCTCTTCAGCAAGTTATACTGCTCACTTTTTTCATACGCCTAGAAATATCTGAGGCAGTGTGAAGGTGATCTCTGGAGGATATATCCAATACCCACTATTACCCTTACAATCCCATGCTGAACCATCATTGCCAAAAATAGCCTCCTAAAGGTGACACTTCTACAAAAGATGTCACAAGTTGCAGCATGAGCCTTAGGAGAATATAAGCCATCTTTACAGTACTACTGCACATATATTTCACACATTTTCCTTTTCCTATTTGATATTCCTTTTCCTATTTTACAGGAAGTTTTTAGGTTTGGAAATTATTTTCGATACATGCAGTTATACACGGGCTTTGCTTGAAAAACCTCATTATTATATGAATGTGAATATACCCACAGAACAGTGGGTTTTGAGCCAAAAAAGGAATCTGGAAGCCAAAGAGCAAGTGACCACTTTGTACATTCACAAGGCAAAGAAAGCAGCTATTGCAACCAAAAAACCCATAATTTAATAAAAGAAGCAAAAATACAACCATTCCCCACTCAGCTTCATATGAACCAGGTAATGAACAGATATTAGCACAGGTATTTGTGCAAAGATTTCCATCTGCGTGTTCATTGTTAGAGGTCACAATACGTAAAATGATTTACACATCTGATCAGTGATCAGTGTAGAGATGCTTTCCACCTTTCCCCAGACAACTCCCGCACTGACTGAAACAGAGGAGACAGTGAAAGACTCAAAGAAATGCTTTGGAAAATTCCCTGGCGGCCGGCTGTGCCCAGCCCGTGCTGGATATTTCTGCACAGGCAATTCCCATCTCTAACCTGCTCGTACGGAGCATGGCAGCTCCTGACAGCACCAAAACCTGCCCAAAACACACGGGAGTGACAAGTCCCAGCTCCCTGAGACCTTCTCCTGGCCCAGCACAGACACATCAGCATAGCACTGAGCTGATCTGAAGCCACGTGAGACACTTTTTCCAAGTATCAACACCATCATATGGTTTTTATTGCAGCATCTCCCAAAAACTGGCTTTGCAGTACAGTGACCACTCATTTCTGAATCGGCTTGTCCTTCTCAGCACAGCTGAGGCTCCAGACCTGACTCAGATTTTGAGGAATAATATCTGTCTACCAGTAAAATCCTATGGAATATTTATATAGAAAATGCTTATTATTATTCAGGTGACATAAAAGCTGTTTTGGGACCTAGCAGTGATGCTAATTTTAGGTCATATTTCTAACTGCAGCGAGCAGCTTCTTTTATTTTGTATTTTATTTCACTTTTGCTTGCTCTACTTGTCACTGCAGTAGGTGATTCAGGTACAGGATGCAGATGAGCTACAGAATATTAGCTACTGGTATAAGAAATATTTCCACAGTTTTACTACAATGCTTCAGACTCATTTCACATACACAACCATTACAATAAATTACGAGGGGAAAAAACAACCTTGAATGGTTAAATTAACAAAAAAAGAATTGTGTAAATTAGGTAGCATCAGCATATCCACCTCCTACCCTTTTTGCAGGGAGAGAAATATGATTTTTTAATAGATTTTAGGAAAACGAAGGAAAATTAACATTTAAAAGAAAAGTTTGAGGAAAATAGTCAAGATATAAAAATTTTGGCTTTCCTTCAAACACAATTTGCTTCATTATTTAAACAAAACTATGATCCTACTAGAAGTCCCCCCCAGACAAGGTGCTGTAGGTTTTTTTGAGATAATGAAAATATCTATTAAGAATAAACAAACAACAACGCAACCTAGCAGGTTTTTTGTTCTACACTGATTTAAGTTTAGGGCAGTTAATAATGACCACCTTTGGGGAAAATAAACAACAACAACAACAAAAAAACACAACCTAAGCCTGAAGAAGGATTTACACACATCCTCTAGATTCTGATGCTAAAGGTGATTAACATTAACAATGACCAAGTTCTTTGTTTCTGACATGGCTGGTTTGCAAACAAGATGTACAGATTGTTCTGAGGCGATGCAAGCGCTGCAGTGAGGAAGGGAAAACACGCCACTGCTTGTGCGAGCGGATGCATCTTTATACTCTGCTGAACTCTATGGTATTGAAATCATGTCTGTTCACTCTGAGGCCAGGTTGCCACAGCTCACGTGCTTTACAGACCTGGGGAGTGATGTGATTAGCTATCCTCTGTCCCAAAATGAATACAGGACAAGTCTACCACGTCCCCTTCGTCACCTTACGGGAAGGACACGTAAGGTTTGGCTCCCACAATATTTTACTGAAAAGGCACATTTTCCTAGAGTTCTTCCCTCTTGGCAGGGCAATTCTCATCTTTAATAAGCATAACAAGTCTCATGATAGCTACACAGGCATGGAAGTAGGTTGTAAAGAATTACATTTACTTTACTACTCCATCTACTACTCCTAATACATCTACACTACATGGCTACTACCGCCTGTGACTGCACTATTCAGATCCACCTAGTTGCAAGGAAGGAGACATTGGTTGGCCTCTGGGATCCATCCTAAAATATTTAAACAAACTGCTAATCATCACAGTAATTTTGGCTCCTAAGAGTAAGGAAAAAAATGAAAAAGAAATTCAATTTCCTTGTAAGAATGAGATAGAGTATCAAGCAGAGATGTGCCAAAATTCAGGCTTCACCTTTAAAAAGCAAACCCAGGTCTTTATTGCAATATAAATGGGAACAAAACTGGGATTATACTTGGATGAAAGGACTGGTAACAAGAGTCCCAATTAAATTTATACCAGCAAAATCCAGCAATGTGTCAACCAGTAAGAAATCCAATTGTTCTGCAGCCCCTGGCTTCCTACCAGGCTCAGCAATCAGAGAAATACAACTACATCCAAAACTATTTCCAAAAATTCGTATGGAGAACTTCTAAGGGACCCGTATTACTTTTCCTAACTTTTTACAATGCATCATGTTCTCTGAAGTGCCTTTATTAGTGCATTCAGGCTTTTAATAAATTGAGAGACCATCCAAGATCAGAGATTTACTTTCTTTCAAGCAGCACCTCCAAAAACCCTTCCAACATTCAGAAGTTCAAACCAAATGCTGGCTATCACAGTGTGCTCTTCCTGACCTGAATATTTCAAATTCGGTTTTCTAATGAAAATCTCCCATCAAACACTTTTTTTTTTTTTTTTTATTGACAATGGTGCTCTCCTCAGAACAAAGAGACGACACCTCGAGAATAAGAAATGTGTATCTGCAACCCCTCCATATTTTACTGGCGACAAAAGTTCTCTGGCTTCATGCTTCCTCCATACAAAAAAAACCTACGGGGAAAGCTGTGCCATTAAAATCATAGGAGAATCAAGAGTGCACTAAGAGCCCATTATTGCTGCTAATGAGGCTGATACCGCTGCGGCGAGTTGCTCTTTGGCGGCTGCTGCGCCACAATTGAGGCAGCCTGATGGACTCAGAGCCGATTGTCGAACACCCAGAAGGCAGCACAGGGAGGTCACGGGTCTGTGCAGCATCAGACACATGGGGAAAGCCAGGAGAAGAGAGATTGTTTGGAAAATAGGGAGTATGCAAATGTCTTTATCTTAGCAGAATAAGTGTCTGACAGAGGAGAGCTCTGCTATTAAACGCCAGGATCGCTCCTGTGCTCCACCCAGGTGCCTGCAGCCTATTCCAACCTCCCTCAGCCACTGCAGTGGAGCAGGAGGATGACTTCAAGGAGCTTTCAGAGCAAAATGTCACCACTTCCCATGAACAACCTGAGATATGGCACACACACCCCCACATCCACCCAACCTGTGCAGCTCCCAGCTCGGCGTACAACTGTGCAGTTTAAAATACGACAATCATAACTTCACATTTTCAGATGGCACCATTTGTTACGGGATGGGTGCCTGCTGCTGCGTGCTTTATCTTCTGCACATGGAAAATTTACAGTCGCTCTTGAAAATGTTTCTGAGAAATTCAAGGAACTTGCTACCAACTTGCAGGGTAAAGCAGCTCCCATAAATTGCTGCCTGGTGACACAAACACACCGGTGCTCGGGGAGGGAAGCAGGGCTCTCACAAGCAGCTGGTGACTGACTGTACTCATAAACAGCACACACAAAGCAAATTAACCAACGGAGGCATGACCACGTGGGGAAAGCTACGCTGAACTCAGTACTCCTGCTTTCACTGGAAGAGTAAGACAGAGTAAGTGTTGCTGTGCCAGGCAGGTCAATGAACTCATGGAATGGATTATTGGATCTTACATACTACAAAAATATTACTATTTATACCCAAAACATGACTCAAAACTGGAAAAAAAAATCCATAAATGTCTAAGTCCATATGAAAGAGACTGGTGTCTCCCATGATTCCAGAAATCACTTCACCACTGGTTCTATTTTCCGCAATTAATGGACGCATATACATTGATAAGCAAGTATTTATTAGCTAAACTTAGAATTTAATTCCATATTTAAATGAATTCACTTCAGATTAAATTATTTATATTCATTCTTTAAAGATACAGACAGCAAATATAAGAGGTGGGTATTGATAAAAACCTGTGGAAAAGCAACTGAAAACTGGGAAAAATCAACTAGTAGAACACCAAAAATCCCAAGTTAAGAGACCTGGTAAGATGACAATTACAGCTAACAAATAAAAAAGCTAATGTATTTCCACGATCTCCCATCTCTTGCAAGAATTACTGTATCCCTTGATACAATCTCTTTTTTTTCTTCCTTTAATGAAACGCCATTCAAAAGCCCTTCAAGAAGAACAACTGGCAGCAGCTGCAATATTCTTTGGATTTTTAAAAAGAGATGAGATGACCTGATTGAAAAATGCTGGTCAGTAACAATAGCTTTGTCCCATCTTTCCCTTTTTTTTTTT
>VZTF01001738.1:399189-420772 GCA_013397755.1 Cnemophilus loriae
TTTTTTTTTTTTTTTTCCCCAAAGGAGAAAAGTGCTCCCTGACTGAGAAAAGAGTGGGCACAAAGCGTGTTCTCCTAATCACTCAGAGGCAGCAGGTCCCAGCTGAGCTCTACCAGGCAACAAGCTTTCTACTTTCTTTCAGAGAAAGGGAGGTAGACCTCATTTAGAGAATTTAGAAGTTGGGTGATTTTTTTATTCTCCCTTGTGAATAGCAGTGGCTGCAAAACAGGCTGACTAATGCTGCAGCAGCTCTTCAGAGCCACATTGGGTTCATTGTGCAAGACAAGAAGAACTTGGTGCCTCTTCCGCAGGAAACAAACACGTGTGGACACCCAGGGACTGTTCTAATTGGTCAGTACTCCTAATTCTACAGTAAGTATTAATAAACCTGAATTTTGATCTGTTTAAAGTTGTTTCTAATGAATCATCCAAGTATTTTTCAGAACAGATGAGAGATATAGTTCTGTCCCTGTTTCAAATACTATAATCTGCAAGGAAAGAAAAAGCCAATGGATAATTTGGGCTGATTTCTCTTGACCCTGACAAGGAATGAGACAGAACACAGAGCCAGGGGTTAATTTGGATTTCATAATTTAATGACTGGAGCCTGTCAGTCAGAAGGAAAATGTGCTAATAAAATCAACTCAGGTGCAAGGGGGGATTAGGACTCCTGTCTCTGTGTGGGACTGCAGTGGCCAAAGGTTATCGTTGAGAATATTAAAACTAAAAGATGCTGATAAAACAGCTTAGCATGTTTAGCAGCTGCTGCACAAACACAATAATCATTTCCACACTGAGCACAGAATCGATACAGAGAATTACCTCCAAATGCCTGCCAGGGTGTTCTCAATGTCACCAGGGAAGGTCTGCCTGAAATCCCCGAGTCATCATCCCAGCACCTCTCCCACTCGCTGCCCTCACCGACACTTTTTCTAACTCTGAAAACTCTGTTTGACATCCTGCACTTCTTCATCTGCCTGGCTCCATCCTCTCCATCCCATACTTTGAGCACAAGGGGGACCAGCAGAATTATTTATTTCTTAGGCTGCTCCATCACAAAAGAAGAGACATAAATTTTGTCCAGAAGAATTTCAAAATGACTTAGGCAACCATCTCCCCCCCCACCTTCAAATTAATAAAGAAAATCCGTGACCAGTTTCTACTCCTCTCTCTAGCTTTGCAATTCAGTATTTTTTTTTCTTTCAAAATTTTACTTTCCAGTAAATAATTTGATTTTTTCTTAACTTTGTAAGCTTCAGAGCTTTGCAGTTACTTTCAGAAACTCTAGGTCCTCTTGTTATTCTGAATTTCTCTCAGTCTTTTATTTTTGAGTCTCTGTGGCTACCATATCTTCTCAGCTTTAAAAAAAAAATATATATTTCATGCATTTTCATAAAACTTTTTTCAAATGAATGCGCTGCACTTAACAAACCTACAATTCAGTGCTCTGCGCATCCCAAAGCAAAGCACCAAGAGCCAGCAAGTCAAGCAAATAAGAACAGTAATTACAGAATTAATCTACTTTTACTTTTGATTTGAAGTAAACTAAAGCAAAATTAATGTGGTAAAGAATTCCACAGAAGTGTTGGATGAGCAAATTCTACTTAAGTAAGTTAAAGAAAGAGGAAAATGAGACATTAAAACAGAATGAGTAATGTAGTGGAAAACCACTGGGTATCTACAAAAAGAAAACAAAATGGAAAGGGTTATAGTACCTGGGCAGGGATAACGTGCAAAAACCTGTTACTTATATCTAACACTTTGGTAGCAGAACTATCATAATCCATATTTCATCCTTGAGGAAAAAATAAAATAAAACCTCCCACCCTCTCCATGATATGCTGTAATATTTAATCGCCATCTCTAAACTGTTTGCAACACTCATTCCTTAAGATCAGAGGTAAAAAAAAAAAACAAAAACAAAACAAAACAACCAACCAAATTATTAAACGCCCAATCATATGCCAGGTGGCAAAATTAAAAACAAAAAAACAAAAACAAAAAAAAAAACAACAAAAAAACCCCAAAAACCAAAAAGCTTTTTAAAAAACAGTTATAAGCCCTGGTAAAAGTCTTTAAGCCTACTGAATAACTTTAAGTAAGTCTCTTGAAATAACCATATCTTTTAGGTTTTTATAGATTTTTGCTCTCCTACATCTGATTCATGCTGCAAACAATGCACGAGCAGTAAAGAAAATCAGGAAAATATTAAACAGAAATCCAGTGTGGAGAACAGCAGCTGCAGAAGTAATCTAAGTTCTGATGGTTAAGTTTCAATATCCTTTTGAACAATGGAGAATATGTTCACTTGCTTGAACATCACTTATTGAACTCTAAGATCACATTACAAGAGCTACACAAGATAGTAAGGATTGTTGAAGACACAATAGTGGTCCTGGAACAGGAGTAGAGATAAGGAGAGAAAGATGCTCTCTGGGAAGATGTAGTACACAATTTGAGTTCTAGTGTGAAAACTACTGTTTGGTAACTCTTCAGCCAATCCCATGCAAATTTATGGTTAAAGCAATGTTTATTGTTGGCATAAATCTGCTTTTCTACACCTCTGTACGACTGAGTTTCTGAATCAGAGGTATAAAAAGTACAATTTCTCAGCCAGCAGCTTCCCTCTGTTAGGAAGTGTGCAGGCTCCTGAACTTTTACCGTCGCAGAGACTTTGAAAGCTCTGCATGGTACAGACTCAGGAGTCAAGGCAGACTGCCTGGATTTTCCAAAGCAGCTGTAATTTCAAGATTACTTTAGGAGATCAAGATTTAGATTGGAGTGTGATTTTTTTTTCTCACAGAACACCCTGCTCTTCATGGCTGGAATGGAAAAATGGCATCAACCATCCAGCAGCAAGTGTCAGCTGGAATATTCTTATAACCCTGAAAAATCCGAACCTGGACAAGCCTATGGAAAGAGGTTGAGATAGAGGTGGAATAAGACTAGAAGGAAAGGAGATTTTAGACGATAAAAAGGACAATTTGAGTAGTCAGAAAGCAATGCAGCTGGCAGAGGAGGCAGTTTCCACACACACACATGCAATCAGAACCCTATGGTGTGCTGACACCTGCCCAGTGGCTCCTGATAATACGAGCACATTGCCAAGAATCCTCCCAGGAATCTCCGTTCCTAGGGTTTTGAGGTTTGGGACCGTAGCAGAGCTCTGTGTGACAGCCGTGATCCTCTGGGAGGGTCTCAAAAGGCAGCCCTTGAGCAGGAGCAGACTGGCAGGGCCAGGGGCTGCTGCTGAGCTCACCTGGGAAGCCACAGGAGGTGCACGGAGCGAATGACACCAAACCCACCCCGCCTGCAGGGCCGCTCTTGTCCGTCTCAGTGAGGACCGTCACTCATCCTGAGGAACTCATGGCCCTCACTCCACGCTGCTACTGCTTTTCCCCTGCTATTTCAGGAATACCAAATGCCAAGTCTTTTCCTGCCCCTAAGCCTCTTACCCCAACGTTGCCTTTTTCTGCACATGGCTTTGTTTATTCATTTGGCTCATGGTGCGACTGGCTCTAGCCTAGACTCATGCCCTGCTTTTCTAACAACTTCTTTAGTTTTGATTTGTTTTACTGAAGAATAAGATATCCTTAAATATGAGCATCCATATTTCACACTTGACATGAAATCCTGCGTGGGGGAGGTGGGGGGGAAATACCCATCCTACCCAAGAAGAGATGGGTGCTGAGAACCAGCTTTGACCAGGAAAAGCTGCTGCCTTTACAAGTTCCTCTTTGTCATTGGATTCCAAACCAAGAAGCCTAAGTACTAAATACTATTATAGATTACTTTTTAAAAATTTGATATTTTATTCTGAAAGCTTTATTGTAAAGCTTTGTGTTTAATTGGTATCTAAGCTTAAAAAACACAAAGACATATTCTTTGAAACACTAGTAATTATTTCCAAAGGTTGGACTCGATAGTCTTAGAGGTCTTTTCCAACCTTAGTGATTCTATTATTCTATCCCACATCGCATTAGAATTCTTTTTACTATGTAATATTTTGCTTATATTTTTCCTTGTGGTAAAATATTTTCCCTAATGGTGTCACTAGAATAATTATCTGCTGTTAAGACATCTGTCCTTCTCTATGAGATGGTATTTTGGTTTGAGTTTCAATAATTATGCTAGTCACATAATTGAGGTCCTTGCAATAGGATCTCAGGTGCTGTGGTGGTCTGTGCAGGAGCCTCACCAGCACAAAATACATTTTCCCATAAAAAAATATTATAACACATTATCTACATTTCTCTAAATTTTAGTTTCTCTTTGGGCAATGAACACTTTGAAAAAAATTAATTCTGCGAAGTAAATATTTTAAAATGTGTAATGTGCGCTACCCTGTGGCTACTCAACATAGATATAAGCTTATTATACAAATTATTATTTTTCTGCCAGTAACTCAGGGCAGAATTCCCTTTAACTGTAACGTTTCCATTTTCTTGTTGATGCATGAATAACTCAATTTCTCTTATGCTGGAAATATAGTAGAGATGCACCTCTATTAAAAAAAGCAGCAGGTATTTTTTCCTGACTGTATTGAATGTAGGTAGGGGGCAGATTTAACATATAATCAGAATCCTCTTTTACAGACTTGGATTTTATAACAGACTCCCTTTTGAAGTTGGTACTCTCTGATGAGGCATATTGGATCTACCAAAAATTGAAGTATGAAGTGTTAATTAACAGAGGTGATGCTAATGAAACATAAATATTCTAGCAGCTTCACGATAAAGAAAATGACTTTCAGATAATTTTTGGATCATGCTTGCCAGTACCACATTAAACTGTGCTATACTTTAAAATTGCCCTTTTGCTTGCCTAGATGTCTGATAGCAGCTTAATTAGTAGCTTACATCCAGTGAGAAAACAGAATTTCTTATCCTTTTCTTACTTCTATTTTTTGAAACGTTAGTTGCATTAGAAGTTCCTTTCTAGTTTGGTGTTTGCAGCCTGGAAACTGAGAAGTTTGGCCCAAGCTCCAAATGGTTGGGACTGAAGATGAATGAGGAAAATAGGAAGAGGCAAACCAAAAGAAAAACTGTCAGGAAAGGATCCAAAGTGTGCATTTTCCCTCTCCTTTCTTCCCATTCACAC
Organism: Cnemophilus loriae; assembly: GCA_013397755.1. Classification (NCBI taxonomy): domain Eukaryota; kingdom Metazoa; phylum Chordata; class Aves; order Passeriformes; family Corvidae; genus Cnemophilus; species Cnemophilus loriae. Next base: position 404,290 of record VZTF01001738.1, read on the forward strand.
AAAAACCTGTTCTGACATTAAAAGAAATCATTGCAACAAAGCAAAGGTCCTCATTACTTCTGAGGAGGTAGTCTGTCTAAATTTGGGACAAATGAGCAAATCTAACACAGTTTAGTTTCATTTCAAGAGGACTAAGGACAGTCTTTAGAAAGATTTTCTACTATACTTGAAAAAATCCTCCAACTTCGGTAAAAAAATATAAAATATATATTTCATCTCGGTTTTCCTTTGGTCCATAAGAAGCAGTGAAAAGTGAAACCATTTTACCAAGTTCACTTTTCCAAACGCTAGAATCTATGTCAGTACTTTATAATCTAAGGGAATTTTAAAATATATCACTAATGGCTATTTAACTTTCAAATGGAAATGGTGGAAGGCTCATCAAACTTACACTCCTGGGAGCAATCCTGAACTAAAACAGAGATGACCAGAAGATACAACATAATTATTTGATCTCTAATTTCTTAGATTGGTTGATAAATATCTCTATGAGTTGATCATAGTAATTGTTAAAAGTGCTTTATAAATGAGCTCAGCAGCACCATGCCCATAATATGGCAGTAAAAAACTTCTCTACCCTTACATCAAAACCCAGAAATTGAGATTTATGCTTAATAGTAATTAGTGGGGAACTACAGGATCTCACCCTGCTTGTTCAAAAATGGTCACTATCACTTTGAGCGAATAAATATTTGCCTCTGTACTGGTTCCAGTAGACTACTGAATGAAAAAAAACTGAATATTTGATCATTTTCAGTTTTTAATTGAATATTCATTCTGCATTTTGTCCAACTCTTTGGCAGATATACTAAATCAAAATTCCTGCTGGAGTTCTACTGACTGTGCTTAATTGATAACACCGGCTAATTAAATTTACAACTTCTATGCATACTAATTCTCCGTTTTTATTTTGGCACTCTGAAATTCCATCAAGCTCCTATTAATAAAGGATGCAAACATGGGTATGTAGCCATTTCTGTTGCTTAGCATACATGTGGAGTTTCAAAGCGCAGAACTTAGAACTTATAATAAAATTGACACCTTTTGAACTCACCTGGAATAGAAAAGACAACCTCAAAAAGCCAGACTTTTCTGAACCTACAGTGATCAAAGCTGTGGTTTACTTAGGAAAGATAATGATAGGAAATTTTTTTAGATCAAGATACATATTATCATGTATTGAAAGCCTTAGGGTATGTTTTAATTTACAATATCCAACTTACGGTTTCCTTCCTCTGCAAAAAAAAATATAATGCACAGTTTTCACTGGCAGTGATGGGTGCTCTCTGGATTTACCCAACTAAACTCAAAACATTTCGGGACTTTGTCCCCATGTGATTTTTAATCTTTGTAGATCATGAGATTCAGAAAAAAAAACACTTCCCAATCTGTGGATTTGTCCTTAAAATGCATTCACAGGTGGTTGGATTATTTTTTCCTTATTGATCTGAGGCTTCTTGTGCACAGAAGAATTCAATGAAGAGGGCCACATCTGTATTGCTATAATTGTCACAATCACTCTCATTTTGCAGCCACAGCTCTGATTGCACAAGTTGCTATTGGATAAAAATAAAACACTTTTTTTTTTTTTGCCTATTTGATATCAGCATCATCTCACACCATCTTGAAGGAAAGAAAAGTAACAAAGACCAGACAGGACAAGGAACTCTTGGGTTCAGAGCAGCAGCAGGACTCCTTCCCACTGGTGCTGCACGTTTGGCCACCCAACAGCACATTCCAAATCTGAGATTATAATACTCACACAAGAAGCTGAGATATTTGACAGCAGTTGAGGAAAAAAAAAAAAAAAAGTTGTAGGGTGAGTGGGAGATTCAATTTTCCTTGAGATGTTTTGCTCTTTGATTTATCTTCCTATTTCAAAAGATATTTTCTGTGCATTAAAAAAGAAAAATATTGTAAGTACTACAGCACCCCAAAGCAAAGAGATGTTTTTAAAACTGATTTAGACCATTTAATTCAAAGAACTACTTTATCTGAAGTCAGAGAAAAGTGGCTTTGACAACCAATACTAAAACCTGGATCTTTCAGAATGTTGTGTTAATAAGACTTGAATTTGATGGATGAATTTCGCTGACCTCACCGTAAACCTTTTACATTATAGGGATGTCATAAACAGCACTCAGCAAATGTGCTCGTTGAAGAGAGGAATGAATGTGGATACATTGGCTCTTATTGGCACATCATTGCTTTGTTAGATTTCTGAAATCCTGATGCACTTCAGGTCACTGATAATAACCAGCAGTCATTCCCAAAGGATTTCTCACAGCGTAACCCCAGTGAACTCGTGCTTCTGTCTATTATCCACTCCAGATGTGTGCCTCTAAATAAGCTGAGATTTACAGCCTTTGGGAGTAGTTAGTAAGTGGAAAATGAAAACAAATAACTACGTGGTTTTCCGTATGATAAAATATATCGAATTTCAGGAAGACTTTCATTACTGCTAAGATTCTCAAAGAATATGGCAAAATATACAACTGTTTGTCAGAACAGCTGTTTCGTTTCTTGGAAAGGATGAAGCCCACCCTGTGTCAGCCCCTGAATTAGGCAGCAGTAGTAAGTTGCAGTAGAAATCCTTCTGAGGGCCGGTAAAATTCATTTCTTTACAAGAGAGACCAAGTAAGGACAAGGCAAATGGACAAGGAGGAGAAGGAGGAGCCAGGAGGATGAGGAGGATTTTCCCTGTGGCTCAGAGTGAGCTGCTGCCAGCTCCTCTGGGACTTTCCACAAATCCTTCCTGACCTGAGGGGTGACACCAGAGCAGAGCACGAGGCTTGACCTCACTCATCCAACTCCGTCTGTCAGGTGGAGCAGTCTCAAGTCTTAACACACAAAGTCTGATGAAGGCTGTGGATCCTGCAGCTGTGAAGAAGTGTAAGAAGAGATTCATTGTGGATCTCTTCTGTGCCTGGCCTGGTTAGAATTATTGATTGCATTACTAGGAGCTAATAGACAACCAATGACATGGCCATGCTACGGCCATGGAGGAAAAAGTCATGGTTATGGAGGTTGTAGAAGAAAAAAATTAAATTTCTCAAAATGGATGAAAGAAGTCCATAAAATTAGGCAGAAAAAGGAGATCGAGATGCAACACTGTGAGAGATGCTTACTTTCCCAGAACAAAGGGCACACGCTCCTCGTCTCCCCACCAGCCCTTTTTCTAATATTTTCCCCAAACAATGACTCCTGGCTCCTGGCAGAGATTGGATCCTTGGCCAGATGGACCTTTGCAGAGAAGTTATTTTGGGGTCAGAATTAAAAGGAAAAGTTTCTCCCGTTGCCTTCTAATCCCCCTTACATTTACCTTTCTCGGTTACAGTACATAAAGCTATTGAATTAGCCAATAAAGGCCAAGTATTAAAGCTATTATTTCTGCTCTTCTGAAGTTACACTTGAGAATAGAAGGCTTGGAAGAAGTTCTGCTTGATCCTTAGGGGGACAAAAGGCTTATTTATAAAAAGTAACAGATGTAGCTAGATGAAAAGAAGCCAACCATACCATTTGGAAAAAAAAAAAAAAAAGAGTAATCCTTCACTCAGCAAAAAAATGGATACTTGCAATATGTGAAGATGCTATTAAAATGATCCTGAAATTTTCAACTTAAAAAATCCTTTTGCTCATAAGTAAATTGAATTTTTTTGGGGGGGGAGGGGGAAAAAAGAAAGAAAGAAAGAAAAAAAAAAAATCCTTAACTCACTGAATCATTTGGGCAGGATTTTTCAGACAGTCATGAATGTGGAAGGCTTCTGTAGTTTTATCGATAAATGTGTCTTTTCTTCTTCTATTATAATTCTTATATTCAATAAATGAGCTTCAAATGTCTCAGTTTATATTTGAAAATGTTTCTTCTGCACCTGATAATTTGCACTAGTAAGCCATGGCAGTGCATGCAGCTCCCTGCTGTGCCCTTACAATGGATGCCCAAGAAGAATTTAGGCTGAATTCAAACTGTGGGCAAGACAACAGCACGGCACGTGGGTGACAAATGGGTGCCCCTCCTGCTCTCTGGGAGAGTTTACACCTGATTTGGAAACACATTTCTTTTTGCACGAGGCTGTACAACTACCATGGCATGGCAGCACGTTTCCTAACAAGAGCCTTGTGGCTTATAAACCTTAACATATGAGGTTATTTTAATTCCTTCGTCTAAAAGCAATTCTCCCAGGTGGCTTCTAAAGACCAAGATAAGTTATATTTGTGTGACAGAGAAGCAGACAGGAAGCACAATATTTTACTGATGATTTGAAAAAGTCATCAGCGAGCCGCAATTTGTATTCTAATGAACGTGAAATGTGTTGTTGCCATCCCTTAAAATAACTTATCAACCAGCCAGAATTATCCTAACTCTGGTCTCTTAAATTCTACCACACATCCATGATAAGTAGAGCTCAATGGGCCTAATCTAGCACTATTTTTGCTGACAATTTGGTGAGCAATACAGAATTAATTCCACAGACACTGCTGGAGGAAATTCATGGTGCTAAGGATTAAAACCCAGTGACAATGATTACCATAGGTATGGGGTTGGTATTTGCAAACTGCTTTTTGTACTTATCTCCTTCCAGGAATAAAACTTGTTCTTGAAGAGACTGAATAAAAGGCAAAAAGGACATAAGCATAAATATATAAATAGCTGTGGGTTGGCATTAGGAGGAACATAACACCTATGTCACTTGATTTTTAATGAACAAAGCATGTTGTGTAGCAATTGAAGAAATAGAAGAAACTTGAACGGAAGGACCAAAGGATTGAGAAAAATGCTTCTTCCATTGCTGATTCAGGATGCTCAGCTGCAGCAAAGGTTACCTATGTTCCATTCAGTGGAAGTAAAAATCCATTTCCCTACATTCAACACCAATATGCCTTTCAGAAGTTGGGGGTTGATTTTTGTTTTTGTCATGTTTGTTTGTTTGTTTGGTCAGTTGTTTGTTTGTTTTGTAATGAAACAGAAGAACATTTAGGAAACTTGAAATATGCCAGTAATGTCGCTGTAAGCCTCCAGTTTCCCTCTCAGTTTTGGTCCTGAGTGAGCACCAATTATAATCCTCTTCAAAAATAAAGAAACAGCCAAAACCTTGGTTGAAGCCATTATCCCTCTGAGCCTTTTTGATCATAAGGCTCCAAAGGATATTATTAGCACAAGCTTTACATGTTTTTGTACAACAATTATGCAGGTTTAATGTTTTTCTTCTGCATATTTACAATTTAGAATTGATCTGGGTGCTGGAGGTTATTTTCCTCTCATACAAGCAACAAGTACAGTATCAACAGCTACACCCATGGGAATAATACCTTCAGCAGGGAAGCCCAGGCCCATCCATTTTCTGTAAGAGCTGAATGGGAATGACTACTCAAAGTAATAGGTTTTAAAATGTTTTCTGAGATAAAGCAGCAGTACTCCAGCACTTTTTTTTTTTTTTCATTGTGATTCTGTTAGGAAACAGGTAAGCAGCAACAATTCAGTATGTAATTCCATTTACACACAGATCTGAATGTGGACTTGAGCCTCCTTTGTGTAATTCGGGGCTCTGGAATTGTCACATTCGGTGTATCTCACTAAAGCCTTGTATTATAGATTGCAAATGCAGAACAGTTGTAAAGTTTCCCGTCCCTGGGGAAAGTGCAGGCACTGCAGATTTAGAGAGCTCTGTCTGCAGGCGAGAGAGAGCCAGCCAGAAGCTCTGTGCATCAGCTTTTCTCCTGGCCAAGGAAAAAGTGACCTTGTTCCTGTCCTTCTTAGCAGGTCTGAAAGGCATGGAAGGAACTGCATGAGAAGTAAGCAGCAGCAGTGGAGAGGAAGTGGATATCTCAGCCCTTGGGGCTGCAGCACAAATAAGACCGTAAATATATGCATGTCTACCTTTCTTGGTGCTTTTTTTGCTGTATTTTTTCATGTTCACCTTCTCTCTCCTGCCTTTCCCCCCAGGCAGGCTGTTACTGTCTATCACCTTGCCGTGGACCAGGTGGCACTGACACGTAGGAGAAAGCAGCAGCAGCCCTGATAAAGGATGCAGGAGCCACACGGATAATTATGTGTGGTGCTGGAAGGAGGAGCAGCACAACAACTGGCACCCAGCTCCTCTGTGCCCATCAGCAGGTGCAGCAAGAATCCATGGAACTAAACAGCACCCTGGGAATACAGGGGCTGGCTTAAAAATAATCTGTCAGTGGGCAGAAAGGCTGGGCAGACTTCAATCCGCTCTCCTCTCTGGTTGTGCTGTTCAGCTGGGCACACTCACGTGGGACTGAGATGCATATTCATACACACATTTAAGTGCCCAGAGGTGTATTATAAGGTTAGGTTATATATCTTGCACTGATCTCTGTTGGAGGTAAAGTCAGCTTTGCCTGCATCCACGTGTTCAGGTCAAGCTCCTGTCCCTGAGTCCCGCAGAGATGCTCTTGTCCTCTCTAATAACACAGCTCGCAGAGCAAATGTTGTGTGTCTCATGAGCTCCAAAATCAGAAGGCATATAGAAAAATGTGTGAGGGAAAGGCTGGGATTTGACATGATAATCTTTTCATGGCAAAGCCATTGGACATTCATTTTTGTTCATGTATAATTCAGAGTGGGTATTCAAGCTGAAAGGAACACATTGTGTGTGCAGTTAAGCACTCACGGTAACGAAGAATTTAGGAATAACGTTAAAAATGAGAAGAGTAGTGCTCTTCAGAACACAGCTACACTTTCCAAGTGTGTTTTTTCCACTTGAACAGACAGTTTACAGCTCTTGAAGCTGTTGGACTATTTCAACCAAGCAAAAGGCTGGGACTTTTAAAGATACTATATTCTGACAAGATTTGTGCAAATCAAGAGCTTGGCATGTGAGAAACTTATTTCCTGCCTCCATTAACCGGGAAGCTGTGAAAAACCTCTCTCCCTGGTTTGCCCCAGTGAGTTTGGCAATCACCTCACATGCTCTGCTGTGCCAATGAACCCTGGGGCAACATTCTTGGGATACCCACACAGGGCTGCTCACTGGGGTGAAGCGTGGGGGACAAGGGAGGGTTTGGGGAGCACTGCAGGGAGGCAGGCAGGGAGCTGGAGGGCAGGGTGAGGAAAGGCAGACTGTGCAGGAAGGATGGCAGCAGAGTCAGGCCTGGAAAGAACGTCTGAACTAGCTTAAAAAGGGGAAAGGGACACTCATGGGTTTACAGCAACCTGGCTTTTCTGGGGGATGGATGAAGATGCAGGATACTATTCCATTTTTAATATAATTTATCATTGTGAAAGAACTATTTTTTGTTTTCTCTTGGTTCTTGGTGATTAACTATGTTTTCACTTTATGATTCACTATTTCCTTGGTCTTTGCACCATTTCCAGTAGTTGAATCCTTCTTTTCCCCCTTTCCAGAAGGCTGCTGCATTCTTGCCTTTCAGAACAGCAGCATCTCTTCTTCCTGATTCCTGCTTTAATCCCTCCAATACTCCTACAGTGCCTTGATTCACATCTTACATTCCTCTCTCTGGTTTTCAGAGTTCTAGCCCCACATTCTCCTTACCAGGTGTTTTCCTATCCTGTGCAAAGACCAGACATATAATTTCCCTGCCTCTTGCACTCTGTCTTATTTCTGTCCTCTGCTCTGTAGCATGAGAGCCTCTGCTCTCTCTGTGTAACAGCAGTTTATAGGCACCTCCAGGACTTCCTCCACCGTCAAACTTCTTGAATGGCCTGCAGCTGTTTTTCAGCTGATTTTACAAATGTCTTGAGGTGTTAAAGTGAATACAATTCCCTTCAGCCTGCATGGCTTAGAATCAGATATTTCTCCTCTATACCAAAAGGCAAACGTGTATTTGATGCCTCTGACGGCTGCCTTTGTTCAGGGATCTATATGTCTGCTGGTAGACTGTTGTGGCATGATAAAAAACCTAAGAAGCAGTAAAAATATTAACTGTATTTCAGCTGACAGCACATATATCTCAGTATTAACCATGAGTACACAAAGAATATCAGCTTGTTTTATGAGCAGGCTCTGCTGCAATTGTAGTAATAGACCTGGTGCTATTAAGGAGTGACAGTTTGTTGTGTTTGCATTACAACTGTCAGGTTCCAGGCTTGTACAGACCTCACTCGGCTGCCTCTGGAACAACGAGCATGAGAAGCGGAGCGGAAAGATTAACTGCAAATCAGCCTGGAGGAACTACACAGGTGAGGCAAAGTTTGTGGAAGGGTAATGGCTCTGTGCTTCTCAGGAACAGACAAGCTGTGAAGGGGAAAGTCTTGTTTCCCAGCCCCAGGTGAGATCAGGAATGTCAGAGATTTAACACACGAGCTATTAACTTGCACATACTCCAGTGGGATGTGGTGAAGCTCAATTAATACTTGCAAAATGTTTGAAAATGAAATGCTAAGAATTAACCTTGCTATCATGAACATCAGTGACAATTATGGTAAAATCATGCTTCTCAGCTGTTGATAATTTCTCCCATAGATTCTCTTTTATAAAAGTTATAATCATGTCTTGCTTGTGATAGTCTATTATCCAGCTACCAGCTCCCTTTCAACAAAATCTTCTTAGTAAATGGTTCTAGTTTTCTCTATTTAAAACCATTAATTCTTATCCTTCTCTTATGTTGTATTGCACAAATCTAAACCCCAATTAAAAGGAAAAAAAGTAATTGTGTTGACAGATTATTATCAGTATTTTTCAAGGGCAAAAAATCCTTAGAAATGACTACAAAGTGCAAATATTGTTTACAATTAAAATGCAAATTCTAGGCCTTTAAGCTGAAACTCAGAACATTAATTCTGTACAAGAGAAGCTGGTCAAAATGATATTACATTTCCTTTATCACTTGACATAAACAGACAAGAAGGAATCTGGTAGTCAAGTCTTTCTCTCTCAGATGTATGAAGCTTTCTGCTGAGATCTGTCACCCATCAGGACGCCCCACGAAAACTCATTGTGCTGCTAGGAATGATTTATAGTGCGCTGTGAACATTGTTGTTTCGTGTGGTGAGGTCTTGTTAGAATGCTGATGTATTAAAAGAAAAAAAAGTTTCATCACGTCTTAAACTCTCTGTGATAACGTATAAAACCTGTCTCGGTGGCCATCCAGCCTCAGCACCGCCAGCTGTAAGAACCAGCAGCTTTCCTCTCTGAGGAGCTTTCTGAGATGCAGCCCTTGCCTCATAGCTGACAGCTCCTGATCAATCCTGAGCATCCAAAACCACACTAAGGAAAGGCTTTCTATGCTTCCATCACCAAACAGAATAATCCCTTTGCAACTTAAACCAGTGTGCTTACTGTTAGTCCAATTCTTGTTTAAACATTTCTTTTAGAATTGCCAGTATTCTGGGCCTTTAAGCAATGAAGAATACGTAGTTTAGGTGTTGTGACTCTGCAGTGGTTTCTGACTTGATAATTAATGTTTTAATTAACTCACAGAGCCTTAAATGTAGGGGATATTTCTTATTAGGACAGCTAAAACTACACAATGTACATTTTGGCCAACTTGTATTTCCATGATGGTTTAAACACCGTATAGTAAGGAGATGCAACAGAGTAACAAATTATAACAAAATATTCCAAATACTGATGGCAGTGCCCAACCAAATTTCCCTTCCCCAATTACACGCATCTCTGATATTTCATAAACAACTACAAACCAACATAAATCTCCCTCTGATGCGGGCAGGACACTTAGAGATGTCAGCCTCACTGCACAGCAGATAGCAGAATGCAGATCAGCAGAATCCTGCTGAACTGAAGCAAGAAGGAGTTTTATGCCCAAGAGAGATGCTATGCAGATGCTGAATGTAGGCCTGGATCTGTGTCTAGCTGATGTACAGGCTCACATCCAGCACGGAAACTGTCTGAAAAAGCCTATAGCAAGGAGAGAAATAGGAAAGCAGTCAAGGTTCTGCTCACTTGCATTAGTATGTTAATCAAGGAACGGGATAAAAAGCTTTTTTGTTTTGTTTGAATTTAGCAGACTGCTCCAGCCTACGTACGAGTGTATATTTAGCAAAATTACAGACAAAGCTGGCCATCAAGTAGCTGAGAGAGATCCTTCCATGCATCCAAGGAGGCACAGGGGTTTCCACCTGAAGAAGATCAGGACAGGGCCTGTGGGTTCGCCTGCACTGCAGGGAAAAGCTGCTGCAGGGACAGACTCGATGACCACCCGTGCCTGCAGTGGCCAGCTGATCAATGGAATGGCTAATTGATGGGGAAGGCGTTTCGCTAATTGTGATTGGGTTGCTCAGATCTTACACATTTTTAGTTAAATAAGCTTCTGCCTTGACAGATGGACAGTAGCCTGGTGTCTCTGGAAGCTCAAAGGGTTGGACTTCTAATGGGGGTTACAGGAGTGAGGAAATAATGTTCCCATCTGCAGCATTAAGTATCCAGGATCTGGTACAGAGCAGGGTCAAGGATAGTTTGTTCATATGGATGAACTATTATTGGATGAACTATTGAGCAATATTTCCAAAAATCCCATAATTTGATGAAAATGAGTTTGACTCTACTATTAAAGTAGCTGATGAAAATGCCTTAGTGCCAAAGTAAAGGAGGGAATGAGAATATCAAAATGGGATTGGATGGAAGAAAGAAGAAAGAGGTTACAGACACTGGATCTCGCCGTCACACAGTAAAATCACTCCTAGCTGAATATTTTTACTACTACTTTAAAAACTGGTATCTTACATACTGGTGATTAAAACTGTTCAGTCATTAAAACAAACAAACAAACAAACCCAACAAAAACAAACAAACAACTCCCCCCAAAAAAAACAAAACCAAAACCAAACCAAACCAAACCAAACCAAAAAAAACCCAACCAAACAAAACAACAACAAAAAAAACAGAGTAAGGTAAAGTTTTACAGAAATAAAAAAGAAGTTCTGAGTAAGAGAGATCTTCCATTGAATTTTTACTAGATTGTTAAGAATGGAACAGAATGGAGTGATATTTTTTCTGCACTGGTTGGTAGAATGAAGGGATTTCTCTTGAACATTGAGGAAAAAAGTGGACCTTTCCCTGGCTTTACCAGATGAGAAAGAGCTACGTGGTAACCATTTCCCTTTCTTGCAGAAGATCACCTCATCCAGGCAGCTTCAGTCCATCAGAGCTCCTTTGAAAGGCCTTGGCAGCACGCACACAAAGCTCACCAAAGTCCCCTTTGCCCTTCCAGTGGAAGTTACGGCTCCTGCCGTGCAGGATTTGACCACTCTGACACGAAATACTTCGAGAAGTTCCCATACATTCCTCCCTAAGAGCATCTGAAGCCTCAATTTCCACCACCTTTGACGCTACAGTAAATAATGCAGTAACAGACAGCATTGGGAAAAGACGCTATGAAACAGGAAGTTACATTGGGATTTCAATCCATAAGTACCCAGATTTTAATTGAACACGTTAACGAACTCCCAGGTATAACTCCATCCCTGGATGTGTTTAAAAGAAAAGACTGGATGTGGCGCTCGGTGCCGTGGTTTAGCTGAGCTGTTAGGGCATGGGTTGGACTCGGTGATCTTAAAAAGTCTTTTCCAAGCTGGTGATTCTGTGATTCTGTGAACTCATTTTCCTAGCCAAGGGCATAGTCAGCCAAATTACACAAAGCTGAAGGAACTGTTGTCATTTTTATGTTCAACAAACATGTGAGTAAAAGACCCTGTTCTAGGAGCAGCTACAGAAGGGAACGTCATCATTTGCTCTCTATTCTTACCTTCAATAGAAAACTATTTACACTGAAGAATAAAACTTAATGACAAGGGCTCTACACATACATATCCAATTATTTTATTCTCTCATGACTGGGTTTTTTTATTGTATTTGTTAGAAGACAAGTGTGAGGTGAACTGTGATCTTTCTCAGATGCAGCAGGTGTGATCGCTGTGTTTCTACAAGGTGTAGACAATACAGCTTTAATTTAAGGCCACAGAAAACTAAATAAATCTTATTACTGTTAGTCAAATAAAATCTTTTATTTACTTGGACTTGATACTAATTATAGTAGAGCTTCCATAGTAAGAAATGTCTTCTGATTCATTTATCAAGGACAAAATAACAAATACTGTAATAAGAGAGTGACTTTGGGTCAAACTATATTAATTTACATTGATATAAATTAAGATTAATTATTTGGATTTCTACCATAATAATGAAAAAAAAAAAAATTCTGCTCTGTATTTTGATGTTGTGCTTCTGAATTAAGTTGTACATGTCAAAGTCTTTTATGTGCCAGTTATATTTTTTAATACAATACTAACCATTCCCGCCTCAAAAAACCTGACCAAAAACATTTCCAAGAAACAATAAGGAAATCAAAGCCCTCACTGCTTGTTCTCAATGCTCCAAAATGTCTTTTCTCAAAAAGAATGGAATTCTTAAGCACAGCTTTTAGATGTGCAGCAAAAATATCTTCTGCAATTGTACGCAGCACTCGGATTTTCGGCTGAGCGTGCTCACAACAGTGTGGTGTGGCTCAAGTCCCTGCCAGAGCTCTCCTCGTCAGATGTTCACCAGGTGTGCTGAGATCCAGCACGTGGGGCAGATGCCTCCTGTAGTGAAGGATCTGATTCCTGACACTGGCATAAGAGGTCTTTCAATTTCTTACATCTGGCAGCTCCCAATGCAAACAACATCGAAACCTCTGAAGTGACATTCCAAAGCACCCTTGAAAGGCTATGCCTGGGTGTTTAGGCCAGAGAATTTGAGCTAGCACATGCTGTTTGCACTAAAATCTAAATAATCATGTTACAAATACAGAGATTTTAATATTATTGCTAGCACTATTTTCAAAGTTTGCTGAAGACAGCTATAGTGGGGGTAAAGGAGATCTGCTGTTCCTGTTGCCTCTCCTTTTGATGCAGCTCAAAGGGCAGGGGGCCACTACTCCCTGTTCCAAAACAAGGACTTTTTAAAAGGTGGCTGAGTGTGCTCCAGCTCTGAGGAGCATTTCCAGCAGTGCAGAGCACAGCTGATGGCAGGCAGGCAGCAGCCACCAGGCAGCAGATGGGCAGGTCGGTGGGGAGGTAACCCCAGGCTATCAGCAGACAGCCAGGGCACGGAGAGCAGCACTGTGTGATCAGCAAAAGCACCAAACAGCAGAAAGGCTTTGTCTCTGTGTTCACCACAAGCCATTTATCACACCTGTTGGGTTTTGCGAATGTCTCTTTTCTAAGGTGTTTTGAGGGCATGGCCAGCCCTTCCTCCTCACTGCAGTCTGTGGGATTAAACTGACATGGCACAACCCAAACACTGCACATTTCAGCAGTGCCTTTTTGGAAATATTTGTCTTATCTTAATCCCTGTTTGAATTGAAGGTGTGGTTAGTGTACAAACTTGAAATTGGAAAGTATTGCTAAAGACTTTGGAATCACTGTGGCTGTAACGACCATTGAATCATGAGATGTAAAGGTTGAAGACAAGGGAAGCAATGAAGGAAGGTAAAGGAAACACACAGGTAGCATTCCCCTAAGCACTTGTGAGACATATAGGTCAAATATGAAAGACATGAGGCCCCTAAAGTTTAGGTTTTTACTAACCTAAAGCATTAAAACCTTTAAACATTAAACCATTAAACCATTAAAACATTACTAACCTAATGCATTAAAACAGCATTATTTTGTTACAGTGAAAATCATACTGGTGCAATAGAAAAGCAAATTTGTCTGAGGCACTTCCGATCCTAGTTGCTGGTTGGGTTGGGTGTTTTTCCTACAGCACAGCACATAGATATCTGGTACTGGCTCAAAGCACAGGGAACCTAAGGAGAAAGATGCCCCAAAAACACCTGAATTCTTATGCATGACTTTGGACTTGAGCCCCCATCTCACGTCACATTTGATTTTTCTGTAGAAGTGCACTTTTGCATTCCCTATTCCACGGAATATTTAATCCAGTTTTGTTTGGGTTTTCTTTCTTGGTGATACTTTGGAAAACTGGATGACCTCACATCAGTGGCACTTGGTCTGTTTAGAGAGCAGACAGTAGTTCAGACTGTGAGTGACTAATCTGCCTTTCTATCAAAACAGAGAAAGAGAAGAATACCTCCACCAATTTAGTGCCTCCTTCTGCTCCCAACCTTCTTTTCCTCTCCTGCTGCCCCTCCAGACCTTTCCCAACACCACTGGAATCAGTCCATCTGCATACACACCTTTGACAGACATACTCAGAGGCTCTCCTAATTTGATTTTTATCAACTCAACAGGAAAAAATGTGAATCCTCACCAAATCTCATTAGGCACCAACCAATTACACTCACTTGAACTCCCAAGCAGAGATGGATAAATAATTAACAATTTACTAGATGATTTAAGATTTAATTTTCACTCATAACAAGATTGCTGGTTTTTGGGGTTTTTTTTTGTTTTCTTTTCTAATATTTTTATTATTGCCTTTGGAAACACCCTGTGAACTATTTCTGTAAATAATTCTTGGTGTGTAGTTTCTAGTTGTGTTCGAGTTTCTCTGGGGGATTTGTTACTCTGCACTTACAGGCTGAGATAATTGTCTGAAACCACAGATCCCATATTATGTTTCTATCATGTATTTGGGTGGCTGCAGCAACTATAATTATTTCCTGACGTGAATATCAAATCGGTGCATCTGAAGCAGTTCTGCACTATTGTTTCAAGAACTGAGTTTCTATAAGCATTCTTGTCACTAAAAACTCAAGATGGTCTTGTGGACACACCCACGTTCATCTGAACTGCTGAAATTATGTGTGTGAGAGTGGTTTGCAATCTCTCTGCAATGTCATCCGAGAGCAAGATATGAAACAGATCCATCACTGCATTCGCTGAGGGCTCCTTCTATCCTGGTGCTCTTCCAGCCTCAGGGGCAGGAGAGTCAAACACCAGGCTCAGATCTGGAGTCTGAATGAAAGAAAAAAGGGAAAAATCTCAATAGGCAAGTAACCAGAGCTGGGATCGGTAGGGAGGAACAAGGAGCTGTGTTAAGAACAGAAAAAGATATGGAACTGACAAGGAATGAAAGCAAGCATCCTCTGATAACAATGTATGGAATATCTAATGGGTTAGTTCCAGGACCTAAACAGCTCTCTATGAATAAAACATGCCCCTCTTTGTTGCAGACATTATTCTGCCTGGTTTTCATATTTTTCACAAGTCTTTAGTCTGTCCAGAAACCACGGAAAACAAGAGGGAAATAAAGATATGGTTATTCAGGCATATATAGGTTAGAAAAAATGCATATTTATAAATCCAGAGAACTTGGAAAGCAAGAACTATCAATGAATGGATTTAACCCATACTTAATTAATTCTATTTTTAATTAGTAAATCACCACAACTATAGCAGTATGAAAAAATAGCTGCCTGGAAACCATCCTTCTTTCCAAACTGTGTAATTACAAATTCCACAATACTGAACTCATCCTAATACTACTAAAAATATGTCTATATATCTATATCTATCTATATCTATATCTAATCTATATCTATATCTATCTATATCATCTATATCTATATCTATATCTACTAACAGAACACAGTTTGAGTATTACTAGATAACCAAAATTGTGTAAAATGATTCACTTATCAAAAGAATTAGGAAGATTTTCACATACACAGCTCCTGCTAAAGAAACATGGAGGTGCACATTTTTTCATGGGGAAAAATACCAAGAAATAAAAAGATGTACTAACACATCAAAGAAAAAAACAGTGAAATCCTTCTGGAGAATAAACAGTGTTAAGAGAAAGGAAACCTCAGCAAAATTTTTGTTTGTTTCTTTTAAGACAAGAATGTTTTTTCCCCTAAAGCTAAAATTAGAAGGGGAAAAAAAATCTGTTATAAATATACATCAAGAATGAAACTCATTCCAACACTCTAAAATTACCATCTCTTGTTTTGAATCTTTCTCTAATTTCTTTGAAGAATTCCTTGTCTGCAGCCTATTTATAGTGGAGTTAAATGCCCAATAATTCAAAAGCGAACTGCTTTGGCTGTAAGATTTCTGTGCTCTGCTCCTTGAGTGCACGCTAGGTCTTAGAATTAGCTGTGAATTCATTAAAAATGCTGGTAAGAAGCTGGAAAGCTCCTTTGTGGAACCAGGTAGCTGAAATAACATTGAGACTTCCTTAAAACTCTGGTAGCTGCCGCTGTTTGGACTGACAGGGCATGGGCGGGACATTTGGGAACAGGAGCTTCACTGAGCATTACTTTGGGAATGTTTTTCTATTATTGAGAAAGAAGTAGAAAGACTGGTGAAGCAGAGACAAAAAAAAAAAGGCTGCAAAAACGCCTGGGGCACAGCCAAGGAGTTTCTGGAAGCTCTGCCCTTAAAAACAAAACAACAAAACAAAGCTAAGCAGGAAAGCTGCTGGGATGAATGCCGGAGAGCCGGGAACATCATCTGTGTTGCAATTCCTGGCTGAGGGAAAAGAGCTTTGGATGTTCTCAGTGACTAAATAGGATTGTGTAAAAACAAAATACAAACTAACAAAAAAAACCCCAACAAGCCCAAAACACACACACACACACAAAAAAAAAA
>VZTF01001738.1:420878-466906 GCA_013397755.1 Cnemophilus loriae
CACCAAAAAAACAAATATCCTGAATCCACTTAACAGCTTCGAAGAAAAAGGTGGAATTTAAATGCTGCAATAGAATTCAGTTTCCAAGGGAAGTAGCTAGGAACTGGTCCTCCTGATGATCCATGATGGAACAAACAGTGCAGGTACATTCATAGCTCACAGGTGTCTCAGAAAAATGAAAAAATAGGATTTAAAACAAAGGCTGGACACATAAAAATGAATTAAAGCTGTGTCTGAAAGGTTTCTAGAAAACAGCAGAGGGATGTCTCGCTTTTGGAGATCTAACATCTGTTAAAGTAACAACCAGACTGTCTAGACAGATTATGAAGTCCATTTGTCTCGCGATGGTAAGACAAATCAGGACAAAGTGACTGGTAATGCAATTACTGCTGACAAAAATATTTTTCATTGCAAAAAGGTAGAGAAGTTAAAGGATACTCTTAATGGGAAAGAACTGCAGCAGGGACTTCAGCACCTGGGAGAGGGCTGAAAACGCTGCAGAGCGACTATTTGGTAATATTTGGAATATTGACAGAAAAAAAAAAAAAATACAGCCCAACTTTAGTTCCAGCAGCCAACCAAAAGTGCCAAGGACTTAAAACTTCTATCAGTGATGTCATTCATTTATCCCAGTTTAGAGCCTGGTCTTTTCACAAGGTTTCATTCCAGTCATTTGCCAGGGACAGGTAAGGCACAGTTGAAAGCAAAATAGAGATATAAAGATGAAACTCTATCCAGGCTGATAGAGGACCTTGGGAAGGTTGCCTCCTTGGCATAACAGATGAATTACTTCTGGCATAAACCAGAAATGACCCGGTTTATAGCTCCTGTGAAATTTGTCATGGAACTTGCAGTGATGACCAGGAGAGGCAGGATCTACCGGGGCAGGGAAAGCAAGCTGTTTGCAATAGTCCCCAGCACATCCTGATGCCCAAGATGCCCACGGGATAGAGGGTTCTCATCTGCTCCATGACATTCCTGAACAAATATCATCAGTTTGTAAAATAAGAAAAACAAAAAGTAGTGGGAAAAAATGGAGGAAAGTAGCTGGGGGAGATGTATGTAGCCCCATATTGGCACAGTCACAAAATCTATCAGGGCTGTGTCCTCTTTCTGAAAATTGCCAGGAGCAAATGCTTAGCAAAATATACTACCAGCAAGACATGTGCAGAGTCATCTTTCCTCTGGTTTATCTTCCCAGGAACTGACAGCCAGAGGCCAGTGAACATCTCCAAGTGATGGCTGTGCCAGGTGTACGAGCTACTGATCAATGGTACTACCTGGAATGTGACTAATTCTATTTATTAATATTATTTTTTCTTTTTTCTTCCTTTATTTTTTTTTTTAATTGCAGGGATAATTAGCTATGTCTTGAGTGAAAAAAAAGAAAAAAATGAAGGGAATAGCCACAAAACCCAATGCACCACAACTACTAACAAGTCCAGTTACCCTGCAGATCCAGCACCAAACATAAGCACGAGCTGAAAGTCACTCTCCTGTCATGAAAACAAGAGGCAGCACAACTCGGAGGCAGGCACCAGCCTGTAAGTGCTGTTTACCTCTGCACCTCTGTTTTCTTTGCTTACTGCAAAGTAATAATAATGTTAGTAATGCAATTATGTATGGGAAAGGTAGATATTTGCTGAAACATAATAGTTATCAGATCTGACACGCTGAGACAGCCCAGGGGAGTATTAGCTGCTAGGGCTCCTGTGGATCTGCAGGAGAAATGTTGTACCTACCTATCACTGCCTGCTGAACATTGTAACTGGCAGAAAATGGTACAGAAGAAAATACTGCAGCAAATCTGGAGTAGAAGCCTTTGAGATAGAAGAGACTGCAAGAAGGTGGCATCTCTCTTCAAATGAGCAATTCTACCTTTCCAGTCTGGGACAGCCTTTGTACTCTACAAAAAACAAAACTTAACTGGTCCAGCCAAAAACTGAAACCGGAAAAAAAAAAAATGAAGAAATATTTCTGTGACACTCTACTTGAGTGTCTGGTAAAGACAGAAGAAATTTCCCTGTCTGTGTGCTCACTTAACAAAGGTGTGAGTGAGCCTTGGGTTTTAGGAGTTTTCACCTAGTTCCAAAAAAAAAACCAAAAACAACCTAAAACCCCACAAACTTCACTCAATATACACTCCAAGAGAGCAGGCGTTGCATGTTGATCTTAGCAATTTGATGTATCTGGTACTTCTTGCCTGTAATTACTGATGTACAAAGGTGTCTAATTTTTATTTGGTATCCGAGTGATTAATTTCTGTATGTGCCACTCAGCATCAATGCTGCCTGTATTTCTAACCTGCATAATTTCTTACACTTGTTTTATTCCCTGATCAACATTTAAATAACCTTTGTGAGTTATCCAGTAACTTGTTTATATCAGCATTCCCACAGTTCGATCCACTTAGGTCAGGCAGGAAAAACTTCTAATTAACTATGTTCCTCGAGCATCTAAATTGCTCCGCTTGAATTTCTGTAAAGTTAAAAACCTCAGTAGGGTCAACAGCCTTTTAAAGGATTCTTAAGTCACGGACATCCTGGATGCAATAGCAAGTTCAATCGTTTATTCCTCACCACATTAAAGGGTGGTATTGGCAACTGGAAGCGGATCTGAAGGAGAGGGAGCGGTTGCTTGCAGAGCAAGCCAAGGCCTGGGAATTTAAACTCACGGCTTTTGAACCTGGCCACACTCAGCAGGCTAATGGTGGTGACAGTGCATGACCTGCCTCATCACTTTGTTTGTTATATTAGCTCATAGATTAACGTTCTATTGCGTGCTAAAACCTTTGGAATGTGTGAAAGATGCTTGAATAATTTGGCAAAACCCTAAGGTGCACTGTGAGCTGGAGCTGTGAGTGAGAATTCCCTCTCAATAAATGAAAACACAGACGCTGTAGAACTGGCTGTGTCCAGACTGCAGAGGGGTGACTCTGCTCTTAAAACCAATAAAAAGTTGCTAATTTATTGCTCTCTTGGTTCAGATAAAATATTTACTATCTACACTGAAAATAACCGTATTTTAAAGTTTGCAAAGTTTTGGCATGATGACAAAATCTGCTGTGAAAATATATAAAGCTATTTTCAAAAACAGAACTCCTAGTGGAGTAAAGCACAACAGCAGTGCAAACTTTTGAAACTCCACAGTTAAGACAGATTCTCTAGATGTTCCTAAGTGAAAGATTAAGTCAACTGAATTCTTTTAGCTGGGATCTGATTGTCTTTTCCTAAATCTCATCAGATTTGAAGACCTGTTGTAGACTTGCACTGGGAAGCGATGCTGCCGTGTCACCTGGTCGGTGGCACAGTTCCTGCACAGGGAGGGAAACTCTGCTGGGACTCTGGGTCACATCACAACACTTCACATGGGGCCAGCTGACAAAGTCAGTAGAGAAGCTGCAGGAGTTTTACAGATTCCAACTGCTAGAAAATCCCATCTTCACGTGTTTGACATGTGCTTAGTAAATTATGTAAGTATTTTCATGAGTTATTCAGCAAGGTGATGAATTCCCAACCTTTGCTTCCAAAAAGGCCATATTTGATAATTTTAGGAAATATGCAGCAAGGGCTGAATGCACTGAAATTCCCAGCACTGCTAGAAGCATGACCAGTAAAAACCTGCCAAGTCCAAACACGGTGAAAAGGTCAATTAAGAAAGGCTGGAATCTTAAAAAAAAAAAAAAAAAATAGGCAAAGGTGTTGTGTATTTGAAATGTAAATAAAAGGAGAAATGAAAAATTAATAAATATAGTGCAGATGAAAATTTCTTACTGGTAAACACAGTATTTTTTTTCTCTTGGAGGACACAGTGAACCCTGCTAGGACTGTAAGCCAATGAGCACTTCCAATGCATGTAGAATTCAGCAGGTACAGTGCTAACTCTTGAAAGCATTAAAATCCAATAGGTATGTTCCACTGGAAAAAAGGAAACAAAAATCGTACCCTCATACACATCCACTCGCAGAGTTTAACTGTATTTGCCCTATAATATGTTTTTAATACAGCAAAGCTCTCGAGAGAGTTCTGGCAACTAAATACTGCTTTGGAAAGAAGATTCATTTATATTGTGCACTCCTGAAAAATTATGGGCTTCTCTTACACAACATAAAGGTCAAGGCATTAGCCTGGAAAATTTCTGCATTCAGAGGTGGAGAGGAGAGCTGTCTGAGGCTTTCTCGGTCTCTGCTCAAAGCTCTGGCTGGGTATTTCATCGGCTCCCTCAGAAATCTTCAGGCTGGCAACACGTTCTCTTCAGCTCCATCATACGATGCTCACTAGAACACAATCTATTTGATTCTCCTTTTGTTTGCCCTGAGAAGTTTCAGTTTTCAGGTCTCTGTTCCAGCGCTATGAACACGTCTTTCTGTATTGCTTCTATTGACAGATTTTCTACATACAATTTAATGCAAAGGTGAATTATGTGCAGGATCATCAATGCCTTGCACCCATTTCTCCCCTCAAAAAAATATAAATATTTGACTGACCAACAAACTTTCCACTCTTATTTTCACGGAATCTCCTCAGCAGCAGTTAAGAAAAAAAACCGAAAAAAAACCAAAACCAAACAATTCTGGATGAACTGGTTCTGTCAATTCTTTAAAAGATTATATCACTATCTGAGGACATTTATGTGGCACAGCAGATGGATGGGGACATCTATCAGCTGGGTGATCTATGATGCATGTGTGCCATGTATTGGGACAAAAAAATGATGGGACAATAAAATATTAATAGGTGCGGTCACTACAAAGCAGGGTTTGTTTGTTTTTTCTTTTTTTTGTTTTTTTTGGCGGGGTTTTTTGGGGTTTTTTGGGTGGTTTTTTTTGTTTGTTTGTTTGGTTGGTTTTTTTTAGATTTTGTTTTTTTGTTTTTTGGTTTTTGGGTTTTTTTGTTAAATGTTTTAAGGAATACCACAGATGAAAGTAATTAATCTTCATTCCTAATTTGCCAAAATAAGAAGCCAGCCAAGGCATGTATGTTCCAGTCATTCAAATAACTGTTGCCAGCACCTGTTATTCAATTTTTTTTAGGTTCATTCCTAATAGGAAATAGAAATGACATGTATATATTTAAACAAAAAGGAACAAAACTAATTTAGTAGAGCTCTCTTCAACTCTCTGTGTACTATAAGCTGTGCATTCCTTGCCATTCTTACTAACTCTTAAAAAATCCTAGTCTGTATTTCCTGCGGTCATCCATAGGGATAAGTAAATAGCTTATAGGAAAAAAATTGTCTGTGACCTCCGTTCCTCCCTGGCTTGTGCTTTGACAGAGTTTTTACTTTTATTTAGTTTCTTTAGCACTGATGACTCAGCTCCTGCACCGTCATTTCCAGTCAATACCTGAGCTGGGGTTGATCCTCAGCCTGGGTAGATTCTCGGACTGAAGCTGAAACACTTCACCAGCAGCTCGAAAGCACGAGGAAGCCAACACTCTTGGGTCAAGGGAACATTTTTAGAGCAAACCCCTCAGAGCTGCACATACAATGTCAAGGTCTCAGGTTTTGGCCTCTCTCTCTCAGTGTTTTAAATATCTGGGATTGTTCTGCTTCTAAAGGACCGTGAGGAAGAAGAAAGAAGACAACAAATCACTCAGGCTCACCAATCTGAAGCTACAGAATGCTGATATTTACAGGATGACTTTATACCCTTGCTATAGTCCCATTCCTGTTTTATTTCCTGAATTAATTTATACTGCATCTTGATTGCATCTCTGTGTATTCTCCTAATCTTGCTGTGTAATTTGGAACATTAAAATTTCCTTTGAACTGGCTTCTCCCAACTGCTTAATGTCATTAGCAAACTTTAGCATGTTACTGCATTGTTCTCCTTGGAAATAAAACGCAGAAAAGAAAACCACACTGTCTGAAGGCACCCTTTTAGTCACTGGCTTGCCTCAGAAAACCCATCTGTCATCAATATCTTTAGCCACTGAAGTCCCTCCTGGTTCTATCCTTGATGCATTCACCAATTAGTGTTTTGCATTATACTTTATCAAAGCTTTCCAAGGCTGTTGTTTTTTTGTTGTTGGTTTTTGTTTGGTTTTTTTTTTCCTTTTTTCTTTTTTACATTTACATAAATGTTACTGCCTGGAAAAGACACTTTATGATGACCAGCTCACAGACCTCTTTAATATGTGCTACTTTCTAACTTGTTAACAAGAGTCCCATGTAATCCACTCAGTAATTAATACAGCTACACACTCAGCAGAGATGGGCTCCTGCTTGAATGAGTAAGAAGAATGTGGAATTGCTAAAATTGTGGTCCCAGTGCTCCAGGTTGGGCTAACAATATTATAATGAGAAAATCTGAACAACCATCAAGTTCAGCACTAATTTTGTAAATAGCACAGTTATTGCAGGGAATAGAGGGGGAAAAAAAAAAAAGTGCAAGACATAAATCCATGTACAAACAACTACTGAGTTTCATTTTTGATTCATGGCTCAGAGCTTCCCTAATATCGGAACGTTGGGACAACCAGTGGCAGCTGCAGGGGTGGGACTGGACATCCCACAGAGATGTGAGCCCACCTGAGCTGGTCCTAAACCACATCCCCTGAGCATGCTGAGATCACACATCTGTGTGCAAATAACTCCATCCTCACCCTGCGAGCAGAGCGACCCTTGAAAGGCACACAGGGAGCTCCCGACCCTTCACACTTTCCTTCACACCCTTGCACAGCAGCTCTGTAGGTGAACGCTGTGCACGGGACATTGCTGCTCCTCCCTGGCTTCAGCTGAGCTGACTGATTCCCCGGGTTTGCTTTGGTGTTGGAATGCGACTTACTGTACAACATAAAGCAGTGTCACCATTTAAAACCACTGATCAGGTGGCCTAGCACACATAAAATTTGTCATTATCTCATTTAAAAGAAAGCTTGACCAACATGAAGCATTTTATTGTATTAGATTTTTTTTTTTTTTGGGTGATTATTTTTTGTGTTTTTTAATCAGCTAGCAAACACTGTGTTTCATCTACTGGAATCTTTTAACAGCTCAGATTTAAAATGCCAAGCTTGCATGTATAACAGAAATGCTTACACACATTTAATTGTTGCCTTCTTAGCTGAGCCAATATGATAAAAGCAACTTCATCTATCCTGTGATTTTGACCTGATTGTTTGTGTCAGCGAGCCTTGTAAGAGCAAGGGGGAGCACAGCGTGCTCTCCTGGTCTGTAAATGGCAACACGAATTGTGGTCATTAGAGCATTCATGACCTGTGTACAAAACAAGGCATCAGTGTCAGAGCAGGCTGGAGGATCCTCCGGGACCCAGATAATTGCTGCTCCTGCCATGGATCAAACTCTGCTGCAGCGCCCTGGGAGTCTCAAAGCTGAGGGATCTCTTCACTCTGAGGTTTAAGATTGGTACATGCTAGAGTCTATTTTCTTTCTAAAATGTGATTCATTGTTAATCCAAGGCTAAAATAAGCATGATAACAACAAACGAAAAAACGAACAAACCAACAAACAAACAAAAAAAACCCAAACAAAACAAAAAAAAAATCAAGAAGAATTATAGCAGTTCAGATAAGGCCTAGATCTGACCGCTCTTAAAAGGAAACACATCTCAAATTATGTATCTTTCTTCTGAACAATATGCCTTATTTATTCATGAATGCACATCTGCATGTGAAACCTGTGTATATATATATGTGTATATATATTTATATTTAAATGAAGCAACTGCGACTGTGTAACATTAATTTTATTTTCTCTGACAAATCCTCTGAGCAAATCGAAAACAAAGGAATTATAAAAATATCTGGGTCAGCCAAAAATGTGTGTTCTCAGGTATTGATTTATTCATTTTTGGCAGAACCACCTTTTCTCCAGCTATTTTCTAGTTCAGAATTAATAAGGCCCGTGGCCAATGGTGGATCGGGCTCGGTTGCTGACAGTGACCCTGCCTGATATCCAGGGAGGACCAAGAACATGTGAGCGACACTTCCCCTTAGCAGCCTCTCACACTGGAAGTGTATCCATGTCCGTGATTTTTCTATATTTGCTGTATATCCCATAACCCTCGGAGAATTATCGTCCCATTTTTTGTACCCGGTTTGCCCTTGCCCATTAAAACTCCCACATTTACAGCACTCTTTGGTGAGGAATTTTAAAGGCTCCTTATCCAATGTGTTGAAGAAGTACTTGAACTGATTGGTCTGAAATCTGTCACGCATCAGTTTTGACTGATGCCCTGTGAATTTTGTCATAGAAAGGGCACAGAGCAGCAATCCCTACCCCTCTCACTCATGCTTTTACAGATCACTAAAATATTCCAACATAGACCATCACTTCTGAGGATGAGGAGTCTTAGCTCGCTCCACTATTCCTAAAACCATGTAACTCCATCATCCTTGTTCAATAAAACCTGTTGCCCTTCACTTATTTCTCCCCAGTTTGGCAAAGTATTTTATTTGCATCATGGGCATTTTTAATAAAGTTAGTCAATGACACTTCAGGAAAAATTTAGACATTTATTATCAAAACAGACAGGGAAAAGCAATCTTTCATTCCCCAACAACTTTGATTGATATCCACTTTGTGGGAGATGAAAACCAAGATCCCAGTTGCCTGACTTGGAATTGCATCTCACCAGGACAAGCCTTGGCTAGGATTTTCTACTTTAACAAGTCAAATATATGTCTCACCAAAAAGATAAAAAGATAATTACTCTAGAACTCAGTACTCATCCTCCACAGATACAAACCCAGGCTCCAGTTTGTCACTGAAGGACATCTCATATTTAAGTATTTTAAGGATAAATCAGTGCCAGTGGAGGTTGAGAGCTGACTACTCAAAATACCTCCCAGAATGATGGTCTAGCAAACTGTATGAAGAAATTCAGGGAGAAGTTCACGTTGACTCAAGCAGACAGAGTTTGAAAGAGTGCCTCATGCTTCTTGATGAAATGATTTAAACACTTTAGTTAAAGAAGGGGCTCTTCCCACAAAACCCTGTGCATCTCAGGATACTATGTTCTGAAAATGTGATTAAAATTCACCATCACTTCACATTGCTCAGTAAAACCTGAAATTTTAATTTAAAAATGCCAAAACCATTCATTGATTGCTAGTCTTTTACCAATCTCTGTTTACCAAGAAAAGAAGTACTATTTTTATTAAATTCAGATCAGCACAGCAGACGTATCCCTACAATGCTTCAGAGCTTTACAAACCTCAGGAACACGCAGCATTTCTCTCCGTGCACAGGAACACGATGTTTTCACACAA
This sequence comes from Cnemophilus loriae, assembly GCA_013397755.1. NCBI lineage: Eukaryota > Metazoa > Chordata > Aves > Passeriformes > Corvidae > Cnemophilus > Cnemophilus loriae. Next base: position 430,112 of record VZTF01001738.1, read on the forward strand.
AGCACTTCGCGGGGCAGCAGCCAAGTGCAGATGCAAACAAACATCTCTGAACAACACATCTCATCTGGTGCTCGGAAAAGGAGCGGCTCGCCAAAGCTGAGTTTGGAACAACGCGCGACAGACAGGAGTGATCAGGGTATGCAATCACTACTTAGGGATGAGTCAATTGACATAAGAAAATGAAGAAATCTCACCAGAAGAGATAAGATGGGTTTGCATGGACACAAACATCTCCCACTCTTTGGGTCTGGTTTTGCATTTTTCACTTTTCCCCTAGTGAGGCTAACAGCACACAGCAAGTGCATCTTTATGGGGCAGAAGACACGTGCAGCAGTTCTGAGCTGCTTGTGGGTTTTCTATTTCTGTTCATTTCCCTGTATCTATTGCATGTGGGTGCAGATGGATGCTGGGTGTCCCAGAGCTCAGCAGGTGTCCCATGTTTGTCTGAGAAAGGTATCCCCACATTCCCTGCAGTCAGTGAACAGCTTCCTTCCATCTTAGAAGATGCTTTAGGACAAACATCTAAAGTGCATAAAATACTTAATTTTCTTCCTCCCTGTTCTGCAAGGAGGAGTATTCTTGCGCTGATTTTGTGGCCATGAAGAAAAAAACAAATTCAATAACATTTTAAATTACTGCTCTTCCAAAAACCTATTCAAAATTTAAATTTGAATGCAAATTTATCTTTAAAACAACACAAAACAAAACAAAACAAACAAACAAACAAAAAAAAAAGACAAAAAGGACATCTAAGAGCTTATTTTACTGCAAGTAGTCTCCAGAGATCAGTAGTGAGATCCTCACAACTCATTCTCAGAGAATCCCTGCCCCGCAATGTTTCAAATGTCAGTGCACAAAACGTGGCAGGATTAAGGATATACGTTATGTCTCTCATGTCACTGGGGGGAGGTTAAGAGTTTCACTATAAATAAGTGTAAGAGTTTTACCATAAACAATATCATTAAAAATCATTTTGGATAAGAAAAGAAGGAAATCTGTCACGGTCAAGGTCCATCTCTGTAAATGGGGTCCTCACCAGTGATTTAAGGGGTTTGTCTTAAGATGATGCAAGTTCATAGGAATCTTTCAAAAAGGAACTTTTAATTGTGCCAATGTCTGGTTGCCCAGCTATAATCACACATGCCCTCCTCCAGGTAGATTCATAACCATAAAATATCACATGGATATTATTCCAATTGTTGTCATTATTATGAAGACAAAAATAAGACCAGATGAATCAGCTTATCTCAGTTTTGGAAGCTACAGAGTGAAGGGAGACAAACAGAAATACTGAATGTCTCAGGCTGTCCCTAGGCAGAGTTTGGGAACACGCAGGTGTTTGTGCAGACCCTCACAAGCAGGATGCTCCAAGCGCTGTTGTTATGGCAGAGGTCACCAGATGGCACTGTTAAACATCCCAAGATTCAGCTGATAAAGATTTATTTTATTTTATTTTATTTTATTTTATTTTATTTTATTTTATTTTATTTTATTTTATTTTATTTTATTTTATTTTTTATGAGCAACGTTTTATTCTTAAAGAAAATGCTATTGTGTAGCTTTTGGGACACTCGAGGCAAATCTCTGACAGCTAATTAAGAAGTTCTGTGTTCATCTTGATTTATCTATTTAGAATCAGTAACAGAGAAGGAGTGTTCTCCTGAGACCTCTGGTTCAACTCCTCTGATGAGAGGCAACTGCCCATGTGGGATGCTCCTGGCCTCTCTGTTTCCAAGGCCAACACATGTAGTGTAAAATATACTAATTACATGAAGAGCATAAAGCTCTGGATATGCAGAGCTGTTTGTTTTTTTTTTTCTTTTGGAAACAATTCACAGAGTTTTGATATTCTGTACCATGAGTCAGTAAGGGGAAAACTACTATTCTCCATGGAAAGAGAAGATAGGGAGAGTTCTTCTATTCCTTAACAAAGATTTTCTTCTATTTTTGTTCATACATACAAATCCAAATAATTTTTCTGGAGTGTTCATGGGCTCTTCTGTAAAAAGAGGAGAACACACTTTGACAGAAACTTTTTGGCAACACTTTATATTAATTGATACTTTATCCAGCAGGTAAAACCATACTGATATTCTCTGAATATTAGTCTGTCCTCTTGGGAAACTGACCATCTACCCAACAATGAAAATCAGTTGAATTCCACCAACTTGTTAACCTGAAATCTTTATTTTCTAGCAAGGGAAGATATATTGATCAGCACTCTTGCACAGGATACATCGATCATACTTGTCTACTTGGATCTAATAGCAATGGGGAGGAGTGGGAATGTGTACAAACTTGCACATGAAATGATAAACAGCACAGTCGTGTCTGACACAAATTTTATCACCTGGCTGGATGCTGAGGAGATTTATGGAGACAAGTTGTCTAACTGGCTGAAGCAACACATAAAATCTCACTAGCTGGTCACTTAGGCAGGGAAAGCTCAGAGGAATTTTGGCCCGTGCTTTTATATTTAGTGAATTCTCTTGTCACTTAACACGTTCGTATAAATAATATTGCATTTTTAAATTTCAACCTCAGGAGTATAAAACTGTCAGCCTGTATAAATTGCTGTAATAATATACGACAGCACAGTTTAGGCGTGTCAGCAAAACTGGGGTTAGAATTAACCCAGTGATTAATTTCATTGGCACCAATTGAAAAGAAAGTCAGCAAATACACTACTTTTACAGTGCCATGATCATACAGACAGGACCTATAGCTACATGCTTTAGGTGCTTTGAAATTCCGGTTTATTTCCTGGTGAAGCAGCAGACTTCATTAAAAAATCACTAAAACTTTCTTTGGTTTCCCTCTTTATCTGTAAAATCGAAATAAAAAATATTGTCTGATGCCCTTTTAGCTGTGGCTTGAAACAGTGGTCTGGCTGTCATCTCATTCCACCAGTGATGGCACCAGTGAGAATGATCCATTCAGCATTTGGTGTTTCAGGGTACCTCTACTTTGTAGCTTTTTTTGCTAAAAGGAAAAGCTGAGAGTCTCCAAACCGTTCTAACATAAAGCAGAAACTTTTCTGAAATCTCAAAAAGCACTCTCAGAACATTAACCTGACCTTGTGCACTGCCAATGTCTCTAGACTATCCAATTAGTAAATAAATAGCATTATCTTAATAACTTCTGCATTGTGGAACCTGCTGGCTCTTTTTATATTAAATGCAGACATGCTTTAGGAAAAAAAAAAGTGTATTTCCTTCTTTGTAAACTTAAATTTGCTTCAACAATTAGTCAACCTACATTTGGAATTCTGTCAAGAGTCTAAAGAAAAGTGGCAAATACAATCAGCTGAATACTACAGTAATAAATACAGACCATGTAGTAAATCTCCAACTATGATAATCTCACTGAAATCCACTGACTTACACTGATTTCCAGGAATTTTAATTTAAATGCTGATAAAATTTAAGAATAATTGAGATCATTACAAATTTCATCTTTATCCCACAGAGTCTTTCTGTGCATATTTTTTTTTTCTTTTTATTCAATGCATGGCTAAATTATAAAGCCTAAGGAAAGGAAAGAAGACAGAATGATATTTTAATCTAGTAATTCAAAGGAGATGTCTATATTATTTTCCTTTGCATCTTTAATAAGTTAAATTACATTATAATAACTAAAATAGACAAAATTTTGACCAGGGAATACTTGTCAAAAATGTAACATCTGTTCAAGCTGGCGAAAAAAACTAAATTTAGTTTATATACCCGTAAATGTCATTTAGGGGGAAAAAAAAAAAATCACACAAAAAACCACACATACAAAACAAAAAGAACAACAACAAAATACAAAAATCCCCTAATCCAAAACCTGGGAAGGTAAAATGGAACATTTTTATGTAAGACATTTATTTTTTTGCTTACTTGTGTAGTATTTATTTATTACAGACCAACAGGAATGAAGATAGAATTTAAGTGGAGATTATGGTAGGTGTCTCAGGCTTTGATCCACAACCAAAGTGTATGAACTCAGTCTGATTTTTACTATGACATCTATGTGAAATACATATGTGCCGCCTCCCTTACATTACTTTACTGTTGTCGCTGGCTCTTGTCAGCGTCCATTGTCAGAAACTGATTATCATGGCCACAATACTTGTCTGGTGGTGCTGGGCAGGGCTGTGGAAAAAACCTAAAACCTCCCCTTAAAACCAGCTCCATGTATAGGATTTACTTCTGAACATGCACAAATTCCTGGCTAAAGCAAGGCACTTCTGAACAGGACAAGAAACAGATCAAATGGATGGTCAGGAGACAGACTGGCATTTGATCGTGATGTAAGTAGGCAAATCTGCTTTGCAACCAACTGGAAAACATAAACCACGATGTTTTACAAGGCATTTTTCCTTGTGAAGAAACATATTATTCACCAAGGTTTTGCAGAATAGCCAAGAAACTCCAAATGAGAATGACTGGACAGTTGGCACCCAGTAGGCACTGCCTGAAAGTGTGGAAGCAATAGCTGGATCATATCCAGCTCAAGGCTAGAGGTCATGGACTGGAAAAACCTCCTCTTTTCATAAAACAAACCCAGCACAGACACTCTGGTAACAGAATAATTCTCTGTTCAAGAACACGAGTATGTTCCAAGGAGCCTCTTGATAGTGCACTTCAATCCTGTGCCCTCGCTCCCAGGAGTTTCCCTTAGCATGAGTAGCACATTGCAAATTTTTCCACATAGAAGGAAAACTGAAACAGGTTTGATTTCCCTTCTAGAGTTCTGGCTTTGTAGTAAAAACTGTTAGAACTTGTAACAGAAAGGACCCTGCAGCTCGGCCTTAAAAAAAGCACATTGATACAATGAGCAAGGATTGGGGTGGACACAAGGAAAATGGAACATCATTAAAATAGATTCTAATTTTGTGCAGTATGGAATATTAGAGCAGCACATTCTCCATTTGCTGTCCCCCTCGTGCTGCAGGGATCACCCCCAAGGTCACCCCTCCTGCTCAGGACAGACGGCGGCTTCCTGCTGGGTCCACTGCTCCACGGCCAACAGCACAACTGCATTGGTCATTCAGGGGCAAAGAGTGTGAAATATGGAATTGTGGAGTTCTTTTTATGGAAGTAAACAGTAAAGAAGATTGACAAAACCAACACGGAGACTCTCAGTTGTTTAACTGGTTTTCTTACGGCACGTAAGTGTCTGTGGGAGACTGAAATGCTTTTCTGAGTTGTCACGTCACCTTAAATTTTGGTGACTCAAGCATCCCAAATGACTTCCCTGAAGTACATAAAAAAACCTAGCAGGAAGTGTTGAAGTAGCTACTGAATATCTCTGGATATTCAGCACAATTTAGACTCCATGAAATATGGATTTTTCAGTACACCTTGTCCACGGCAATAATGTGCTGATGTTTACAACAACACGTTTGATAATTTGTGAGCATTGCTGTGAAAAAAGGAATAAAAGAGTCAGGAAATCTGAGTGTGGAGTGGATGGTGGCTGGTTTTGATGCCTTGGCTGCTCTCCACTACCTTCATTGCGCAGCTCAGTGGGGTGCGAGATCAAGAAGTCTGTTTCCACCTCTAGGCTGGGGTAGTTGGATTCTAGAAGGGCACAGTTTCCTTAGGCAAACATGTGAATTGTTATCACTAACTACAAATCCCTCTTTTGTGGAATATTATTTTTATTATTACCCAAATCAATACCAAGGAGTAGGTGAAGAACACAGAAGGGACAAAAGCACAGACGGTGCAGTGATTAATAACAATTTTGTTTAAAAACTGTGTTAAAATGGCCTACTTTCATTTATTGTCTTCTTAATAAGCACAGTTGGGCTTCTCTCATATTTATGCACTTTTGCTGATATCAATTTCTTTCCATTGAAATGGTACATACATTTGTTGTACTGCTTCTAATGTGTAATTTGTTTTGTCTAGAATAATCCTCAGCATTAGACTAAGTCAGAAAACAAATAAAACCAACATAATGAAAATAATTTCTTTTCTATTTGATTTCCATGCATAAGATTTAAATGTGTTTTGGGAAAATGCATGAGGACTGAGGAGACTGTTCAGAAACCATTGAAGGGAAGGTGCAGCAACCCGAGAGTCCTCTGTGCTGAGCCTTCCTCCCTCCTATGTGTGCCAAAGGCTGCCAGGAGGAGAACAGCAGCTCCCGTGCCACACAAATCCTATGGCTGGGCACAGGAGTGATGTATCAGCCTCCCAAACATCAAAAGTTATGAGCAGGACATTAGAATTTCACAACTGTTTCTTAAAACCACTTCATACTATAGCTCCTTGGTGTGGGAGGTTATGCTTTTCTATTCCTCAATTTTGCTTCAAAGTGCCAAGCAGTTGCATTAACATATAACAAAAATATTCAGGTCAGTGCTGAACAGTAATAATCTTCCATGCAAAAGGATCATAAAGTAATTGCCAGCTATCCAAGAGTCATCCTCAAACTGAAATGCATCCATGGCCGGGATGGAAGGAAGGGAATTTGTTACAGCAGCCCCAGTGCTTCTAATAGTGGTAACTCAGGATAAAGTAAAATAGGGCAGCTAATGAAAGGTCAGTCTGTGTAGGCCTCGCAGAACAAAGCCTCTACAGTCAAGATAATGAAAGCAGCACACCTGGACTTTGGAATAAAACACCACAGGAACCAAGTGCCTCCCTAACCTGAGCCATGGAGCTCTAGCTCTGTCTTGGACACATCCAGAGTCCCTGAGAGGCAGGCAGAGCAGTGCCAGGCCCAGCTCTTGGTTACTGCAAGGCCTCAGGCATGACCATTCCTCTCCAGTCCCCCTCACACTCCTGGCATCTCACATTCAGCATCTCTCCCTTGAGCCCACTGCCACCGAGGAACAGGCACATTCCAGTGCCCTTTCCACAACCGAGACCATTGATGCAAGGTACCAAACTGCCCTCCTACACGGAGCTTTCAGGAACCAAATTGTATAACATGCGCTGAATCACACTCAAACTGCCACTGCATGAATAAGTAAAGTGTTCCTAGACTCCACACTTTGGGATCTGCATTGGCACATCAACATTCATACTTCTGCCATAACATGAGTGAGATAAAGCAAAAACAAGCCCTGGAAAGAAGACAAAAGAAGAGCTGTTAAAAGCGAACATTCCTCTTTCATTGTGCTGTTAATTTTCTCTTTAACAGACCACATTCCCAATGCCCCCTGAGCCAGAGGATGGTCTCAGTGGTGGCGTAGTTTGCAGAGCACTCAGCAGTAGCACACATAAAACCCTACCTATGTAGGACACAGCTGCTTGAAATTTCCATGCAGCTGCCAGATTTGTTTTTGTTTGGGAGGATCTCCCCGCAGTTGATGCGCAGATGGAGAAGGCAGTTAACTACCAACGATAATAATCATCCTCCATGGCAGGCCCGGAGCTGAATCCAAATCTAAGGTGAGGTTTTAAGGCACGGAGTCAATGCCCTGGCCATTAGTGAGAACACAGACACACAGTGTAAGAAAGGCACACCTCTCTGTTCCTGTTGGAGATGGAGGCTCTGTCTAAGCCGTTAAGCCCAGACAGAGCTATCGGGCAGTGCCATTTATTAACACGGCATTATCCTGCTGCAGTACAGGACACACACCAAAGAGAAGCCACTGTTTGAGACCACTATTAACCTTGGTGAACGGGTGAGTTCTGTAATCATAAAAACGTGTTATCTTGGAGGCTATCAGGGCAGGGAAGGACAGTCTCTCATCTCCTCACCTCTCCTGTGATTCCAATATAAATGATACAAAATCCCTCAGAGGTGAAAGGTTTTGATATTTCTTTTTTTTTTTCTTTTTTACTACACAGTCCCATTATCCCAAAGAAAAGTTTATGACACAAGCGTTAGATCCATTATCTTATTAATTGTCATTATCGTAATATTAGTTGTGGGTAGAAGGATTGAAGAGTTTGGTCTGGGTTTAGATACACATGACAATATATGAATGCTCACGATATTTAATTTGCAGCTGAAGTGGAAGCCCTCTGAGGCAGACTTTGCAGTATGCCTGGCTTCACAGTAGTATAAAATATGAATAGTGGGTGATAATTCTATCAATGCACCAGGGTAACCATGAACTACTCAGAATATTGGAATTCAAACACTTTGAAGTGCATTAAATTCCTGTTTTCAAAATGTTACATCAGCTTTTCCCTATGTACTGCAAACTAGGGCATAAGAAGTTCTCCCTCACCCTGTGAATAACTATTCTATAATATTAGTTTTGAAGTGCTCTCAAATAAAAGTAATCTTAACATTTCAATCTATAGCACCAAATTAGAGAGGAAAGGTGTTGCAGATGTTTTGCAGTTAAACAGAAGCCAATCCATTTTGCTGTGAATAACTTCTGAGGCAATAATAGAAATATAAAAATATGCATATAAACAACATATCTGTCTTATCAGTTTTAAAACAATCCAGACTACAATTTCAACAGTCCTCAAACTGCAGTTGAGGTGAATTTATGATGGAGGAGATGTCTAGCTCACCACGCTCCTTGCCTACCCAGGCACCCTCCAGGCTGGATTGTCTCATGGTGTTTGGTCCTTTGCCAGCAGTCACGTCTGCAACCTCAGCAGAAAATCAGCTGAGCCTAACTGGGATTTATGCTCCGTGCAGCTTCATTGGAAAACAAAAGTCTGGATTGTTTTTTATTCTCTCCAAATGGCATCAACCACCCTTACACTGCAATTGCACAAGCAAAGGACAAAGAAGGTCAGAGAATAATGAAATTATAACTCAATGACAAAATAACAAGCAACAAATGAATGCATTGGCAAATCAAGCCCAACGACAGAACATTAGTCAAACAACAACCAAATGATTAATAGATTTAGGTATCCCTGGCAGTGATTAAAATACCTAAATCCTTTACTTATAGACTTGATAATTTCCTGTGAGGAACAAGAGCCACGTGGTAACTGTCACCTTCTTAAAGCCACTGGTGCAGATTTAATGTGCTCAGAGTAAAGTCCTCGTTGCTTTAAAGCCAGGAGGAATGATTGCAACCTTTTCTGGCATCTGTCAATAAAAAATGGGTTTGTGGTGATATTAAAAGATGAAAATCACTTTCTTTTACTTACTGACATCTCCTTTTTGAAGTTAACTTTATGATTAAAACGAGAACAGCCACTTTTTGTCACTGCTGAAAGATGGATGGATTAAAAGCACATATCACCATTGCAAAGAGGCTACAGATCTTCATCAGTATAAATCCACAAAGCATTTGACTGTGCCAGGGAAACATATTCTCAAATTTTCATTCCACCAAGAGATTACGGGGACTTAAAAGGCAAATAGCCATTGATTCTTATTACACAAACTGCTAAAGCAAGGAGAAAAAGCAAACATTTAAACCATTCTTTTAAAATCTCTTCCTTAACTTGTGCTTCTTCTCACTGAAGTGCTGAGCACTGTTAAAATTCTTGTGCAGTCTGTGCTATGTTTTTCCCCTTGAACTTTTTTTTTTTTTCATTTTGCAGATCAATCAAACATCTTACAAACTATTTTGCTCTTCACTGAGGCACAGGAGGCAGCATTTTCCCTACTCTTGGTAGTGGATTTTGTCACTGAAGGGCCTGCTGAGTGTTCTGCACAGCCAGGTTGTTTGTATTCCATCCTAAGGTATCTTACAGGCTCATTGATCCCAGCTCCATGGGACAACCACAGGTTTTCCCTTACGCACACACTTAAGTGTGTGATAATTGCCTCTGGAGTGATTAGCCATAATTATTATGAGGTAATCATTATTACCTCAGTACCCAGGAGTTCAAACTACACACCAGACCCCCTCTATCAAGTCAGATATTTCTCTGTCACAGAAAGCTTCCAGCCCTTGAGCAGGCAGCTGTACAGGAAATAGGAAGGGAAATAAGGAAATCACAGCCAGTACCACGGCCAGTACAGGAGGCAACTGCCTCGTGTGCCAAGGACTCCATTGCACACAGAGCAATTAGGCCTTTCCACGTTTCCAGAACATCCTGAGTTTAAAGGTATCAAGTACCCCCAATTTTTAAAACAAACATATTAAAAAAAAAGCCCAAAAAATTGACGAGAAATGTGAGTTAATATTATGAATTTTAATAACTTCAGAACAGTTATAAAAGCTTTATCCTGCAGCGTTTTGGATTGATCATCTTCTTTTTTATTTTTTTTTTTTGCCTTGAAAACATCCATATTTAGAGGACTCTCTGAGGAGACTAGAGAAGTTTTTGCACAATATTCTGAAAGTAAATTGCACTGCAGCTGGTGACACACATCTCTTTTTAGAAAAAACACATATGGATTGAGGTAAAAACAATTTTCATGCTTCTTTACAACGGCCTGGCTGTTTATTCCAGGCAACGTTAGATGTGCTTTCAAAGGTTCTGACCAGCCCTACTCATCCATCAGCTCCAGGTTATTTCCTGCCTGCTGGAAAATCTGCCCAGAGCAAACAAGAGGAGAACACCCAGGCAGAGAAACGATGCACCAGGAAGAAAATTCCCTGTTTGAACTCTGTGATTTCAGGAAACACAGAGCTCTCCTTCTCCCCTGGGCATCTTCCTGCGTGGATCTGCAGGTCTCCTTCATCTCAGCACCACCTTCACCCCCTACACATCCAGAAGGTTCTTGATCAACCGTTCTGTTTTCCCAATTTCATCAATTATCTGTGCTCTGCAAATAGCACAGAAGAGTTCCCATTATATTATCACACTGGACACCTCTCATCCAAATATAGGGACTCGTCATACTTTAATTTTTTATTTTTAATTGTCTATTCTTTGTTCTTAATTTCCGGTGATCATTTAAAATTTTATCACAGTGGATAAAATCTAATTTTTCAAAATCCTAAACTCTAATTCCGTAATATATTGTCTGACCTTTCTCTAAAGTAAACACCTCTATGCACAGCATGGATTTAGTGGAGGTTTCTGCAACTCTCTTCTTAAAATACATCAACATGGGAAAACAACAAAACCTATATTTATATTTAACAGGCAGCATCTGTGGTGTTTTGCTAAAGAGCTAATATCAAATTGTTTTTAAAATTCACCTTTGACTTTTTATTTTACAAATATTCTAGCCTTCTGTATACAGCAAAATTCAAAACCATCTAGGTTACTTTGTATTAAAAACTCCACAACATGTTGGCTAATGGCTATCAAGAAAAACCAAAATCAATTATCCTGTTATGTTTTTCCCACACACATCCCCCCTCCCACAAAAAAAAAGTCCTTTTAAACATGCAGATAAAAGCACAAGCAATGTTTAGCACTATAATCAACATTTCCAAGCTACCTGCCAGCAGAACTCCCAGTGCTGAACATGGGCATTGTCAGCTGCTTGGAAACCTCGGACACATTTTACATGGTCCAGACAGATTATTGTCCCCATTTATAATCCCTCCATGCAAGGAGGGGAGCTCCTGAACTGAAATTTGGGACAGAACATGCACTACAGCTGGAGAAGATCACTGCACAGTAGGTTCTGTGCCCAGAACCAGCATGGGAGGCTGAGCTGAGTCCGCCTCTCCTTGAGGCAAATGCCACTACCAGGGATGAGACAAGAAACGGCAAAAAAACTCCCACCAAAACCAAAGAAACCCCAATTAATTTCTATTTGAACTAATGTTTTCAGATTTTACAGAGTCTCACTTGCTCATCCACACCCCAGCATCAAATGAAGCTCCATATAAATTCTGGACAATGCAAAGATTTACTGAACAGCCACAGCTTTTCTGTGCTTCTACCACCAGAAACGCTCTCAGCACAAGACAATAACGAATCTCACCAAGAATTAGTCACTAACATCAACTCTTTTTGCAGGCAGATAAACTATTCTGGAAGTCTAGAATTCCTAATCACACTCTTTGTCAATCCCTAAATGCACAGCTGTGCCTTCATGAGGGGAAAAAGACCGATGTGAGCAGCGCTTCCGCAGCTGAAGCCGGAAGCAAAGGCCTGCAGATGTACCCCTTAACAAGAATTGTATTTCACTCACATTACCTTTAGCTGGGGCACGATTCTAACTCCTGCTAACACAAGCCAACAGCAATTCCTACTTTTATTTACAGTCCATATACTGAAAAGAGCTTCCTGGGTGCTTTGGTGAAAACCAGCACCCAGTGGTGCTTTAAGACCAACAGAGTGATTTTCCACATGCCGGTGCTGGAGGGATAAATCCTTCCGAAGCACTCTGGTCCCTGTTCTCAGGATGCACAGGGGTGCTTTCAGAGCAGGTGTCCACAACCACCCAATTCCTGTCCAGCTCTGTGTGCCTTTACATCCTGCCCAGCTTCCCTCTCCAGCTGCCTCCTGGCAACTTGATATGATTTATGTACAACCTTAGGGATGTATCGTATGGAGTACATAGATCCTTTATATACAGCAAGGGCTCTTCCCGACTTTGGGATGAGCCTTAGAAAAATGAGGCATTTTCCAAATGGCTCCTCTCAGCGCTAGACACCTTTGGCATCAGAGGGGAAAAAAAAAAAAATGAAATTTAAAAAAAAAAAAAGTAATGAATGGACTTTTTAAGAGATGGAAATCATGAGACTGAGAATTGCTGCATTTACCATGAAATTTGAATTTGTATCCCAAAAAATTTAATAGTTTTCGCTCTGGAACAATTAACGTCTTTGCTACAGTTTCTAGACAATATCAAGAAATCTGGCACATATTGATGGACTTCAAAATAAAAACTTTTCAAACAGCAGAAAGGCTGATTCTTCATGGGGATCATGCAAGGGCACCTTTTTTGCCTTTCATCTGGTTCTCCTTTGGAAACCCAAAGAGGACACGTGTGTAGGACCCAGTCACCTTTTCAGTCAGTGAGGACCCTCCATGATCCCCATTTTCCTTCAGCTGAACTGTAAACCCACATCATGTCACTAAAAGCCACGCTGCTACTTAAAGCTTTTTTTCCTTTTTTTTTCCCCATTAAGCTCAAGAGAGAGAAATTACAGTTTGAAGAGCACAGTGCTTTATTCTTTAATAACAGCCATTGTGTCCAGCATCAGATTTGGTTTGGGTTTGTTTTTTTTTCTCTCTTCACTAAAAATCAAAACATCCAGCTCCCATGGGAAGGGCAGGATGCATTCCCAGGTCTTCCTGAAGGGCTCACTTCACGTTTGTTTGCACATAGGACATTCAAGTTTACCACACAACAGAAGTATGGGCCCCAAACTGTGTCCACTTAAATTTAAAGGTAATCCACTGATTATTTTTTAACATAAATAATAAGTGTCAGCTCATGGCAGAAAGCAGAACAGTTGTGCCTGACAGAAGTATTTTTAGTTACGATGTACCTTAAATGTGAGTCCTCAGGATGTCTGAACAGTTTTGTTTTAACGTAACTGTGCTCATTTTATGTAACATTTTGCAGAACAAAACTTATTCCCATACTTTTTTATCCTCCTGATGCCACTGTGTGCCATTAGTCTAAAAATGTAAAACTGTACTCATGTCTTTCCTGTAGAAACCTAAAAGTTACCTGCACATAAATGTTTCATGCAACTCTGCTTCTTTGTCTCTCAGTAGATTAAAAAAGCAGAATTTACTAAAAGACAACCCAATGTTCTTCTGCTTCAGAATTGTGAGCTTTCTTTTTCTTTTTTATTTGTAAGATGGACTCATCTCTGCTAAAATTCCAGGAGATACACATCATTAAAAGAGGGGAAAAGTCCTTTAAACAAGTAGCAGGTCCTCCATCTGATGCACGGTTTTGAAAGAGGCTATGAAATATGCAAGACCATTAGAAAATACAAAGTACCTTAGACAGCAACTAATTGTGCTGAATTGCCTACTGGTAATTAAACAGGACATTTGTTTAAAAGACCACAGCTTAGTTCTTAATGAGTGAAGATTTTGACCTTCTGTGTAGTAAGGTTAAGAAATGTGTTTGGGGCTTAAACTACTATGAATGATTCTTTTATTTCAAAAATCAGACATTTTCTCCCTTATTGATATTGCTGTGGGAATGTGACATCAGCTGTTGTGGAATCTCACTCACAGGAGTGTGAAAACCAAGCTGAAATGTCACAAAAGTGTCACGGTGCATGGGATTTTTGTTGGAATCATAATCTGGACCGATGCTCATTTCTCCTCGTTTTTAATCCTAGTGGCCAACACTGCCTTTGGGAAGATGGACACTTGTCCTTTGACCCAGTAATCCATCCCACGTACAAGATACCTTATCTTCCAAACAGCATTTCTGATACTTTGCTACATGTTAATGGATTTTAAGAAGGACTAGATAGACAAAAATTGTTTTAGAAAGGTGCTAAATGGAGTCTCAAAAAGTCTGATTTCATAGGATTTGTTCTACCAGGATATCCCACCCCTAGAAAGAGCCACTCAGAGAGCAGCCAATGCAACCACAGCAGCCTTTTTAAACCGCTCAGTGTCAGAAAATATTGATTTGCAGAGAGTGGGTCATGGTCACATCCCGAGCTTTAAATATGGCTCATCCTTCTCCAGATGCAGCAGTTTCCTAGAGTTTTTTGGGGTTTTTTGGGGTTTTTGTTGTTGTTGTTGTTGNGGCAGTTTCCTAGAGTTTTTGGGGGTTTTTTTGGGTTTTTGTTGTTGTTGTTGTTGTTTTTTGTTTTGTTTTGTTTGTTTTTGTTGTTGTTGTTTGGGTTTTTTTGGAGTTTTTTTTCTGTGTTTTTTTTTCTTTTTTTCTTTCTTTTTTTTTTTTTTTTTTTCTTTTTTTTCTGCACATGAGAATGCTTAGAGCACCTGACTAGAAGGGATTAAAGCAAAAAAAATAGGCACTTTTTGTTGTTGTTGTTTGGATAGGCCCAGTCCAGAAGCCTAAGCCCAAGCAAATGCTGCCATTCATTCCATTCCAGGACTCATCATAACTATTTTTTATTTTTTACTTCTTCTTGCACACACCTTATATCCTATCACCCATGCACAGCAACACTGCTTTCAACACAGACATTCTCACAATAGATAAAATATTTTTAGGTTATGGGATCTCCTGGAAAACCCTTATTTTCTTATCTAAGTCAATGCACTGGGAACACGTTCCTATTCTTTGATGGACATAGTTCCAGAGAACATTGATTTAAAGTAGGTCTGTTTGACAATCCCTCACATAAAGGATTATACTGAACCTTGCTATTGACTGAGCTCTGTGTTTCCCCAGTTTTCTGTTTTCATTTGATTGCTTCCAGGTATTCCTTTTTCCCCTTTTCCCCACAATTTTTAACTTATTCCATACTATCTCACAGTATTTTAATCTGTACATTTGACATATAACTCCAATTGTGGGCATTACTGCAGTGAGTTAAAGATTAAGTTACACTTTCCTAGATTTCTGTGGAGAAAAGATGACTGGAATCTGAGAGGGTATAATGAATTCTGAAAATCAGTTTTTGTACGCTTCGTGCATGTTCTTGCTTCTGAGTGGAAGAGCAAGAGCAATTTCTCAACGTGTCAAAGCAAACTTCTTCACACCACTGAGTAGTATCAATCTCACTTAAAACTGCTGGTGACATCTTGACTTGTTTATCATAGTCTCAGAAATGATGGCAGATTTTAATTTTTAAACTGTATTACACAGTTTGAGAATGACTTAGGCTTTTTGATTATACAGTTCCATGAGCTTAAAATTGAAAAATGCAAGAAGTAGGGAATGGTAAGGAAGTAAAGCCCTAGCCTGGGAGAAAAAAATTATGAGTTCTCCTCCTTTTAGCTATGAATTGTAGCGTGTGAAAAGGCAGAATCTGTCGTGCTCTGCGTACAGGTGGTCAGGCAGGCGGATGCTGCGCAGAGTTACGTGCATTCCAGGTGGGAATACTCCCACCCCAGCTCCCAGAATTTACCACTTTGCTTAACAACACACAACTCATTGCTGAGGTGGGAACAAGTGAGAGGCCAGAACTCACTCTTCAAACGCAAGCGAACACTCCTGCAGCTTCAAGCATTTGCTGCAATAAACATTTAACTGTTTATGGCTGGGGAAAAGAGCCCCGAGGAGCAAAAGTACCCCCTTCACAGAACAGATGTAGTTTCCTTATTTGTTTATTCACCTTGGGAAGAGATAAGGAACTGAGAAGTGAAATCCCCTCAGGCAAGGAGTGGAAGAACTTGAAACCAAGTCTCATCATGTAGCTTGGCTGAGGGCTCCCGGGGCAGGAAACTGACAACTGCACTTCTGACAAATTATGTGATGCTAGCCCCAGAATTTGCTCTTTTCTTTCTTCTTCTCTGTCTCCAATTTGATACCATTCTGTAAATTTAGGCTGACATTATAAATTGCTCTAGGAGGACCAAAATCATGTTCTTCAGCACACACGCCTGTCACATTTTTTTTTTTTTTTCTCACTTCAAACAGCAGGTTGCCCAATTATTTTAACACTGTTGAATGAAGCAATGGATAGGCAAATAATGCCACTGGAAAAAGAGAACATGGAAATTTAATGACATGTTTTATTGATGGGCAGATGTGTTTTTCTTCAGCAGATATAATTTTATTATTAGTTAATGTAAGAAATAGTAATTAAATTCTCACACTATAGGTCTAAATGTAATAGTTCCTGCATAGCCTGGGAAAAAAAAGAGAAAAAAAAATGTCCAAAAGGAAGCTGAAAAAAGCATTATTCCTTCTAAATAAGATTTCAGGATGTCTAAGCTATCCCATCTCCCCAAATATTGGTGGTGATGGCTGAAGACAGACCCTGTGCTGTCGTGCTCCCTGCGCCTCAAGGTTACCAGTGCTTCACAAGCATTTGGTGCCAGGCCCCAGTCTCTGCTCGGTGGAAAGCTGTCTCTGACGCCTGGATCTTGAAAATGCAGTTAAGATTTACTCTGTGATGTCAGCTAATGGCAGCCAGGCAGCAGCTACAGTTCCTGCTTGCGGGCTGAGTTTAGGAGTGTCAGGGTTTCTTTGCCGTGTGAAGGTGCCTGGAACTCCTGATACAGAGATTATGCCCAGAGTATTTATCTTCGTAAAAGTCCCTTGAGATTTATTCATACAAAAAGCTTGTTGCATTTCTTATTCCTTATGGAGTTTTATTAGCTTATTAGTTTATTAACAGGGACAAATTAACAGGAAACTCTACACATTAATCAACAGAAAGCTAATAAAAAGTGTTGAATAAAACTGAGAAGTGGATGCTCATAGTATGAGTTTAAATGTTTGTTTTCTTAACAGAGGGCAGCCTCAAAACAGCAACAGCAACAGCAGGCAACGATAAATAGCATTTAACCTAAATCTCTGGGAAGCAGAACAAAGATTTCTCAGATCATTCCATCCCATCCCCTGTGTCACTGACTGGAGCTGCTTTCCTTAGGTTTCTGCAGCCCTGTCCATGAACCAGGTAAGGACCTCTTAATTACCGTCGCCTTGTCTCAAATATGACAGATTAACGTCTCTGCCACACTTTGTGCATTTTATTGGGCAACAGGATCACAGAAAACCTGAAATATTTGAGTTACAATCTTTACTCCCCTTTTTCATAACGTAGAACTCCATGGATTAAGCATCCAACACTGCATTTGCTATTGCAAGCGTGGTTTCTGTGCCCCGAAGAAAGTGGGTGTGTTTAAACGTGTGTGCTAGAAAACCGACCAGAATTTGTATCCAGGGAAGCCAGGCTTGACCAACACTTGATTTTGCCAGTAAGGAACAGCATCCAAGATTTTCTCTCAGGAAAATGGATACTGCAGCTGAAATGGAAATAGTGACTGGGAGCAGACAGGACATACATCGCTCCTTCAGTGGACAAGATCACAAGACTCCCTACAAACTATGCACCAATTAATGATCTGCTATCACATATCATCATTATAGATGGCCAAACATTTCAATCCTACACTAAATTTGCCACAGAGACGATGCTGATACCTTCACAACAGCATTCATTTGTGAATTCTAGCCTAAAAAAAATCTCTTCAGCGGCAGCCCATCACGGTAGGATGAAATCACGTCACTCAAATGTCTTCCACCGCTCATTCCCCCACCAGCCTCCTCTAATTTGCTTTGCTGCAAAAGGATTTTGTGATGGGAAGCTATCAAATCACCAAGCCCATGACTTCCTCGTCTTGACAGTAGAATAGACTAAATGACCTTGGCTAATTTCAAAGAGCCACATCATGCACTATTGAAGCACAAAGATAGGGAAGACAGTAATATACAAGAAATGGGATGTTTGGATGGTGAAATGAGGAGATATCATAATACCAAAAAATGCAAATTAAGCCCTCACCCAGACAAATAGAGTTCTTTACTAGCAGCTCTGTTCCAAAGCAAAAACACCCAACTGTTTTATTTTAATGTCCACACTTTTTTCTCTTTTCTGCCTCATAACCCAAGTGAAAACCTTAATGCACAATGAAGAGTGGTTGCCGTGGGAATCATTCCAAATGTTACCTGATGGTTTCAGCAGCCCCACTGGTAGGTCAGGAGCTCTGGGAGATTTCCTGGGGGTTCAAGGATTCGGTAACCTCATGTGACACTTTGTACATCACAGCCTTAAAGGATGAGTGATTTAAAGCTTGCCAGAATAAATCAAATTAGTTCCCAGGGAATTCTCCTGCAGGTGAGCATTACTTCCAGAAAAAGTCTCATGAGAAAACGGAGGGACGTTTATAACTCTTGACTACTTTAAGCATTTTTTGTTACCTTGTTACACAACTTCATTAGAAAGAAACAACAACAAAAAAAATGAGACTAAGATTTAAATGTAGGTTCATATCTTTCAGTTTTATAATTTTGCCTCATTCTTGAAAGGTCTGAATTTTCCTTACAATTCTGAAATTTGTATTTTCCCCTCTGGTAAACAGCTACGTAAAATTTCCCAGTGTTCCAGCTGTAGAAAGACCAGAACAAAACATTATTCAGTAATAACAGCATTTATCTTCGTCTTCTGATAACAATTCATTCAAAATCCTAAACACAAAAATAACACTCTGATTAAAGGCTGCTGAAACAGAACGACTTTCAGCCAAAACTTGTCAATGTGTGTTCTGCAGTTTTTTAATACTAAATGATCCAGATTTTGCCTTTGAATACTTTATTGATTAGAGACTTTAGAGATTATGCTTTAGATCCCAGTTAATAAAGATCCAAAGAATCTGAAGACTTGGAAAGATTCTATTTGCACTGGTATTTTTTGCAGCATTCTTTTAGTATTTTCTGGCTGGAATATCTAAAAATTTAGCACAGATATTCCAGGAGCTACTAAATAATAACTTAATTAGAAAAGGAGATCTTCATATTCTGTACAGGTTTTAGTTTCCTGTAGCTCTAACTCAGAGACAGACCAAACTCCAGTTTTGGCACACCACTTTCAATTTTGTGCGATATACAGATATATAAACCACTGATTTATAAAACTGTACAGTTCACCTTGGCAGACCTATTTTAAAAAATTAAATAAAGAAAAGAAAAAAGAAAAAACAAACAAACAAACAAACAAACAAACAAAAACACACAAAAAACCCCCACCTTTACTAAGATTCATGGGATTGTGACTGTAATTTTCTAGAAATTATCTTAATAATTATATTGAATGTTTTACCTACTCAAGGCCAGGTAACTCCAACTAACCCATGACAGATATTTGCCTGAGCCATTCCTAAAACTTTCAGGAGGGGGAGAAAAAAAAGAAAAAAAAAAAAAAAATATATATATATATATGAAGAGGTATTTTAATTTTCAAAAGACCTCAAAATCCCACTGGGACAAGCTGCAGCCAAATGACCCCAGCTTTAACTGGCCAGAGCCAGAGCCAGCCCCGGCCTCATACTGGAAAGACTTGGAGCTAAATAGTTCAGTTTGCAATAATTTGGCAGCTCCCCTGGGGCAGGAGAGTTCTCAGCTCATCGCTCGGCTGAGCTGTAAAAGCGGCTGCAAATGCAGCTGAAAGGAAGGCCCGGCTCTCAAAAGAAGCCTGGAGAAGTGTGTCAGAGAAAGAAGCTTAACTGCCAAGAGCAGATCTGGAGCAGTCTTCTACCAGAACTACTCAAGCCTGGCTCTAGTTTTGGCCTTGGTAAATTTTATCTGAGCCTTATCAACCCTCCAAGGAGCTGATGGGCCTGAACTCCCCCCTTCAGCAGGGCTGGATCCTGGTGGGAGTACTGGAATGATCAGAAAGCTGAACAGCCCCAGGACGAGTTATAGGAGGGGTTACATATATTTTGATTCCTCCCTTACCCAGCCTCTCTAAAGCATTCTTGAATTAGATAAAAAATGAAAAAGAACCCCAAATGACCGAACACAGATGTCTTATCACTGTTATATGCTCCGGGGTTCAAATCCAGTGAATTACGCACCCCTTTATCCTCTGAAGGACATTGGAACACATAATGTGAAACAACCATACATAATAAAACATTTTTTATTTCAGATAGCCACAGCCTCTCCTGAATTTATGCATTGCATTCACCAGCAAAAATGCATATGTACCCGAAATAAAAGATGATAATACAGGAATGGCATTGTATTTACTACTATTTCCTTGAAATTCCCCATACATTGCCATTTCACACTGCAGATATGACCATATTTTCCCTTGCCAGGGAAAGGTGGAGGCCTGAATACATCTCTAAAGGATCGTTAATAATGAATTAACGTGACAATGTTACATTTAGAGAAAGAAATTAGAATAGTTCCATTTACTGGATGCTTAAACTCCATTAGTTCTTAAGATTTCACCCCTTTGGAGTTACCTGTGCACTGGAATGGGCTTTGCCCTGGTGACAACCCCATATTTCAAACCTTGGACTGTGACTTATTTACACAGCACTCTCAGTGCCCCCAGCAATAGATTATTTTAACAAAGCTCTGTGACCAGCTGGGCTGTTCGCAATCGAATATTGAAAATTGCTGTTACCTTCCTCGATCACAAATTTCACAGGAACACTGTTAATTAGAGCAGAATTGATAATTCCACTCTTGTGAGTAATATAAAGAAAAAGCTAACGATTTGGCTCGATTTCTGAAGAAACTTTGCAACTTTTGGCCACATAAATGAGTTCGACATATGACTTGTGTGTTCAAGACTCAGAAAGTAAAGAAGAATGACTCAAAGGTTACCCAAGCATTTTTCTGAGATATAGATAAAGATATAGATATAGATTAGATATAGATATAGATGACATAGATATAGATATAGATATAAATATATAGATATAGACATAGATGATATAGATATAGATATAGATATAGATACAGATATAGATATAGATATAGATATAGATGATATAGATAGAGAGAGAAAATAATTACAACAATAAGGAACTCATACCAAATATTTGATACACAGGAATGCAACATAATGACATTTTACTGGCAGATGTTTGTAACACTACAGGACCATAATGTAAAATTATGGTTTTCTATACTCTTTGGCTCTGTTGACAGAAATGTGTCCACTGATAATTTCAATATTGCCCCCAATAAGCAAGAAAAAAATATGCAATTGCCACAAAAATCAATATTAATGAGTTGTTAACCGTTCACGAGATGAGGAGGTACCATGACACTTCATTATGTGGGTGTTCTGTGTGCTCTAGAACAAATGTTTGTTCACGAAGTTTTACCAAATTCTATGGTGACTTATTAAAGCAGACATTAATTTTTCCACTGGGCAATTTTCATATTCATGGATGATAATAAAGAAAGGAGTAGGAATCAACATGAACCTTACAAGGTGTATTTGAGCATAAATTAAAAGGAAAAAAGATTCATGGTATTTTATGTGTTATAACATTCCAAAGTAAGGATGCAGGTACAAAATACTACATATGAAAAGCAAACATATTTCATTTCCACTAACATAAGATTTTGCTTTTAGTCAATTTTTTTTTTTTTTCTGATTCCATTAATCTCATGGTTTAAAGACTTAAAATAAAATAAAAATACAAAGCAGTTCTAATACGATAATTATTCAGCACTGGGAGTTTTTAACCCTCTGTCATTTATCCAGAATAATTTATAAAAAAACCCATGAAATACTGAAGAATATACATTTCAACAGAACTTAATGGATCAATACTGTTCTCTGAAAAACACTCACCTGCAGCTTCAGAAAGTTTCAGTGTAGGCCAAATACTGCTTTGGCCAGTTTAACTTCTGAGGTTTTTTGGATGCTGGGACCAGTGCTAAAACCAGTATGCTGACACAAATTTTGATTTTGTGTAATGCTCACTGGACAAGGACTATAAAACAGTTGAGCCTTCAAGAAAAGAAATGATCCCTATCACTGTGAATAAGAATTTTCATCTATTTTATGACAGCCTGTATCCTCATCTGGTTATATAAAAATAACTATTTGTAGTTTTGTGAAGTCAGCAGTATTTTACTGATTAATTCCAGATGGCTTTTTTTTTTTTTTCTTATTTTATTTTTTTTTCCTTGTGGCTTATTTTTGGCGTGGGCTCAGATTTTACTCTGACAGTTCTGAAAATATGTCTGCATGAAATTTTAAATTCTAATTTAACTTTCTGAACTCTACCATTAATTGTATCTTTCACTGCATACTGTCATGTTGGATTGCAGCAGAAGTCCCAGGACCTGTCTCTGAGTTTCTGGTTTGGAACATGAGATCTGTTGAGCATCAACAATCATTCATTTGGAATCTACTGATTTAAAATAACTGACTCAAGATACCCAAGACTTGGCCCTATAACTATCCCCAAGGCAGACTTCAGTAAGTCATCTGATTACAGTTGAGATATTAAATAGTTGACCTTCACCAATTTCTATTTAAGATTTCTCATTGTCAGAATTTGGTGACTACACTATTAAACAGGAGATTATTTGCATAAAATCCTCCTGAAACAAAGTCCTCTGTGCAAAATAATTCTCATAGCAAATTTGATATATTTTTTTCATTCAGTGTTTTTTTTGTTTTGTTTTGTTTTTGTTTTTGTTTTTTATTTTTTTTTTCTTTTTTTTTAACACTCAGTTATAAGGAAAAAAATCATCCTGGCAAACAGTGTGCTGCCCAACTTTTGCTCACGAAAGAATTTCCTCATCCTTATTTTGACAGAAGAGTTTCCATCAGATAAGCTTAGCAAATAATGCAGGAAACGTCTGAAATCTCTGTGGGCTTTTTACTTGCATTTTGCTCACACCATTTTTATTTTTTTTAAATTAACTTGAAACACATATTAAAATACGCTTCTAACACCTCACTTTTTGCTGTTACACATATGCACACACATATATACCTATGTGTATTCCCAAGAAGTAAATTCTGGTTCTCTTTGAGCTCAAAAGAGAAAATACAGTGGGAGATTTGAGGTTAAAGCAATTTCACTCACCCCTGCAATGAACTCCTTCGTCGTAGCCATCGGAGCAGTCGTAGACGCCGTTGCAGAGCTGGGACAAGTGGATGCACTTGTTGGTACCAATGCAGCTGATGAAATTCGGGCTGCACTTGAAATCTGCTTCCTCAGGACCTAAAGACAAGATGGAAAATTTCTTACGTATGTTTTTACATCCACCACAAGGCAAAGAAAGTTCTGTGCCTTGTTTCCTTTTTAAACCTAAGGGCAGCACTCTGTGTATTAGTTCATTTTGCAGATTTTACAGCCTTGTTATCACACATAAAGTCATCAAGAAATGATTAGTGCAATTACAAGGGAATCAATGGCTCAGAGGATTATTTCCTGAAATACAGGTATTTTACAGTTGGTAAAACAAGCTTTGCAGGCACTACAAAGCATCATAAGATTTTCAATTGTCCTGTGAATATCGTATCAAGAGTTATATCAAGAGTAATAGGTACCAGTATTTACTTCCACTGTTGTGCTATGCAGATAATTGTAGATATTTATGAAAATACATATAAATGTCATGTATTTGTGGCTGCATTAGATCAGAGAAACTATTGCTCCAGCCCAGGAGACTGCCTCAGAAACTGCACAGTCCAGGATGGAAGGGGGAGGATAAGGATGCTGTGATTGCTCCCTTTGGGATACCACCCCAGCTGCAGTCACTTATCTCTGTCCCCTTTTTCCTGAAGTGTTTGGTTCAGGGAGCTTTGAGGGAGTTTAGGGACTCTCGAGAGTCCCTTTTGTTTATCTCTTAGGGTTCTGACTGATAAAAAAAAAACCCCATAATTCCACATTATAAAGACTTTGAGATTTTTAACACTGCAAAGAACACTTAGAGGTCTGAAGGGTATGGCTCATTGAGAGGTTGAACCATAATTTATACATTGTATCATCAGCTACACAAAGACCAAAGGGGTGGGAATTCTTTAGGAAAACAACTTGAACCTCCTCGATTTCTTGTGTTGGAGCCTTGGGTCTATGCTAAACTCTGACAGCTTGTATCCTTCAGGAAAATCTATTCTTGGATGCACAGTGCTCAAGTGCAAGATGTTTTCACCTCCTTTGAGGCACTAACTCCAAGAGGAAGGACACAAATCACTGGCAGTAGCTGGAAGCTCCTTAATTAATAAGTTGGAAAATCTCAGCTTTGTCAGATCGTGTCTCTTGGAGTCAGCAGGACAGACCATATGAGGGGAATCTACAACTTCTATAACAAATGGAGATGCCTCTTAGCACAGACCGTTAAATAAAAAATCTAATATACAAAATTTGTCCCAACTGGAAAACCCCCACGAGCACAGGGCAGTGCTCTCCTTCCCCAAGCAAAGCACGAGCCCCTAACAGGGCACATCCCCTGTGCAGGACAATGGGATGCAGCACCCTGCTCCCTCCTCTGACCTTCCAGCTCCACACCTTGCACCCCTGGAGGGACACCAATGACATCCCTGAGGAACTCCTGAGTAACAGGGACACAGCACGCTGGCTCTAGGGATGAAAGGGTAATGCTTGTGGGGATGAATGCACCCTGTCTCAAACGATTTGTGTGCTCCCAGGATGAAACACAAACTGTTCTCACCAGGCTCTGGGTTAAATACAAGCGAATCAAATACGGAGGGATTAAAACGTTTCACAAAGAAAACATATACCCTGTATTTTTCAGTGAAATATAAGAAAAAATTAACAACAGAACATTGAAAGTTGATCAAAATTCATCCTAGATGTCAGGATTTGATGACTACGGTAGTAAGAAACAGAGAACCAGAGAGTTTGGGCTTTGGCCATTTGACTCCTCTTTTCGTGCCCTGGAGGTAGGACTTTTCATGCCATGAAGCATCTCATGCATGTGGAGCTTCCTACAGCACCTACAGCCCCTGGCAGTGCCAGGCACTCCTCCAGGACTGGTTTGACTCTGCAGACCTTTCAAGGAAGAACACAAATAAAGCAGCCCAGTGCTCAGTGTCAGGTAGGTCATATAAAAGGTTTAATTTGATTCCTATTTCAGCTGCATCAGGACTTGAAGGCACCTCACGTTTAACAAAACCAAACAAATTTTCTGATTTGCCAGTAATAACTTGCTTATTCTCTGTGTTAGAGCATCTGTGATAGAATGTGAGGCGTGAAAAAGGTTTTTTCTTCTAAAATAGAGAACATTGATTAAAAAAAAAAAAAAAACAAACAAATTAGATCTCTGAAGCATGTAAACCATGGCACCCGCATTACTATAAACCCTAGATCACTAGAGGGCTTTCATACCTTGCCAAACAGGAAACTTGAGATCTGTGACCAAAACTATGTAAACATATTTACAAATATCCTAAATTTAATGAGTGAAAAGAAGGAATGTCTTAATTAACATTTAAAACCTTAATAGATTAGTCTGATTTGCTCCTGTCTATAAAATTTTTGATTTGATGCTACTTGCTTTGAAAATACAAGATTCCCTCAGGACACAAACATCCTGCAATTCTAAACATATTCTCTAACTCAAAATATTAGTAGGGGAGCTTGCTGATTAGATTTCTTTGATTGGGAACAAGGGATGGGTCACTGAAAAACACTCCAGGAAGTATTACTCAAATTGTTGTGTTTTTGAGAGAAATTTTGTGCACCACTTGTGAAAGCAGAAGATTGGAAGCGATTTCCTTATTCACGTGATTAAGATAAATTCTTTTGTATCTTGGCTTGTTACAAGCAAGATGCTTTGGAAGGCAACTTGGCTTAAAAATGAAGACGAGCTTCAGTCCCAAAAAGTCCTGTTTTACAGAAGCTTTGTGACTTATTTTATCTGCGAAATAACTCTAAATGGCAACAAGTCTCAGCCATCAACACCAGCGGGATAAGACAGCAGGCTCCAAGGCCTCCCCGCACACAATTTCTACCACCTCTATTGAGAAAATAAAAGAAAAAAAAAAATAAAACAACAACAACAACAAAAAACAAAAACCAAAACAAAACCAAAACAAAAAAAAAAGCCAAATCAAGCTGCATGTTGTGATGCCTTTGAAGCAGCACTTGCTTCCCCCACTGAATCCTTCCCAGCTGCTGCACTTTCTGAAATGTCTAATGCAAATAAAGAGGAGAAGCTTTTTATCTTGTTTACTCCTCTTCACTCTCCCTTCAACAGACAGCCACTTCTGGCAATGTTATCAAGTGAACTTCGGGAAAAGGAATTTAAAAGTGTTCTTCTTCAAAATAATCTTGGTGTATTTTACATCAGTGCAAGAATGCTAAGAATATAAAAGACGGATGGTGTCTTTTCTTCCCTTCAAAAGACATAATAATTCCTAGCCTTGCCAGTTGGTGGAAAAATAGTCAAAACTACTGGCTGCAATTATGGTAATACAACATCTCGATGTTTCAAACATTCATCCTGGGATGCTGCTTGGAGGGCAAAGAGGATGCAGCAGCTCAAGAGAGTCAGCTCAGGCAGCAGAATATCCAACTGTTTCCATGAGTAATTGTCTCCTAACAGATGGCTGAGGAATGGGAGAAGAGCTGAGCTGCAGAAGCGGAGCCAGGGCCACGGGGCAGCCCCCCAGGGCTGCAGGCAGGGCTGTCCCAGCCCTAGGGGAGGCTGCCTGGGCACTGGGCACTTCCCTAGGGATAGGGGGTGGGGGTCAGGATCGGTGAGGGTACCAAGGCTGGGTAAATTCCATTGCCAGCGGGCAGATTATTGCTGCTTTCCCCAAATCTCCAGAAAGCAGCCTGTGTCTAGGGACAGACAGGCTGGAAACAGGAGAGATCCATCTCGGATCCAGACTTCTTTGGCTGTCGAATCACCTGGGAAAGCCATTTCTGCTTTGGTCTCACCGTGTCACACTCACTGCAAGGAAACTGGACAGTGTTTTGGCAATACCTGTGCAGTTCACAGGGAATCCAGCTCGAGCCCCTTCAGGGAGGGTGCCCTTGGGCTGGGAGGGTTGGGAAGAGGTAAGAGAGTCCTTGTGATGTCCCCCAGCAGGAGACAATGGGAGGAATCAATCACGAGCTCCGGGTTCACACTAAAGAAGAATCGTGAGAAAGTATTAAAGGCCTCTGTCAGAACCAGCAGAGACCTTTCACCCTTCACATGGTGTCTGTAAATTTGTGCTTAATGAAAAATCTGCCTGCCTCGCTTCAGCCTGCTGCTCTACTAAATTTGAAACTATGGAATGCAACCAAGAATCTACAAACTGGCTATTTCCACTACTTTTATTATCATATGCAATATACTAGTATTTATCATCAAAAATTATGAATTAACATTATTTCATGATGTATATTTCCTTCTAGAAACATTCTCTCAAAGCCAAATTAAGGTACAATTTTGCATACTAACTTTAGGAGGGTTACAAAGGATGAACAAAGGATATTTCCAAATTTCCATCTGTACTTGGGTACACAACACAAATTGAAGGTTCCCAGGAAGTTATTAAATTACAGTAAAACATAAACACCCATTTATTGGAAATTCAATTGGTCATGCTCCTCTTTGGCAACTGTTACCAAAAAACCATCAAAGCTGCTACTTCTGTGTTTATTTTTTTCACCTTTGTCTCTCTCAACTAAGTTTTTACAAAGTGCTTTCTCCTTGAACAACTTAGGCAAGTAGTTGGAATTTCAAGCAAGAGACAAGGCAGCCAAATGTGCTACCTCCTTTTACATCACTGCTTCCAATTTACCTCAACACCAGCATTTTCTGAGCAGGTCTAATCCTGGGTTGTCCTCAGCCATGAAAACTAATTATACCACACTGTGAGACATCTTCAAAATTCCCATTTGTGTTTTACATCAGTGACTTGCACATCCTTCCTGCTCTCCTAAGTGTCTTGTTGGAGTGAGTCTTCTCCACAGTGAGCAGTTATCCTGAACAAAACCTTATTCCACGGCCTTTGAATTCAATTCTATTTTAAAGAAGAAGAATCGACACAAATTTTGGGATGTCTCTGGATAAATATGGGTTTAAATGAAAACACTATGGTAGAATAGAGTATGGGGCTTGTCAAACACAAATATAAAAGCGTGAAGATTTTTCTCTCTGTTAATTTCCTCCAAAGCACTGCTGGTACCCCATTTCTACTGTGGACTCAGAGTATGGAATATGGCATTTCAGTTTGCAGAATTGATTTTAAAGCTTTATTCTTTAATATCGCTCTTGGCAACAAGAAACAACCTGCCACATGCAGCCAAAGTAACATAAAATACCTGATATAATTTTAATTGTGAATAGTCTTCTCACAGGTGGGGTTTCCAATTTATTTTCAGCCCAGTTCATTACCGATAACCAGGGATTTCAAAAGTGTTTATCTTTTATAAAACTTATAATCACAACATCTTAAAGTAATGTCTCTGACCCTGCCAACACAAGACGTATTGTACCTTAATGAAGATGTTGCTTTCATGG
This sequence comes from Cnemophilus loriae, assembly GCA_013397755.1. Classification (NCBI taxonomy): domain Eukaryota; kingdom Metazoa; phylum Chordata; class Aves; order Passeriformes; family Corvidae; genus Cnemophilus; species Cnemophilus loriae. Next base: position 458,753 of record VZTF01001738.1, read on the forward strand.
GAAAATTAGATGTTTTTTTAATTGGGTTTTGTTTGGTTTTAAGTTAAAGATTTGAATTCTCACAAGAGATTGAATACTATGTATTAATTTCTGTAGTTATGAGTTAATGAATAAAGTGTAAACTAAACACACAGGGTATCTCATGGTATCACAACTGCTTTACAAAGTCAATTTTTACACAGACTAGAGGCACGTTTCTAATACCAAGACTTTGAAACACTGGGATAAATCTATGGAAATGACTTAAAATCTTTACTCTGTGCTATCTTATATATATGCAAGAAAGAATTTAATATTTAATAAGAATTTATGTAGCATAAGTAACCCCTTATCCATAGTTACTTTTATTCATACGCTTCATTCAACCATGTAGACTGATAATTAATATAAATTTGAAGCCACCTTCAATTAAATCAGGTATTCAGCTGCCCATATAAGAAGGAGAATATTAAACATTTACAGCAGGATGTGGATAACTGAAAAGAAGAGGAAAGCAGAAGTATTTTGCTGTCTGTAACAGCACAGTAAGTGTAAACTCTGATCTCACAGACACAGCATTTTGTCTCTAAAATAACCTTTCAGAAGAAACAATAAAACCAGTGGCAGTCGGTGGCTTTGTGAGCTGGCAAACGAGCAAATACAGCTACAGCACACAAAAGTCACGCCTTATGACCAAAGCTAAGAGAGGAGTTAAGACTGCAGAAACCAGCCCCGAAACGAACAGAAACAAAAGAGAAAATGAGGAACTTCAGAAATCAGAAGATGCCTTTGAGTCAGCACGGTCTGACGAGCAGCCATCTGTGCTGACTCACGGCCCCCACGCGCCTGGCGACAAGTGTCTCCTCTCTGCCCTCGCTCTTCGTGTGGGGGATGTCAGCAGCTCCTCCTGCTCTGCCCAGGGAGCACGGAAACAGCTACCCAAGCCAAAGACTCCCAAACCCACCCAAGAACTTGCACCGGTCAGCACAGGCCTCATCTTGAACCCCGTGCTCGCTTCCGTGCCCCTCGCAACAAGACACACTGTGAGGGGCTGGAGCGTGTCCAGGGAAGGAAACGGAGCTGGGAAGGGGCTGGAGCACCAGGAGAGGCTGAGGGAGCTGGGAAAGGGGCTCAGCCTGGAGAAAAGGAGGCTCAGGGGAGACCTTCTGGCTCTGCACAACTCCCTGACAGGAGGGGGCAGCCAGGTGGGGTCTGTCCCTTCTCCAAAGTGTTAGGGCAATGGATGCCTCAATTTGCACTACGGGAGGTTTTGATTGGATATTGGGAAAAATTTCTGCCTCAAAAGGGTGATCAGGCACCTGGGAACAGGCTGCCCAGGGCAGTGCTGGGGTCACGGCCCCTGGAGGTATTTAAAAACATATAGATGTGGCCCTTGGGGACACAGGTTAGTGGTGAACACAATAGTGCTGGACTCAATAATCTTAGTAGGCTTTTCAAACCTAAATGATTCTGTGATATATAATTTGCTCAGTCAAAAGCATATAATTAAAAAAAAAAAACAAAAAGGAAAAAAAAAAAATCCACATTAAAATTCAATTCCGAAGGATAGTTCCCAATTCCGTGCGTTACAGCAGACAAAACAGTTCAAGAGGTTAGGTGGCTGTGAAGCTTAACAAACCTCGCAGTGGCTCCCAAAACTCCCATCGCTGCACTCCTGTGACACTCGTAGCACCAGAACTGTGCACAAATGAACTTACAGGTGCAGCACACGGCATTTGGATATTGGCTTTATCACACTTTGAGAGTGATGCTCTCCACTCGCCTTTTTCTCTGTGTGGATTTGTACACACCAGACAAAAGCAAACCGCACATAGCCTAAATCTAATATTACACAACAACTTTAATTTTTTAAATACTTTGTTTCAAGCCATGAACACTGTTTGCACAGTGCCATGAGAAGGGCTCTGTCAGCTCTGTTCGAGATGGCTCTCCAGCAAACACTTCCCCTCTGGCTCTGTTTCCTGCTCTCTGCGTGTCAGACACTTGCTCATCTTCACTGCACAGATGTAAATAATTAATGGAGCCATTTCTCCTGTAATGGAGCTGATGGCCACTGGAGACAGGAGAAAGCTGTGCTGAAGGTTGCACAAACACTGATGAAGAGGAAAAAGGAGGTGAAGGAAATCTTTCCAAAACAGCTCAGCGCTCAATCATTACCCAAAAATCCCTCTGGGCATTCCCAGGCTGGGATGGGGCTGGAGCCAGAACACAGCTCTTGGAATGCTCAGGCCAAGAGCAGCCACCAGCATTGGGACCTGAATTAAGTGTGGTTTTCACCTAGCATCAGTGTTGCCACTAAAGCTGTAAAATCCATGCAGGTATTCAGGCTGGTAACAGTAAAATCAGCTCATTAACAGCAAAGCCCATCTATATTTCTAAATGAAGTTGGACGTTTTGCACCCCCAAATTATCTCAAAGTAGCAAATTCACCTAGCAAAGGGAGGAAAGATCACCTCCTCAGCCAGGCTCTATCTAATGTAACAGTTCAACAAGACTGGAGTAATTTTTTCACTGAACAGCTCTAAATGTAACAATTTCTTGTAAAATACAATGGCAAAGAGTTATTGGAGTTTTTTTGGGTTTTTTTTGAAACAACATTAAGAGTGATCAGTGAAATCCACGGCCACAAGGGGAACACCAAACCTTGCCTCATCCCCACTGTTCTGCAGCCTGGCTGGTTATAGCAAAAAACAAAGAACAAGGGATGGCAAAGACAAGTGGAAAAAAAAAGAGACTGAAGTAGCCTGGGAGTTCCAATGTTCATTCTCTCTGTGTCAGGAGATCAAGGTAATAAATAAATTAATGAATTTATAGTGCTCAAAGACTGCCACACTGTATCAGAATGGAAAATAAGTTTTGGGGAGAGGATAACGCAAACACCTAACTTTACTTTACAGAGGAACTGACAAGGACCTAAAGTCCAAAAGAGAAATATGTTTGTGCTTGCACATTTTCCTGATGTCAGTGAAAATTATACCTTCATAGAATTGATGAGGTTGGGATGTCTACTGATATTGTCAGCAGGGTTGCACCTCTATGCAAAAAGACATTTTCATTCCTATGGAATTGGTTATAAAAATCTAGCCTTTACTAAAGTCAAGGTAAATATCCAATTTTTTGCCATTTTGCTTAAACCAAAACCTTCTCTCTACTGCTTCAGATGCACATACGACCTACTACCAAGTTAACATGGTACCTCTTCTTTCCTATCCCCCATTCTATAATAACCTGGAATTGTCTATCTAGATATTAGAAACGTGTCTCGCACAGTTTATAGACCTCTGATATTGCTTAAATACTCCTAAATTTCACCTTTCACCTTAAAATTTTCATTTAAAATTGCCATAAATGGAAAAAATGTAGCCTTGCAATATTATTTAGTATGGAAGATAAAGCATTATCTCACACAAGCTATCAGAAAACCCTTTGTTGCACTCAGGAAACTCTATTTAAGATATCTATCTGTAGAGAAAACCGGTTGGTGCTTGGAAGCAAGAACGAAGAACCTACAAGAGAACACATCTAGCATGACTTTTTCTTAAAAATCAAATCTCTGTCTTGTCTTGCAAAGCTCATTGTGGCAGTAGCTTTTTTGATTAAAAACAACAACAAAATGATTCTCACCATTATATGCTTCCATCACAACTACCTAACAAAATACAGTCATGCATCAATGTGTTTTAATATTTTTTGTATCTTGTTCACTGACCACAGCTTCAGCTTGAGCAGTAAAATTTCCCATAGAGATGAGAGAATTTGTGCTCTTTGCCACATTCCTTAAAAAATAAATCCTAATCCACACATTTACTAAGCTCTTGCCTTTAGGATGTATCAGAATATCAAGGGAAGTCCTTGTATGTACCAACACAAGCAAATTCACTGCAAATTTATATTCTCTGGTTATTTTTGGATTATGGCTTCGCAAACATTTGTCAGTGAAGAGCAGAAAGAAAAAAAAGTTTCTTCTCAGCAAGCAAAAAATAATTAATATTCTTTGTACTTGCAGAGACGAAAAAGCTTTGCTAATGGATTTTTTGGTGATTTACTGCAATACACCATAGCAGTAATTTATGATCAATGAAGTAAAAAATGAATATTGTCTCATGTAGATGGTCACTCCTCATTAGTTATAAGGAACCCATTTTTAATTTGGAGGTTTTGATTTAATTAGTGTCACATATCTCAAGACTGCCTTGTGTCAACTGCTGCGGTGACTCGATGTCTGTGTGAGGCACAGAAGTGGCTGCTGCCAGGGTCTCACTCTGAGAAAATGGCATGAGGTGAACTAAAGAAGTGTTAATTACCTGAACAATTAAAGTACCCAGCACCAGCGATATTGTAACACATCAACACTCACGTTATAGATGTTTACACAGCCGAAGTGTACAAATGTCACTGGAAAAGGGCTTGCAAATGTTCTTTACAAAGCAGTGTAATTGTGCAATAGCACAGCTGGGTGCAGCAAGCACATGGCACCCGGAGCTCTGCAGCACTCCAGTCTGTCTGACACTGTAAAAGTGTGTGTGACCACATTTCCACCCACCGTCCATCTCCACACAGGCCACTCCATCAATTCCAACTCAGCTCTTCATTAGACTCAGAACTGTATTAAAATAAGGGGATATAAGGAGATTTTTACTGGATCACAGATGTAACAAGCTCTGGAAATTCTGATGGAAACCCAAGGCCTGCATCTTACGAACACTTATGCACTCCCACACAACCTCGGAAATGTCTGTGGACTGAGAAGGAATTTACCAAGCTCATTTTTGCATCAGCAGAACTGGAATTAAAACACACAAACTGTTCTCAAGCCCTAAACAACATGAAATTTCACAGGGTTGGATGAGATTTGTAACATAAGACAGTTTAAAAAAACAAGAAAGGACTAAAACATACATTGATACATTAACTCCTTACTTTAAACAGCAAAACATGAAGTTTTCATCTCATTTGCAATACATTAAGACTTTTCAGCAGATGATGTTAGTATCAACATACATGTTTTATTTATGATTTCGGGGTAGAAATTTACCATTAAAATGATGTGTTCTATAATCACATAAAAATATATCTTTGAGACCCAACACTGTCTAAGTATTTGAGCTTTTTTTTTTTTAATATATATGTATTAAATCTGTATTACTTATTCATTTTAAAGATTATCTTATATGTTTAATTCAGCTTTAACACAGAAACTTAGAAATAGTTCTCATGCATTTTTAAACTGAGCTAGGCAGTTTGCAATCATAAACTTATTCATTTTTATTTTGTACACAGACATATAAATTACATCCAATTAAAATAAGCGTTTAACTTGTATTTCCTTAAGCAGTCATCCACTGAAAGGATGAGAACCAGTTTTAATTGCTCTAAGTACAAAATATAACACTATAAAAGATTTAATCAGCTTTGCTGGTGTTTACAGTGTGTCAAAAAGATAAAAATGACAGGGCTTTTTGTTGTGTAGACACTGAGGGTCCCATTTGATTGAGCATTGAGGCCCATACTATAAAGTGACCTGGAATTTCTTTCATTTGGAACAAAAAGTACCATCTGTTGGTGTGTCTAGCACAGTCAAGTCTCCATCTCTCACAACATCTATGCATCTTCCCTTCCTTAGTGATGAAAATAGGTGAACAAAACCTCAGATGGGCAAAAAAAATTAGAACAACTGGTAAAAGAATCCTGTATTGCTTACAGGAAGTGTTAAATGAATAGTTCTCAGAGACTTCTAAGAGGCTTTGTAGTGTTATAGGTACTATGATTCAGAGAGAAAATTAGTTTCACATGTTTACCAGCTAAAAAATTAAACAGCCTTCCCTGCTCTTAGAATAATTCTAAAGAGGCATTATTTACCGTGATTCAGTCCTGGCTGGATCAGTTTCCCTACACAAAACCCACAGTGCCTCCTGAGAACAGCGGGGTGGAAGCAGCCAAAGAGCCCGTGTCAGACACAACCACAGTGTATTTCAGCCCTTTCGAGGCACATCTTCCCCCATTATTGGGCAAGTACTAATGAAATTCATGGGAAACTTCCACCTCATCCATCTCCATTGCCTCTGAAACAAGATTTTGCTGAAGTCAAGGCCAGGCCGCCTCCGCCGCGCTGGAACACGAGCACCTCGAGACGTGATCCTTACCCAGCTGCCCAGCAGCTCCTGGAGCTTTCTGCAGCTGCAAATTGCAAAGAGCTGGAATGCTCGAGGTGTGTCTGAAGTAATGCTTTAAAATGTCTTTTTCGGTTTAATTCTGTACGATAATGTGATTTGAAACAAAAATTGGTATTTCATCGCTAATAGAATAGCCCAGAACACTGGAGATTCCAGGACTCCGTGCCTGGCTTGTAGCAGAATCCTCACCAAGGGAAGGGGACAGGGGCATTAAGTCTGACCAGTGTGAAGAAGTAAGAATAATTTCATGTCAAATACAGAGGGAAGACACAGGGGATAAAAGCATTATTGGCCTGCTGAGTTCTGCTCACCGAGGAGAGGCACAGAGACGTTTTCTCCCTCATCACCAACAGCACAGTTTCTCAGAGCTGAGAATTTAGATTTTCACTGCTTATAGTGTATTTTAAGCTTTCCACCATATTCTAGAAGAGCTGAACACTTCAGAGGACTCAAGAGTAAAGGAAGTCCAGAAGTGTGGGGACTTTGGTAGAGACAGAGGGAAATGAATGAAAACACCCAAAATGCTGGACAACAATAACCAAAACCACGTTCAGCTTTTCATCTTTTACCGTATCTGGCAGCATTTCTTCTACAACTTATAATGCCAAAAAACTATTCTTTGATCTCAATCTTCTGTCTCTCCTCTTCTCTCTTCAATAAAATAGTGCTGCTAAGCCATGAGGTTCATCATTTCTGACCAAGGAAATCACTTCCATCACGGGGAGCTTCAGAGAGTGTTTGCCAAGAAATCCAGCCTTTATTGGTACTCATCGAGGTCTAGCAGAGAGGTGTGTGTCATGGAACAATCTTTAAAAATTACACTCCAAGATGAGAAAATACCCTTTTGGTTCGTAAAATAATAGATTTCAATTAATCCAAGCCGTTATTAAAATCCTGTGTATAACTTAATCAGCATAAAAAAACAAAAGCAAAACCAAAAAAACAAAAAACAAAACAAACAAAAAACAAACAAAAAACCCCCCCAAAACCCCCAAAAAAACCCCAAAAAAACCCCCAAAAAACAAACAAACAAAAAACCAAACAAAACCAAAAAAAAAAAACTTGATATGAAATTATGAAATAAAATCAAACCTCTTCTTCGCCAACCTATATGAAATGCTAATAAAATCACCAAGTAAAATGGACATAAAACACAACGTATGTGTACACTATTTTTAGGAAGTTTTTATGTACCTCTACTAGAAGTTTATGGTAATAAACTAATTATTAGGTAAAATTAGTGTGTTGGAGATAGAAATGAAGATATGCTTCTATTTTCAACAGGCATAAAAGATGGTTAATGGAAAGTATTTCCTCTCCTTCACAACAGGAGTAGTGGTGGGAAGGTTTCCAGATAATTGCAGCAGTGTGCAGAGCTGGACTGATGATTGCTGCTCAGACTATTTCCTCCAATATTGCGCTTTAACTGTCAAGAATCGAGATTTAAAACTGTATTCAGGTGAATAGTTGTAATGTTTTCAAATATCAAACCCAAGAAAGTGTCAAAATAGTTTATAAAGAAGATACATATTATGCTGGTTTTATAGATAATATTCGAAACCTCAGAACATGCTACTTTGTCAAAATAAAAGCAGAGTTTCTGTCTAAAACTTTTTTTTTTTTTTTTACTGTCTTGTGCTAACACACTGTGACTCAACAGGTAAAGTTCCGTATGGGAAAAAAAAAATAATAAAAAAAAAATTAATCCTGGGCCTATATTTAGCAAATATTCTAAAGTTCTTATATAGATCTGTAAAAAAAAAGCAAATATTTTCAGATGTAGACAGAAAAAGCATGCAATTGTCCTTGTAATTTCAGGATGATTTAAAAAAATATAATCCTTTATATTTTTGGTGGATATATAAGTGTTGATTAGGGAAATAGTATCCTTCCCACTGATTTACCTGTAGCAAACAGACCTGGACCATGTCCGTATGGACATTTCTGGTATGAACTCGGTACTTCCAACTCTTGACTTTAT
>VZTF01001738.1:466967-485832 GCA_013397755.1 Cnemophilus loriae
AGGGATGACACAAATGACACCAAACTGATTATTTCCCTATTTTATATATATATATATATATATATAAAAGCCCTGCAAAAAATTTAAGACATGGTTCCAAAATATTACCAGTGACTCAGTATTCAGTAATTCTTGCTGAGAATCAGCAGTGCCTAAAAAAATGGATAGGCTCAGTGCAGCTGGGAATAAGTGCTGCAATTTAAGCATCTTTAGAGTTTGGACGTTTATTGTTCACTTGAAATAGAAAGCAGAAATTTTCCAGGAAATTGACAGTATATAACAGATACTGTTGGGGTACTGGTGGGTTGTTGTTTTTTTTTTTTTCTTGTTGTTTTTTTTTCCAGAAGTCTACAATGGTTGACTAAATAATGACAGAAAGTCTGTATCTGATAACTACAGAAGAGACATGGGTGAGTCTGAGTGCTGTCAGAATTATTCACACCCTTTGCAGACAGGTTCTAGGAGAAGTAGTTCATTTACTTGAACATAATTTCAAGAAATCGCTTTTGTGGTGAGAGAACCTATCTGCTGTGCTCTGGCATTCGGTGAAGCACAAAAGTGACTCTATTCTGATGAAAGCAGCTCAGAAGGAAAAGACTGTAATATTCATATTTCACCAGAACACATTCCTCAGGACTTTTAGGACACGTGTATTTAAAGGATTCAATTTAGAGCCTGCTACATTGACAAGGTTATCCTATTAATCTCCATGGTTTGCCTTTGCGCTGTGCATTTCTGGCTTAGAACTTAAAAAGTAACAGAATTGTGTTCCTTTTCTTAGCACTGCTTAGTTTTCATCCATGCTCAACTCCTATTAACCATAAGCAGCTCCCACAAGAGCAGGATGTGATTTTCGTTATCATCCATTCACATTTTTTTAACATTCAGCTTCTCACAGATAAATGTCTTTTATTTCTTTCCTAAGTAAAGCAGTCAGTGGTGTCCACAGATATTTTGCTTTAAAAACATTTTGCAAACATTTAATTTTGTGTCTGTTCATTACCTTTCACACCTTCCAAAAGTTCAGGGTGTAGATCCAGAGCTCGTCAGGCATGTGCAGTGAAACTAGATGAAATCTGGACAACTAAATTCAACGCTAAGACTGGAAAAGTCTCCTGAACTCAGTGAGTGAAATTCATTTTCAGTTCAAAGCATTGTGATGTAGAAGCACCTGAAAGAGCTGGAAAAGGAGGTGTTTGCACAACACACAGCAGCATCATGGAAGAGACGAGAACTCAGCTGCCACAAACTAACTTCAAAATAATTAATTTCCCTTCATCATTAACTCCAGCTGGGATCAGCCTGGGCTTTGAGGGCTGTATCTACATCAGTGCTGGCTCTTATTGCTCCAAGAGGAGGCTGAATATTGTTTGTTATTTCCTGGGCAAAGACCTGAATTGCAGGTTGAGAAGGTTGGAGCAGAGTGAAGAATTTGTGCTGTCCTTTTGTATTTGACTGGGAGATGGAGGCAGGTGCACTGCCACAGTCTCCTTTTTGAGACCTCTCCCTTCGCTGCACAAACACCCCACAGCGGTTTGCTCTGTGAAAATGCACAGTTTTTAAGAACAAAGCCTCTAGGGATCCAGTGTTGTGCCCAAATATCCATTTTTACCTTGTTAGTCTTGCTGAAAAAAAGGAAGAATGTCACAGCCTCTCCACAGTGAAACTTGGATTTGTCCCCTGACTAAAAACAGGCACCAAAATCAATTGTGTTGGTTGTACTGTCCATTAGTGATGGTTGAGTCACCCATTTTGTCTGAGATTTTTCTGATGTCCTTCTAAGAAGATCAGTAGCCGGGGTAACATTTTATCCCCATTTTGCCAGATCAAAAATGATGTTTCATTCTTGTGCCATTGAAATTTGTTTCCGTTTCAAAAGAATGTAGGAAATTTCTTTTTTTTTTTTTCTCCTGATCTTTGACCCACGCGTCTCAATTCTAAAGAGTTTAAGTAAACAATAGAGTTGGAGGGAAGTATTTTAAATGTCTCTTTTATTCATGCCCTTTCTCACAGAAGCTTTTTCCTTTTTCCCATGCCACAGATGATTAAAAAGGGGAAGTCTACACCATGAAGAATGGTCTCTGTCTCGGGACCTCTTAACTACAACAAATATTTGAAAGGTGATGTTTCCCTTTCTCTCTGCTATTGTCCCTTGGATGCTTTTATGGAAAAAAAAAAAAAAAAGAAAAAAAAAGAAAAAATATATGTATGTATTCAATATGCTGTTTGGGGGACCTTTCTCCTGTTTTTGTTATCTCTGCCTCCTGGTGGTCTTTGTTTTTGAGTTTTTATTAAAAAAAAAATCCACTTTTAAGCACTTCTTTAGTCCTGATCATTTTCTGCTATTCGCCTGCCTTTGCCTGACAGTCACTGGCTTTACCCTGGTGCATTTATTTTACACATCAAAAGAAAGGTATTGAAGCTGAGATCACAATCTAAAAGAATTGGCCCCATTTTTCCTAGCAAATAGATTGCCTACTTTTCAGATCTGTTCCTTGGAATCATATTCCTCAACTTTGCTTGTCTCAAGTTTGCTTCAAGGTAATCCTCTCTTGTCAGAGAGGAACAATAACGAGTAACCCTCCCAGCCCGTGAGCCAGTATCCAAATAAATTCCAAGGCCTTTATTTTGCAGTTAAACAGAAGTGCTTTTCCCTTTCGCTTTCATAAAACAACGGTTGTGAGGCTCCTTGCTCCAGGCAGTGGCTCATGTGAATATGAGTTTACAAAGTTTCTCCCCCTCACACTGCCTGCAGAGCAGCTACAGAATCCATCAGTCAGTACCGATATCAAGGGTAAAATAAAATGAAAAATGGTATTAGAACAAACATATCTGCATAGACAAAGAAATACTGGAAGCATAACCCAGGATGAGACAGAGATAAATCACAGAATGTTTTGGGTTGGAAGGGACCTTCAAGACCATCTAGTTCCAACCCTCCTGCTGTGGGGAGGGATGCCACCAAGAGACATGAAATTAGGCAACAGACACACGCAGCAAATGGGGGGGAAAAGAAATAAAAACAAAGCCAACCCCCACAAGATCTACATCTGCTGTAACATTTTTGTGCACTTTTTTTAAGACCTACAGTGCTTGCTGAAAGGATTTGATTGATGAGTAGGAAAAAAGCTTCTTTCCTAATTTAAATGTGTTTGAAAAATAAGGTCTGACATATCTATATATTCAATGAATGTATTTGTATGTCTACAAATGGATAAATGGATCGTTTATTCACTTCCATGAAGGCACCTTTATATGTTGAAAGATAAACAAGAGGCAGATTTGTAGAGCTCCATAAAAGTTCCAAAACCCTGTCAGTACTCGCATTGTTTCCCTGTGTATTTACTGGTGTGCAGACACAACCAGCCATTACCTGAAAGATTTTCAGTCAGAGCTCTAAGTGAACTTTTTTAGTTCCCAGTTGAGCTTTTAGAGAAACTGCCATGGTATCTGAGAAAAACAAAAACAAAACCAAAAACAAAACCCAAAAACCAACCAAACAAAAAAAAAACCCCAACAAAAAAAACCCAACAAAAAAAACCAAACAAAAAAACCCACCAAAACAAAACAAAAACCCGTAGACTTAAGTGCCTCAAAGCACAAACATATTTTTTAGCTACATAAAGTCTGAGACATTCTGAGTTCCCAAAAAGCCTTTGTTCTCAACAAATTACTCAAAGTTTAAGTTTTACATCTTCAAATTCAGCTTATCAGATTACTGAAATTCTGTGCATCCACTGCCAGGATTTGAAGTGGTTTAACAGGTGGATTTCAAGACAGGCACAGCGTTTTATTCATCACTGGGCTCCGTTTTTGGGGGTTATGTTACTTGATGACTAATTGCTGTACTGAACATGCTCCTCCCTGTTCCACACTCTGACTTTTACACAGTTCTGGGCAGTGTACAGCGAGCTTTGCTTTCTGTGCCATGGGGATAATGGAATTCATGCTTGGCCTATTGTGCAGAACTGCCAATTTCGCTCCTGCCCGGCTGTTTCATAGCATGACTTTTAATTCACAGCAAATCTCTTCCTTTTCTGAACATGAACTGTGAATTATACAATTAGTGCCCTTTTATATCTGAAGAAAGAAATCTAAATGTTAACTAAATACAATTTTCCTCTTGATGTGTATTCACAATGGTGGCTCAATCTTCTTAGTCCACCAACCATCCAGTATTAATAGTCCTTTTTTATTTTCCTTCAGACCTATTTCATCTCACTTCTAAAACACTATTTACCGCTACAATTTCATTTTTTTACCTTTGCGTCTTTGTTTTCATCAGCTTCAGTTAGTCTCTGTGCCACAGCAATTCCAGGGAGACTGCATTTTACCATCTTTCCCTCATCTTCTAGAAAAGGAGATTTCCCAGCAGAGCTCAGGAAAAGCAAAGGAGATTTTTGTAACAGAATGCAGGCACAATTTGGAATGACCTCTTTTGTCATTTATAGAGTTGTATGATTTTTTAATTCATCCTTTTTTAGTGAGAATTTTCCTAGGTTTTCTATTGCTAATATTCATTAGCTGTTTTGCTGTAAATTTTTTGTTTCCAAGTACAAATGCAATAGTGAGAAGATTTTTTTGTTCTGTTTTGTTTTGTGAACACTGTCCATAGAATGCTGTAATCTAATTGAGTTATCTCAACTGGAGCTGAAGAAACACATGAACTTGAGTTATCCACATCTTTGATGAACAGTCACTGGATTACTCCGTGCTTTCTGATTTCATAATCTTCTCAATAACATCTAATTAAAACTGATATTGCCCATGCACAGTAACTATTAAAAAAGTCAGCAGCTCCTGTTCACCAAAGTCCATGTATTCCAACATAAGCACAAAGCTCCTGACATAGCAATGTGATTTTCTCTCTTGCACCAGTTCAAATCTGTGAGACTATACCCAAAGTGCCTTCACTGCTCATTACTTCAACTCGAGGACAACCTCGGTAAGATCAGTAAGTAAAATAATTTTGTTTTGCTTTGTTTTTAATGGGCAAGCTGAGACTCCTCCAGCCTGTAGCTTAAATTGTTCAGCATTTCAGATACCATCTGGTTGTGCTGGGCACATGCCACAGACAGATAAATACTCTTAGAAAGAGATGTGGTTGTTATTGTTTGATTCATCCTTTGGCTCTGGTTTATTTACACTGCAAGTCTTTCCTGGTTTATAACCATATTTACTGTCACTTGCAGGAAATCATCCTCTTTTAATAAAGTTTGGGGTTTTTGTTTGTTTGAGGGGGTTTTTATGTGTTTTGGGGGGTTTTTTGTTTGGTTTTTTGTTTGTTTTGTTTTGTTGTTGTTGTTGGGATTTTTTTTGTTTATTTGTTTTTAAATACAGCATCAAATGAATTTAAGAAAACAAATAATTAATTTTCATGAGGGCTTGGAACCATCTACCTCCCATCACTTCTGGCACAAGAGCAGGTGCTGTTATCAGGTAGGCAACTTTTAGACCAAGAACAAATGATGCTCCAAGAGTTATTCCAGCCCTGACAGACAACTCCAGCTCCCAGCCTCTCACAGACACATCACGACTCAGTGAAATGAAAAGCAGTTTTCAATAGGGAGAAATTGATTTTATGCCTGCGCTGAACTTGGCAAAACTGCCTTGTGAAGAAAGGCGTACTGTTTTTTCTTCCAAGTTTTTAAAATGACTTAAAACAAAAAGCAATTTTTCTGCTCTCTCTCTTTCTCCTTGTTTGTTTTTTTGTTTTTTTTTTTTTAATGGAAGGGTATTTCTTCCGATCACAGCCTGTTGGAAAGCCAGAGCACAGCCACGTGCATGCACTCACAGAGCTGGCAGTCAAATACCTCAGTTCTCATTACGTCTCCCAAGAGTTTCCCAGTAGGAAGCTGTAGGTGATTAAACCCCTTCTCCCGCGCCTGTGCGATTCTGCAGGCACCGTGCCTGCTGGTTTTTTTACAGGAAATTGGTAGGAGCAAGACCCAGCAGCGTGGTGATGCTGGGAAGTCAGGGCAATCTCAGACATCCCTCGAGCATGGCAAAGTTTGATCGTGTTCATCCTGGAATGCAACAGTGTGCCACGTGTTACAGAAATGGATCATCACATTTGATTCGTGTAAGTGTCTCCCATTCAGCCAAGCGTGCCATCCTTCAAAGCCACATCTTTTTTTTTTNNCCCCCTCCAAAACCCCATTTTTTTTTTTTTTTTTTTTTAATCTTTTTTTTTTTTTTTGTTGGTGGCAGAGCTGTAATCACCAGTTCCATCCCTTAGACGAAAATTTCTAAAGCTAGACTTCCTGTTTGACGGCTGCATTGTCACAAGAAGCTGCATTAATTACAGTAGGAAATAGGGCTTTCTTTATATTGCTGATGCTGTGAAGGAATTGAATCCTTTACAAGCCGCTTTTCCAGCTCCTGGCTCACTTTTTCACCTAGCTCTCCCTGTGCCTTCTCAAAAGTGGTTTTGGTTGTTGGGGTTTTTTTTTGTTTTGGTTTGGTTTTTGGTGGGTTTTTTTTGTTTTTTTGTTTGTTTGCTTGGGTTTTTGTTGTGATGTTTGCTTGTTTGTTTGGGTTTTTGTTGTGGTGTTTGTTTGTTTGTTTGTTTTTTCTTTTTTTTTCTCTTGACCTAAAGTGATTTGCAACTTATCTATATTCAACAATTGGGAAGACTGCTTGAGTGGCTCGACATCAGTTTCCATACAGCCAGAGATCCCTCTGTCACCCGTGATCTGGGGACAGCTGTTGACACGCACAGAGATTCAAGTGATTGTCAGATCTGACTGTAATCAGTCTTTGGTAGAGCTTCAGGGAGCTGCTGAGCACACACAAGCTCAGGAGAACAAGTGCCTCAGCTCTGACATTTATTCCTCAGGCCAGCACACCAACCAGGCTTTGACCCTGTTTTGGGGCTTGATACAAAAACAAACTTAAAAAAAACCGGCAAAGAGGAAAAAAAAAAAAATCTTGCCCTTCCCTCATCTAAACCCAACATCTTCACCAATGAACGAAAGATAAATAAAAGCAAACTGAAAAAAAAAAACCACAAAACCCAAACGATCCCTATGGATAAGTTGCATCTGATCAAACTTCTTAGTAAGTTAAAATTATTCCAGATTCTGACAGGACGATGAGATTTGATTCTTATTGAGTTCGTAAACCCAATTTTATCAAACCCCACCTACATCTGACACAAAACGAGCAATGCACATGTTAATCCTTGGAAACTCCAAAGAGTCGGTGCAGAGCGAGATGTCACAGCGGTCTTGAGGACATGGGATGAGTCCTGTCCACACTGGTACTTGGTGGCACACTGGGAGGCAGGCAGGTACAGGTGGGGTATTCGGGTATTATTTGTCCCATTAGCTGAGCTCACATCGAAAGCAGCAGCTTGGTGAAAGGAAGGGAGAGCACAGAGTGGATAAAGAAGCACACCCACCATTGATTTTTCTCTTTCTGCATTAGACAAAGCATGAAGAAAGCATGTGAAAACACCATTTTACACTGACAGAGACCTCAGACAGAAAAAAGGCAAATGTCAGCAAAAAGATACAATATAATGTATGTGGAATCATTTTAAGCAGACAGAAAGAACAGGAAGGTTGAAGAGCAGTAATTACATTTAGAACAGAAAAAAAGCTTTGAGAGCAGAGGGTTTGATAAGTATTTCAGTGGATACATCTCCAAGAGCAACAGCTGCATTTATGCTGCTGACCCTTTCATGAAAAGCTACCAACTTTAGTGAGAGAAACCTTTTCTGTTACTAAGTCACTCAGCAAAAGCCACTCCTTGTGTCTTTGTAACCAATTTTTTTTTTTTCCCCATCCTTTTGTAGAAGCACACCTGACCTGGGTACTTGGCAGAAAACAAAACCTTTAATCTGAACAAGCAATGTAATCAAATGACAAAAGTCATGAGCCGGGAGAAAAACAATCATAAAAATATCATCAGACACCCAAAAAAGCCAGAGTGAAGTAACAAGTAGAAGATACAGCAACAAAAAGCCTCTGTGATGGCCTGATTAATTATTCTACTTATTGAGAACTATTTAAAAGAAGTTAAAAGTGACAAATGCCCGGTTTGAAACAACACACACAATTACTGGACAAATTATTCACATCCATGTGGAACACACAGACTAGAGCTGAACACCTGCCGAACCACAGCACATTTACCGTTAAATTAAATGTTGCTACTAAAGGTATATTATATAAGGTATGACTAACTTAATTTTAATTCTTATGGAACAGAACCTTTCTACACTAACCTCACACCTTAAATAAAGATGACATGGTTTAATATATTTACAATATTCACAGTCACCACTTGCTTCAAATAAACTGTTTACTGTACTATGGCACCCTGAAATTCCCTCCAGAAATATTTATACAAATCATCCAGGAATATTAATGGAAAAAATGTGAAACTTTGATTTTGATAAAATCTTCCAACAAGGTCAGGATGGAAACTTCGACATGATTTTTACTGCAGTCCCTGAATTCTAGGAGGAGTTGCCAATATTGGTAGGTCCTTCTCATTTTTCTGAATTATATATTTAGCTTCATTTAACATAACCATTGAGGCTTTAATTTGGGAAACATTAGATGAGGTTTCCCAAGGGCGTGTTGATGGAGAGTACGTAAATTATTAAATTCGAGTAATCAAATATAGAGGAAAAGCAAAAAAAGCCTGCTCGATCATGCGTAAGTTTCTGCAGACTAAGAGCACACGCAATACATCTTTGGGTAATTTGTTTATTAGACTCATAATTGAAATTTTTCTTCCGTTTAGGGCTATTAATATTCTCTAACCTTTCTGTAAAGCACCTGATGTTCTTTATCCCACACTTTCAAATGTGATGCTGAGAGGCTAATCCAGCTCACATCTATATAATTACGTGGAGATGGTGTGGCTCTATTAGTTAATATTTGTTCTTTATTTATTTATAGCAACATAAATCAAGAGTAAGTTCACAGAAATCAAGGCAATTATAGGGCTATAAAATAGATGCAGGTAAAGATGACCTACACCATTAAAACTGGGGCTCGTTATGGCTGCTTTTCAAGTAGGAAAAAATGATGGATGATGGGGGGACTGTTTCCCAGGAGCAAAGTATCCCAGAAATATAGAACCTCCTACCTGGCTGTAATGATCATATTTAGTCATTACTCAAAATCAGATTAATCAGTAATGCAGTGCACTTGCCAGCACACACCTCTTACAAGCCATTTGACTATTTATGTGTCCCAAGGTGCTGCACAATTAATTCCTGAATTCCAGCGACATTCCTGCCCTGATCTGATCTCCTCAATCAAACCAGCTATGAACATCAGGTAACAGAGGTGTTCAGATCATTCCCTTTGCACAATTTTGTTAATAAAAGCATGATTTTATTACTGTGGCAAGGAGAAAATAAAAGGCAAAAGGAGAAAAGAAAACAAACAAATAAAAAGGATTTTTCTTGCAACTTGGACCAGCGAAAACGTTTTTGCAATATTTGCTTTGCTCTAATTGCTGATATATAATGACATTTTTACTTAAACTAAAGATCAAATCAAGGTTATTTGCAGTAATTAAACCTGCAGTCTCCAAGTACCGTCTGGGTGAAAAAAAATTGCCTTCCAAACTTCCCTGGGCTCTTTGCTGTTCATCCTGGAGCTCCACAAGTGGATTAAGCAGCCCAACATCAACCCCATGTTTGAGACTGGAGCAAGATTCTGTACACTATTATTCAGATTAACAAGGGGAGATGTAAAAATACCAAAAAACTCTGTCCTTCCTGAACCCCCATTTCCAGTCCTTCTCCCAAGTTTTGTGAAGCCTCTTCTATACGATAATCATAAAATATCAGCAAGTGAAGGAGCTAAGGAACTTTGCCCCATTTCAACATGATCTCTATTTAAATGAGTGCCCAAGGGAAGGATCCAAATTTACCAGAATAGAAAGAAGTAGTTTTGAGAAACTGCTAATATTTAATCGGTGAACTTCCAGGGGACTGGAAGATCTCTTTTATTTACCTAAGAAGTGCACCATGAACCTTTTTTTCTTTTCATTTAGTAAAGTTTTAACCTCATCTGTTTAATGAGACTAACTAAAGCAGCAAGGCTGTATTTTCTAATGATATTTTCAACTGCATGTTGGTTTTCAGTCTATACTCTCTCACACAATTTTTATAACCACTTTTAAATATAGTTTATGTCACTGAAATCTAAGAAACTTCTCTGCAGAGTATCCGCAAAGTAATAGATAACTCAAATTTATATCCATGCACACACTGACACAAGATTCATCAGTCTTACTTCTCGCTTATTTTTTTTAATTCAAGTTAGAGACACTAAGATAGGAAGCTTCTCCTGACATTGGTAGCTGTCAAAAAGCTTTCCTAAAAAAAGAACCTGGGAGACAGTGCTGCATTTTAATTTCCATCTGATTTCAAAACACGATATTTTTCTGTCCTACAGGCAAATTACTTCAGAACACAATGGTGTGAATGTGCCATTGTTTCAGCCTGATAAATGCTTTGCTTCCAGCTACTTCTTCCACTCCTGTACTTAAAATACCTTGGCTTTAGTGTTTAGCTCCTGTTGCTTTTGCTAATACTCCTTCACCTTCAGTATTTTTCAGATACTCCTGGTTTGGTCCTCTACTCTTAGATTTGATGTGTTTTGCTGGGGTTTTTTTGTTTCTTTGTTTTTTTCCCTACCTGCTATCTACTTTCTTCTTTAATAAATGAGCAAGCAGGTTTTCTCTTCACAGTCCTGGTTGCTTCTGATTTTTTTTTTTCCCCTTTGTTTCCACAACAGAATTTTTAATCCAAGTCCTGGCAGTAGCTTGACCACTCAGTTTGTATTGAGGAACATATTTCAAGTATGAGACTTTTACTGCCCACTTACAAAGTCCATTTTCAATTTAGCTAAAATGTACTAAGGGCTAAATCGAAAATTCTTCACAGGTAGGCCCTTGGCTTCTATAGATAATCATTCACTATATGATTCTGTGTGAATAAACTCAAAAAGGATCCAAAAAACTTGTCTTGAAGAAGCTCTAAAAATTTGATCTGTCAGTATTCATCTCTCATTTTACAGCTTTTTTTCTCTCAAACATCAATCTGAATAGCATTTGGTTTCCACAAGTGTTTCCAGAAAGAAAAAAAAAACAAAAACTTTTGCATCTTTTTCAGTATTGTGTGAAGAAATTATTTGTTCAACAGCTTTAAGATGCTCTTTATCTTCCCTCCATTCGTAAAAGTGTGGGATTTCACAGGAATTAAAACTCCATTCACAGTTCATTACTCTGCCGACTAACAGCGTTAATTGGTCAAATAATTATTTGCTAAGAACGTTTCAGCCAATTATCTTGAAGTATGCTGCTGGGGGAGAGGGAGGGTTATTTGTCAAGAGGATGCAGCTGCCAAACACATTCCACATTACCATAAAATAATCCGTGTCTGGAAAGGCTGAAGAACACTTTTTTTTTTTTTTTTAGTATTTTTTTTGTTAAAGGCATCTAAAGGAATCCTTTTACCATCTGTTCCTTTTATCCAAACTTCCCAATAACTTTTACTCTTAGAAAAAAAAAAACACAAACCAAAAACTCCAAAAAAAAAACCTCTATGGGAGGCAGATCTCTACTACAGTAGAAAAGATAAAAGACCTGTTCAACCTGTGTGTCCTGCAGCACTAAAGAGCTGTAATTGCACCACAACTCCAGTCACTGTCCACAAGAGAAGAGAGGAATTCTCAGCAGTTGGTTACAACCAGAATTAAATTTCTTTAGAATAGGACCCATCGACAGTGAGAACACAACCTTATCTCTGCAGCTTTGTTTACTTCTCTCATTGATTTAGATCCAGAAGATTGGAGTTATTTCAGTGATAAACTTCTGAACAATGTAGGTGCAGCCTTTATCCTCCTCTGTGCCATCTTTTAAAAACCTCATAATTCTTTTTATTACAAACACACCTTCAAAATGTTACTGATTTCCTGAGATGTGCCCCTCAGTGAATGTGTCACATTTCATGAGACAAGCAGAACAGGAAAGTTCAGATTTAAAGAAGAAAATACTCAAGCTCTCAACTTTGAAAATATTAAGATCTTGTCAAGGAATAATGGGGGGAAACCAATCAGAAGAGTATATACCCATTTCAAAAGACAATTTGCCAATCATTTGCTCTACTCTGAGCTTCTGTGGGGAAGTTCTCGTAAATAACAATAATTTGACTGGCAAATTGTAGAGCTGCAAAAGCTCATCTTCGGCATCTCCATTAAAAGGCTTTCAGCTACTCCTTAGCTCACTGAATGTAGTTTTATTTTGTTTACTTGTTTGGCTGTAATTGCATGCAATTTGTAATTGTGCCTTCCCTATAATTACACATGCCACTTTCCCTAGTGAAAAAATGATGCAGCAAAGTGACAGTCTAAAGATATACGTGGTGAAAGTTGATAGATTTTCACTTCTACACGTTTTTGATGTGTATAGGTGCCATGGAAAAGAATGAAGACCTAGCAGTGCACACAGATCAAAGCTGCTGAGTTCTGCAATGGAAATCTAAACATGCATTAAAATTCTTTTCATCTTAATGATCACAGTGTAATAAATACTCTGCTAAATGAAAATCCTTTCATTGTTTCAAATCTTTTTTTTCAGATAACTGTATAGACTCACAACACTACAATTAGCTGGAGTAGAGATATTTTGCAAACTTCTATAAGGTGTCCGGTGATCCACGAGGGTTACATAGTGCAGCATTTCACACGCTGTATTTCATTAATTTCTGAAAAAAGGGCTAAAACACCCAAGACTTTCAGTCACTAAATGGACGCCTTTGATAACCTTTTCAGAAATAAACGGAAGAACACTTTGTTTATACAGAAATGGGGACGAGTTATATGGCAGAGCTGTACAGTAATAGAAACAGATGTTAATGCAGTTCACTGAAATGAAAACATCATCCAGAGTTTAAGAAGTCCAAACCCAAACAATCCAGAATTCGACCCTGAACTAGGATTGCTGCAACTGTGGATGAGGAATGATGAGAAACTAGAGGAAACGCTCATTGTCCTTCCCCCACAAGATGAAGAGAAGACAACCCCTGAGTGCCAGCTCATGCTGGCTGTTTCTCTCTCATTAAAGCTGTGCTTAACCACTGATTGAATCTTTTCCCCTTAATTTCCTTTTCCTTGAAAAAAAAAAAAAAAAAAGATCTAACAGTAATGTAGAATCTGCAACCAAGAACTAAACCCTGCAGTCTGTCCATCGTACCAAGTGTGACGCTCTCAAAGGATCCTCCGAACATGAGGAGCAAAGAGCCCATGGTGACAGGCATGGACAAGAATCCTGGGAAAGAAAAGGAACCGAGAGTGCTATGCCATTGCAGCTGAGCGGGACAGCAGGAACAGCACGAGTTCTTGTATCTCAAGCACAAAGTTAATACAAACATCCCTTACTTGTGGACTCGATCTGCAAAGCTCAGATAAGTGTTTATCCTGAATTTCTCCCATTGCACAGAAAAGCAAAGCCTTGCACATCTTCCTGTTAGAAAGAACTCTCCAGGAAGTTTGAAGAGCCTCCTCCTTCAGTCAGCCACTGTGTGAGGGTGGATGAGATCCCACAGGTCATCTACTGATGGAACCAGGAACTCTGACTGGTTTGGACAAAGGAAACTGTTCTTCACTGCTTCAAACACATGCTACCCAAACTTCTGGCTCACAGATATGAATTTACTATCCAAAAGCATGGAAAAATACATTGCACCAGTTAACCAAAATATTTCTGTAGGAATGATAAAATACTAGCAAAGCATTTGGATTCCTTTAGGATCACCGTTAACAAAAGCAAAGTGAAGGAATAATACATTTCAAGCAAGTGGCCACACTGACAGCACTTCAGTCACTCAGATAAATAGCTGCAATTTTAACAGCAGCATTACTAACACTGCATAAAAAGGCATGTGCATAAAACCTACTAACTACCAACAGTGTGTGAAGTGGAGCCTAAATGTTCTTCTCCGGCACAGGAACACCCACGTACGCCTGGATATTTGGAAAACATGGATTACAAAGCTGGTTCTGCTCACGAGTCACTGGCCACGTTCATGTGCTGACAGCTAAATTATAGTTTATCTATCACGTCACAGTCGCTCACTCTGTGCACGTGTGGATATCTGGGTGCATGCAAAACACACTTCATTTCCCAAGCAGGATGCACACGGCTTAAGCTTTCACATTTTACTCTAAAAAATGATGGAATATTCACAGTTTTTGCTGCCCCTTTAACAAGCGGTAACTTGCTGAACTACTAAAATTGTGTATGTGACCATGTTCTGACCAACCCACCCAAAAGACTTCCCACTGTCCTCATTTTACAGATAAAACAACTGAAATGTTACACTACAATGGTGACAGATAAACTTCTGATTCCTCATCCCAAATCTGCCCCTGCTGTTTCCACTCTGCCTCCAATTTACAGCCAGTCTTCAGTAGTCTTCCATACTTTGCCTTTTTTAAACAATTTTTATGATTTTTTTAGTACTACAATAATTGTAATATATGTACATGTAGATCGTTGTAGGAAGTAAAACTATTAAGAAACTTTACTAAAATAAAGCATGTCAGGTATTAGAGAAGCTTCACTGATGTGACTTTTATTTTTTTCCAATTTTATTCATATATTTTATCCCTCCCAACCCCAATTGTTATTCAGAGCAGATTCTTGTAATGCTATGCACAACCTTTTACTGTCTCCATCAGTAGCTGGAAACGCTCAGGATGGGTAAATATGAAAATGCAGATGAATTTCTAGGTGGTGCAAGTCCATCAGTCTCTCTAATTTCCATTGGCCAATTATTTCTGGCGACTGGGGAGGTGGAGGGAAAGAATGAAAAAGCCAAGCCTTATTCGAATGCCTGAGAATATTCCTTTCAAAAACAATCTCAATTTATTTCTCCATCAGCATTCAAACTGACCTCACAGAACAAACCCATTTCTGATTCCTCTGTCATCAACTGAGAATGAGAACAATAGATGTGACGGGCAATGAACATTTCTGAGGCAGGCAGGAGAGGAGACCAGGAGTTTCCTGATAACCTGCTGGGCTCCACCCCTCCTTCCCACCCTGTCCCCTCACCTGTTTGTGAGCTGGGCACGGTTACAGCTCCAATACCTCTGCTCTGATTCAGGTAATAATTCACGGATGAGCTGAAATGAAGTTCCCCCTAGTCTGACACTCTTTTCACCTGGCTGTACCTCCCTGGCAGAGGGCCCCACTCCTGGTGCTGTTGCTGCCAGCTGGAGAGGTTTGATCCCTCTCAGGGGTGAGGCTGTGATCAGGGTCTACACCCTTGTGCACAGATATTATTTATGGCTGCTATCTCTGCAAAGCTGTGTTTTCCACTAATGAAAAGCATTTCCTCTAACTAACCACTCACCTATGTTCTAAAAACTGACATTATATGGGAAAAAAAAAAAAATTGTATGAAGCTACTGATTCAATATATCCAAGTTTTTATCCCATACTAGAATATAATCTAGTGAATCTACAAACTAAAGAAAGCTTTCCTACCTCATATCATGGGTATTTGGCATTCTAACGTCAGCCACTCGTGGTGCCTTTCTCAGGCCATTCTTGGGTAACTGTGGGTTTGCAGCTATCAGTCTGTAACCAACATCCCAGAATGGTTTGGGTTGGAAAGGACCTTAAAGATCGTCCCCTTCCACCCTCTGCCATGGCCAGGGGCACCTTCCACCATCCCAGGTTGCTCCAAGCCACATCCAAGGTCAGCCCCAGCCTCACTGAGACATCTGTGCCAGAGCCTTGCCACCCTCGCAGTGAAGAATTTCTTCCTGATATCTGATCTGGAATATTTGAAATCTGGATAACTGAGACAAAATTTGTGTGTCGCTTCTCTTCCACACCAACAAACCCACTGTGGGATGAACTAGCTCTTCTCCAACGTGTTCTACTGCTGCAGATGGCCACAATCTCCTAAGGATCTCTGTAAAAAAACCAGTTTGCAACAATAATATCACAATACTTTAATCCCTGAGTTTCCTCCAGGTACAGACATATGCAGCTGTGGCTGTGGGAGTACCAGTGGAAAGCAGGAGTTGCTAGTACTGTATGTATTTTTCATTTGAACTCAGTAATTCTTTAGAAAGCTTATTATGTCAAAATAAAAGTGTTAGCATCATTTATACCCTTCTGAGAAATATATTACCTTATATATCAAGAAAACTAATTAGAGCCAAGAACATTGTTTTCTGGTCCTTTCTAAATGGTACACAACCTTTTTATTGGCACAGTGAATTGTCCCTGGTTGAAAGTGATGATTCCTTCAGAGCCAAACACTTAAATCTTTATTTAATAGTGGAGCAAGCCCTGAAGAAACAATATTCCCATGTGTCAAAGTAGTGTATTTTTGAAAATACAGCCTTCTGCAGAAACAGATTTCAATTACACTTCTCTAATGCTTAAAATACAGTTACCTCATTGACTAATTTTCCATCTAGTATAGAACTATGGAATGTATAACAATTCTAATATAAATGTAGCTGGCCATTTTTTTTTTTTTTTTTTACTTGAGAAATAAAACACTACAATGCAAATCATTGCTTAATTGACTCACAAATGTCACAAGCTCCAACCATGTCACAGCAATGACAAGTTGCTATGGAAACTAATGTATAAATTATGTTTTAGAGTAATTAAAGTATGCATTACTTCAGCATTGCAGCATTTATTAGAGCTATGTAGAAACAAAGCATCTTGCACAGAGGCATCCACCATCCCAGGACTGACTCCTGAACCCCATGGGAATGAGAAAGGATGCATTTTCCTGTCAATGAAATATCTGAGAGCTCAGCTAGCTACACGTGTACTCTTTGAGAGGAGCCATCATCTGTGTTCTGGATCTCCATCAGGCACCAAACTAAATGTAGAATGCACAAGCTGTGTACTCTATTTCTGCAATTTCCCAGGGAGACAAGGGCAAAGCAGACTGGAAGGAAGAAGAGACAATCATGTTGGATGCTCTGAACATTAGTGATGGGAAACAATTCTGAAGTGGATGTAGATGTAAATGCATCCTCCTGATCTATGTCTTCACAGACAGCAGCAAAGTAACTCATTGTTTTCCCTCACGTGTTAACATGGTGATAAGCAAATGAGAAAGAAAAAACAAAAAAGAAAAGAAAGAAAAACAATCCAGCAAATTATTTTCCCCAAAGATCAAATCCTTTGTTCTGCAGAGCATGTCAGTGTATCTGCAGAGGGATCCGTGAGAGGGGAGGGAGTTAATTGCGTTGTGAGTCCTATGCACTGTTAATAGAAATTTCTTCTGAATAAATAATGTGGAAATTAGAATATTAAATAGTTCATGATTTTCTAATTTACCTTAATTTGCGATCATTTGGAATTGCCAGAGGTGAATGTGTTCTGCTTCCCAGCTGAGTAAGGAGTGCAGAAACCCTTCCCTTAGCCTGGGGGTGAGGGCTGGGCCAGGGCAGCTCCCAGATTCCCGAGGAAATCCCCCCTGCTCGGCCGAGTGTCCGTGGGGGCCGCGTCCCTCGGGCTTCCCCGGCTGGGATAAACCACAGCTCAGAGGAGTGCAACCCTCAGAGCGCGATGGATCCCCACATCCCTGTCCTGGGACTAAGGGGGCACTGGCTGACTTTTCACCTCACACCTTGTTTTGAGGGAAAAGAGTAAAAAATGGCTTTTTGTGGCATTGACTCTCATTAAAAAAAAACCAAAAAAAACCAACCAAACCAAAAAAAACCCAACAAAACAAAACTTGATTCTTTATCATTTTGGGCAGTGCCATGTCTCTTCTTCCAAGTGACAAATGTCCTTCATGCCTTCCTCTTCTCTCCATAGCTACTAAAGAAGTGAACTAATTAAAAATATTTCATAACTCAGATGATATTTGCTTTCGGGAAGGAGCATCCAGGCCGTGACCTGTAAATTTATATTTTTTATTTCTATTTTGACTAATAAAAATCCTACTCACTAATAAAGCTGTGAAGAAATCAGAATGAAATAATACTATTGGAGAGGTAGCTTCACCTCCTGTTGCCACTTCAATGTGTTCTTGTGCTTCCTCTGCTTGTGCCCATCACACAGACCTCGACACAGCGCCACTGAAGCGACATTTGGATAAAAATACCTGCCTGCCCTGAAGTTTTGCTCACATTTACTCACTGTGAAGTTAACAGGAGAGAAGTTGGAGTGCAGAGAAATGTATTTTTCTGTTTCTAACGTGGTGCATCTTGGTTTTAATACAGTATTTGTGCCCAGTGATTTCAGGGCCTGGAACTCAGGATTGCTTGGTTCTACTCACAGTCCTAACTCAGGGAAAAAAAAACTCTGGTTTTGAAAACTTTTGCTTTTCCTGAATATTACTTCGGTGGTTCTCACAGTTATCTTCTACATCACAATTAATTATGTGTATATAACATTTGAACTCCCTCACTGCAAGGTGCTATAGAAGCATTATTTAACCTTGAGTCCATTATTAAGTCTTACAATCTGAAGAACTGGGAAATCTTATTCATACTAAGTCATCACCAAAATATTAATCATTCAGAAGGTTAGAAACGTTATTAATACCAAATCTCTTTTTTTTTTTTTTTTTTTTTTTTTTGGCTTTATGGCAGAACTTACAATGGGACAAAATGAAGGGGGATAAAAAGAGAAAAAGGAGAGCTTCTGAAGAGTGGTGTAGGTTATTAATTCTCACACCTGCCCAGGAACTCCTCAACAAAACACCCTGGCACTACATAACACCATCCCAACCAGCTTTGTGTTGTGAGAGCTGCTGGGTTAGAACACATCTCAGTGACAGAGAATCATGACTTGACACTCATTTGCAATTTCTCACTGCTGGGAATTTATTTGAGAAACACAA
>VZTF01001738.1:488109-530447 GCA_013397755.1 Cnemophilus loriae
ATTTAAACAGTGAGACAGCATTTAAAGCAGTGTGAACCTCCTCACACTGAACTATTAGCTAACCCAGAGCTGAAAATTGGTTGGAAATTTGCTGTACTGCAGAAAGTGAAAGACAACTCCAAGGCAAAGGCCAAGGACTGAAACAAACAGGCAGAGATTCTGTCTGAGGCAGTGCACAGTAATATCTGGAATTTTTTTCTAAAACAACAACTTACTCAGCAAATTGCTGAATTGCTGCCATTCGAGGCACGCAGGACTCAGAAAATACACCGGGACTGCAGTTTAAAATATCTGCTCCTGCTCTCCCTCTGCTCTCCAGGCTGGGCTGTCCTCCTCCTCTGTGCCAACACTGGCACTCGCGGGATCCAAGACTGCACAGAAAGCTGGAGCGTGCCAAAATTATCCCAACTGATGGAAGAGCACAGTCTGCAGAGAGAGCAGCTCCCAACACCCAACACCCAGAGTTATCCCTGCTGATGGAAGAGCCCAGTCTGCAGAGAGAGGAGCTCCCAACACCCAGAGTTATCCATGCTGATGGAAGAGCCCAGTCTGCAGACAGAGCAGCTCCCAACACCCAGAGTTATCCCTGCTGATGGAAGAGCACAGTCTGCAGACAGAGCAGCTCCCAACACCCAGAGTTATCCCTGCTGATGGAAGAACACAGTCTGCAGAGAGAGCAGCTCCCAACACGGCTCACTTTCCACAGGGGTGGATTCTAAGTGACAGAAATGAAGGAAACAACAGAAACTGCTGCTGGAGGAACCATATGCAAATAGTCTGATTCAATCTATTTTTATCATCATCATCATTATTATTCAGCATAAAACAAGAGCCAATACTTCCATAACATCTTCTTTCCATTAAAAAGTCCTTACTAAAGAGGAAAAAGAGTTTTCCTCATCTTCTCAGAGGACTATTCACTTCTCTCTAGACAGACATTTTTCCAGAGAGATTTAAAATGCTTTCAGTCTATGGATAAATAAAGACCTGCCAGCAGTACAAGGAGATCCTAATGGATTACCATTAGCAACATGTCCAGCTACAGAAAAATAATTGAATTGGTCAGTGAGCAATTCTGCTTCCTGTGTGGAGGCATTAGGAAGGCACAAGAGAACCGAGAGAATACACTGTTGTTAAAAAACAATGTCAGGTTTTGTACTCTTAGCATCATTAGCAGACCAGATCTCACAAAATCCCAGCTGTTAGGCAGTTAAACGTGATGTAACACTGGTGCTCCCCATGCATGGCATCTCTGGAACGTTTTTGTGGGACAGGATGCAGACCCAGAGTTTGAGTTTGAGCTCTAGAGCTCCATCCTGAAATTGGAGAAATGACTCTTCCATCACGACAAGCCATGGGATACCAGAGTTAACAACAACCTCTTAAATCCATTTCTTAATAGTTATTTTTAGACAGAAACCACTAACACAGACAGTCAATTAAACACTTGCAAGGCTGTGCCAATACTTTACAGTAGCATTTTAGTACTTCAGAACCTATGGTTGGTCTAAGTTGAGAAAAATGAAGTGTCTTGAATGGTTACCCAGAACTGGCAGGCTGAAATATTATTTTCAAAGTTATACTCACACTCCTTCCTTTCAACATTGGTGTTGAGGACAGTATTTGGGAGGAGTGTAAAGCCCACCACAGCCGCTGCCCAAAGTTCTGCTCTCCACGTTCAGAACATTCAAACACAGTCATTTTTAGATGACTTCAGCACAGTTCTTACACAGTACTTTGGGAAGCCCTTCCCCTTCCCCTCTTTACCCAAAACATCAAACCGACAGATCCCTGCAAAATATTTTAGCTGTACAAAGCCAACAAGCTCTAATGTAATGTTTGCTGTTCACCAGCACCTCGTCATGTCAGAGAAACAGATGTGTCCCTGCTTCCCCTCTGACAAGTCTGTACGATGTGCAGCAAACCTACATCGCCCCTCTTTGGCACCAACCACACTGACAGTCACAGGCACAAAGTATTTAATCAACTCCAAACAAACCTCCCAGACACCAGCGAGGCTGAGAAATAACAAGGGTGCCTCAAAAGGGGATGCAATTCTTTCAAAAATAATCATCTCTCAACCCATCATTTTTCAATAGCTTAGATTTGGGATTTCTCTGCCAGTTCACGAGGCTTCCAGATTTCCTTTCACATCTGCTCAGAGCTGGAAGTTCTACATGTAATGAATTTTATTCAGCTTCTCCAAAGGGAATTTATGTAATCATTTAATTAAGGCTTCCTTTTGTTCAGCTAGCCAGCCTGGGTCAGCGGCTGCAGGGACCCCAGGCCCAGGCAGGATGAGAGTGTGTTCCTGGTAATTCACAGTGATGATGAATTATACCAGAATTTTTATATCACTTTAAGGAAAAATATCAAAAATTGAAAAATACTTTTGCTTTCAATAAAATATTTGTTCAATAGCAGCTAGTGGTGCAGTTAATTGAGCCTGAGGCTCATTTATGAGGAGGCACCTCGTGTTTCTGATGTTCAAAAGAATCTCCTATTAAGAGAGAAGATTTGGAAACTCAGAAATCTGCTTCCAGTGGAAGATTTAAAGCATTCCTCACACTTCAATCACATAGCATAGCACAAGTGACAACTCGCCTAAGATTATATTCAACAATTTTCCCTCACCCCAAAAAGAGGTCATGAACCAAAGAACAGAGTTCTGTAAAAACAAAATACACTATCACTATGAAAAGCATATGGGTATTTAGGAACACTGAACCAATATTAGCTTCAGGTTTGCCAGAAATTTTAGTCTGGGGTTTACCCATGTTCTTGTTTTATTATCCTGACTACCCTGAAGACAGACTAATGCACACTAAACAATAAGGTAATTAAAAATATATATATATAACAATAGCATGACTGCCTTGAGGATGAGCTCTGCACACAGCAGCACACACCTGAGCACTGATTTACACTTCTTATTATTTAACCAGATCAGCACTGAGGGAACTCTACTCATTTTTATGAGCTCACAAAGGAAGCAGCAGAGAAGAAAAGCAATTTTAGGTGTGCTGAAAATCTAGACGTAGACTATTGTCTAGGATTCTTTCAGAGATGTATTTTAGTAAATTTACCTCTTAAAACAAAAATGAATTTGGCACAGAAATTCTAAGTCAACTCTGTATTTAAATTATCACTTTCCTAATGCCAGTTTCTCCAGTCCTCCCTACATGATCATCTGCTTATTCCCTTCACCAAAAAGAATATCTCTTAATTCTACACCAAAATTTAACTGAAGATAATAGTAATAATTAAAAACAAAACTGAGAATAAAACTCCATTTCATCTCTTCTAGTATCCTCAAAATAGTTTTATCAGGATACTTATAAAAAAAAAAAAAAAAAAAAAAACTAAGTAGGAAATTCAGAATCCTTTTTTACTGAAACATTTTTTGATTTAACAAATGAATATATGTTGACCACTTCCTAAAGAAAGATCAGCTGTAATGGCTTCTTTTCATTTGCATTATGGAATGCTGACACAATTTCAGCCTTCTCTGTCCTGTTTCATTATCCTTCCTCAGATTTTAACAACATATGCTTTGTCAGCACTCTTCATTTATAGCATATTGCTCTGTTCTCTACAACTGCTTTATCCTACTAAAAATAAAATTGGGAATTTGTCTTGCTTAACTTGGCTATGGGGCTTGTTCTGTCGATCTTCCTTTCTTTCTCACCCTCCAGAAATCTACTTACTGTCATTCCTGTCTTGAGGCTTCTCAAATAATATCTATACCAGTAAGGTATATATTGCTCTTTCCTGACAACTGATGATTCCTTAGTTTGATAAAGATTTTCCCAACCTTACACACAGCACTAGAAGAGCCAAAATTTACTCAGCTCTCTGTTTATGCATGGAATCTCATAACACACCTTTAGCTAGAAATTCTCACTTCATTGCTATTAGCAAGACAGAAATGTGACAAGAGTTGCATATTTACCCGTACTACTGTGAGTGGAAATTTTTGCTGAAGGAATTTTTGATGCCCTCACTGAGCAGAGCTCCAGGGTCCATCATTCTTGAATGTTTTGGTGGAGAGTGGCTCAACCAACCTCATAAATATACCACTACCACCAGAGAGGTGATAATCCTTCAGTCTAAAATGCAGAGGTTCACTGCAGTGAGATTGTTCAGTTAGCTCTGTAATTAAGGCTAAAAAAGGCTTTAATTTTCTACTCTGTGGTGCCAACATGGTTTAAACCAGAACTGATTTAAAATACGCCATTTGGTTATTGTTAATCTACAGCACGGTGTTGTTTTGCTGCTGCTCCTGAGGTATCTCATGCTACAGATATTTTTTTCCAAGGATCATGACTAACATCAACATCATTGTTTTATCAATCAACTTGTAATCTCATCAAAACCAATACCAAGGTAGCTTGGTAGGATCTATTTTCCCTCAGCCAACGCTGTTAGGCATTAATTACATTACATTCCTTACATTTTTATTAAGCAAGCCTTGCATTAACCACTGCATTATTTTGCTCTGGATCAATACCAGGCTAACAGGCCAGCAATCACCAGGACCAGCAGTGACTCGTTTTAAACATCAGCACAATGTTATCCTTCTGTCTGGTATCTGCACCAACCCAAGATGAATTATTTTAGCTTTTACAAAGAACAATTCTACACAAACAACAAAAATGCCATTGCTGAAGTAACTTTAATTTGGTATTTGTTGGTATAAAACTACAGAATACATTTTCAAGACGGCTTGGGCATCACAATACAAAAACTTTAAGATCTTACATCCAACATCCTAGAGCTTATGGGCAAAAAAATGAGGTCCAAAAATGCTCAAGTTTATGGTCAAGACCCATCAGGGCAAGACGACATTCAGCCCTTTCACCTGCCAGACTCATCATGCAGATGAGCTCTGATTATTTCAGGAAAAAGACCAAAAAAAGGTGCTCCTTTACCTACTGCTGCCTACCCTGCTGACAGAATATTCCCCACGGGAGATCCTGCTCCATATCCTCCTCCAGCTGAGGAGACTTTAATCCCTATTTCACACCTCCCTGGAGGGTTCTCCAGTGTTCTGCTGTCAGGTATTGTGCAGCTCCATCTGTTTCTGCCAGCACGTTTTCTATGGACTATGTAGGTTAGAAAATATTAATTAAAAACTGTATGTTGAAGGTATTGATTAAGAACATCCAGAAGGAAATTTTCTCCTAAAATTTCTTAAACTAGGTTTGCATAGCTGCATTCATATATATGTTCATACACAATCACACAGATATTTATATAATTAAATTAAAGACCCCATTGAAATAAAAATTGATATCCCTAAAGAACATGAAGAGTAATGGAAGGCCTGAAACAAATGAAATGTCATTTCATTTTCCTTCTGCTTCTGGATATTGGACTCTAGAATAAGCACCCATTTGCTGTCTTAAAAAACAGATGTTTTTACACTACAGATGTAGCATAGTTTATTCATCTTGATAAAAGAATCAAAATTATGAAGCAAAAATGAAATGTTGCGGATGTCAAGATGAAAAGTTTTGACACTATCAAAGACAAAATGAGGAGCTTATATAAACTGAGTGAAGTGAAGGCAGCAGTGATACAGCTGGGAGCTAATAAAAGATTTAGGTCTTGTAAAAGTTCATACTCTGGTCAAAAACACTGGATAGAAAATTGGTGTAATTATATTCATATCCCTTTTATTTTTTTTTTCCTGAGAAATAAACTGTCTTACACAAAGTATTCAGTATTTTGAATCTCTGCAAAGTATTTAATTGGTTTTCCCCAAAATGTTCCTAGCAGTGACATAATTACAATAGTTCTTTTATCAGTCAATTTTTCAAAATATGGAATATTTTGCTTATGCCATTCAACTCTAAAGCGCCCAGCAGATTTCCTTTTCCTCTTTACAAAGCAATACTAGAAAACCAAAGTACACAGTACCCAGAGGAGCAGTTTCTGTTCACTGCCTTTCTACTTCCCCACTGAAAGTAACCATGTTCTTAGGGTAATCTGTGCCTAAATATTTTATTAATTCTTTTATTCATTGAAAAGAGCAGCAGAAGTAATAACTCTAAACCACATCAAATAATGTTCTGCCCTGGCACAAAGAACACAGCATCTTTGAAACTTGCTTCCCAACTCTGCCTCAGAAAATCTGAAAGAAACATGAGGTGGTGTGGAAGTCTCCCTGACACGTCTCCCAGAGTAAGAGAACTGCTCGTTTTCTAAGAAATGCCCTGTGGTCTATCAAAAAGGAAAATGTTGTATTGCTTCCAAACCCTTTCATCCACACAATACAACAATGACAACGAGCTGTTTGCATTAAAGTGAGTAAGTGGCACAGGAGTAACTCCAACAGGTGTGAATCCTCTTCTACACAACTGTGCTCAATGCAGTGGTGAAGCACTAAATGCTTTTCCCTTTCCTTCACCACCTTAGCAAACACACATAAATAATGCACAGCTGAAGACCACAACAAAAGATTCTCCATGGAAACACTACGTTTAATAGTTCGGGGTTTTTCCTGTTAACTCTTAATGCGTAATGAACTGGCTGGTTTCTCACAGTGCACTTTGCTCATCTAAAAAAAATGGAAGTCACGACCTGTATAGAATCCCAGAGGGGTTTGGGTTGGAAGGGACCTTGAGGATCGTCTTGTTCCAACTCTTTGCCAGTGGCAAGGACAGTTTCCACCAAACCAATGATATCAATCAGCTGCCTCGTTTTTACACAAACATTCCCACCATATTCTGAATAATTCAAAATTTGACTTTAAGAAACCATCCAATATTAAGAACATTCTTATTTTGAATTTCCTGACCAGCCTATCTGGAACAGGCTGGGAGGAGGCAGAGATTTAAAGAACATCTCTGGAGGCTCTGCCGCTGGAGATCTGCAAACCTTGTCTTTGTGCCTCATAAAAACACATCAACAGTGACAATATTCCATCTGGGCTTTCTGTTTCCTCAGTCTTTCCATTAAAGTCTCGATTTCTTAAAAAATATTTCCATTTGCCTACTGTCAAATAAACTGCTGCTGAGCTACGGGAATTCCAGGTATTTGTAGCTACCCAAACTGCTTCATGAGTTCTCAGAATAGCATGGTAGACAGCTCTAAAAATCACATTTTCATCAGATGAAGGATGCCTGAGCTTCAGGGGGTAGTTATAGATATCTGAAGCAAAATGTATTCTAAGGAATAGTTCCAGAAATTATAGTAGAGAATTAGTTGAAAATTGCTGAAAGGTACAAATTAAATGGCTCTTTTGGTAACACGATTCTAGAAATTAGATTGCATTATAGGAAACATGCCACAGCTTGATTTTAGGTGGTTTGGATAACTCAAGAAAAAAGTTTTCAGAAGATTAAGTTTCTTAAATACTGCTTCTCAAATCAGAAACACTTTTATTTATTTATTTATAGATACATATTTAAAACTCACATGGGCTTTGATACAGGTTCTGTATTTTGCAGAATCCAGAGGTGGAGGAGAGAGGGCAAAGAGGAGATAGAGAGTATCAAAAAACCCCAAATTATGTTAAACAGTGATGCTTCAGAGACAGGAAAACACAGAAAATTAGTATGCCTTTTATCTGAATAAGCTCTGTATAGAGGAAAAGGCTGTAATTTAAATTCCTTGCCTAATAATTACGTATGATTATAACCAGAAACAAGACTCAGATCAAGTTTTGTTGGTTTTTGTTTTTTTTTTTTCCTTGTCTCAGCTACCCTTTCTTTCCAAGAAGCAAAGTCTGGAGTGTCCCACTTGAGGCTCGGTGGCAGCTCCATGTGCTGCCATGCCACCTACAACGGAGCACTGAACAATCCAGAGGAAAAGTACAAGCAAATTTTTGCCAGCAATTAGCGGGGTTTATGAGCTCGCTCCGAATGTTATTCTGTGAATTGATGGAAAAAAAACCCTGTTATTTCTTTCACGAGCAGTTGACATTTGTGAACAACAAGGCACCAGACCATCAGGTGGCTAATTTAAGCATTAACAGTCCTTGGCAGGAAAGACAGCCAGACTGCATGCAGGCATTTATGACAGCATTTCTAAATGTAGGTTTTGGTCTGTAATCCTATAAATGAACATTCTTTTGTGCAATATTTTGACAAATCAAGGGAAAAAATGCCAGGAAAAATCCAGCAGATAGCATGAGTCACACCTTTCCTAAGCCATTTCAGGCATCTGTTACTACGGAACCATATGGGTAAAACAGAAGATGCAGGTACCTTTTCCAGTCCCAAGTAGTCTAAAGATAAGCATATGGGTAGGAAAATGCTAAAAAAAAAAAAAAAAGAGACCGATTTAATTGTTTGTTAATACCATGTACTATGCTCGCAACAGCTTTTCTCTTATCACTGTTACAGTTAATTGTGATTCACTGTTGCTCTTGACACTTTGACATCCAAGTGCCAAAACCAAAAGTAAAACAATTTTAACTTTTAATGTTGTGGGTTTTTTGGTTTTCAGGGTTTTGTTGTTTTCTTTTTTTTTTTTTTTTTAATTGAGAGTGGGTGTGTTTCTGTGTCAACACTAAGCTCAGTCTTCACCCATATTTTAAAATTTGTTTATTCTACTACAAGCTTCCTATACTGTTAGAAAATGAACCAGCTGAATGGAATAGGCTGGAATTGTATTTATTTTCCCCATATCGGAAGGTTGCTGAATGATGAATGTGCAAATAGCTTTGACACCAGGGGTTAATGGATCATTACCTGCATTTGCATAAAAAAGACTTAATCATCGCTTGCTCTTTTGTTTTATAGCAAAAGATGATTCTAAGAGCTATTACAACCAAAAAAAAAAAAAAAAGAGGGGGGCAATAAAAAACCCTCAGAGGCATTAAATGCTATAAATAACATTTGCTTACCTCATGTGTTTCTATATATGGGCTCCAAAGTGCTGGCAGACCTATAAAGAATCAAAACCCTGGAGGCAGGATAGCCCCTGCTGGCACTGCATATGCCCAGCTGCACTTCAGAGAGAGGTGCCACGACCAAAATCCCAACTTTTACCACAGATATGTGAATCAAGGCACAAATCTTGTCAGGGTTATTCATCCTCCTCATACTGATCACAATTAAGAAGTGACAGTACATGAATTGATAAATATTATGATTTTTGCACTTCATTCATAGTATGATTAATTGGGTTAAGATTTATAAAAGTACAGGTTAGTTTTCTGTATTTTCGCATTTTGGGTGCCAGAAACATTTCAGGAGCAGACTGGTAAGTAATTTTCATGCTGTTCTCAAGGTGTGAGTGAGCTTGAGCAATTTCCAAAACAATGAGAATCCAAAAATTTGAGGAAAGTGCAATTTTCAGGCACCAAAAGAGACAGAAAAACCAGAAAACGAAGTCTTAAATAATACGTCTTTTCAAATGAAAGTTTACATTCAAATATACATATATTTAAATATATATATTTCTATATGCATACATACCATGGAATGGTTTAGGTTGGAAAGGACCTTAAAGATCATCTAGTTCCAACCTCACTGCCAGGGACAGGGACACCTTCCACAAGACCAGGTTGCTCAGAGCTCCATAGATACAGATACAGATAAAATTCTCTGTGTCAGAATTTCAATTCAGCTGGGCTAAACTGACTGCAGAAGGTGAATTGGACAGCAACATTTAAAGATTTTAGCACAATATTTTGAAGAATATCCCAAGTCTTAGAATAATTTACTACCACGTTGTGGTTTTTATACACCTTTTTTTCTTAAATAAGTGTTGCTTTGATCCTGATTCTCTTCCAATTGTATTGTATTCAATTGTATCCATACTTTTGGCCCTGATGCAGGACTCCGTGCTGGTTTGGATCCAGCAGGAATGTTAACACCGTCAGAGCTTTCGCCTTCCTTCCCTTCCTTCCATCCTGAAGGGTTTCTTTTTTTTTTTTCTTTTTGAATATAGTATTTCCTCTCCGACTTCCTTATCAGCAAACCATATGCAGAGCTAATCATGAAAGCTGTGTTACCACCTCCGCTCCTCCAGTGACAGTTCTAACAGAAATCAGCTTTAAATCAATTACAGCATCAATCAACCTCCCTGCACTCCAAATTCAACAGGACCTTGTGTTTGAAAATATCCACTCCAAAGGAGGGCCTGACAACATGCACAGCTGACTCTCGTCTTTCTCTCCATGGCAATGTCTTTTTATCATAATGATAAGCAATGACACTTGAAATAAAAGTGCTGGAAATCTGAATATCACAGCCTGAACAATGTTAGTGTCTCAGGACATTTAAAATGAAAAAAGCTCAAATCAAAGCCTAACGCTGCCCGTTTTATCTCCCGTGCTTCTTCCTGTCAGGTGAAATAAAAGCATGAATCCATAGAATACACAAGGATTACGAAACACTCCTGCTTTCCCTGAACACCCCTTGCTGGCCTGCACTGAAGGTAATTGCTGTCGAGTCAGAAATTGCTGAAAAATAAGAGAAGAAGCTGCAAAAGGCAAGTGCAATTGTAGGCATAACACAGAGGTGACAAGGTCTGCCTCAGAATGTGCTCTATTGCAAGCCAGCATCCTCCCATTTGTCCTTTCAAATCTGGCTAGAAAAAAGGATTCATTTTCTGTTAGAACCTTTTTTTTTTCCACATCCAAACACAAATAACACGTCTCTACATTGAAATGTCTATTTATAATCTGTCTCTCAAGTTCGTATTTCACTGAAATTCTAGCTATAATATATAATAATTCTAGCTATAATACTAGAAATAGTATGTTTTTCATTAGTAAAATGTATATATCAACAAATAATTTTGACTTGCACACCCCTCAGTGTCCCACCATACCAGTGCTAGCACCAGTCTGGCTTCACTTACAATCCCAGTATTGCTGAGAATATTATTCGGGCTCATCATACTTCACATGACCACAGAAACCTTTCAGTCAACCTTCACAAACTGCTGTAATGATATTCTACTCTGAGATTTCCATGTGTGTAGCCCAACACTAAATTTTCAGCAGATTTGAAAACAAATACAGTATTAAAACATATCCTAACATATGTATGGAGGACTATTTCAAGTTGCTTTGCTTAAAAGTGGGCCCAGATGTACATGAATATAAATGCAAATGGGTTGGCTTTTTAAAACCAAAATAAATCAAGAAAGATGATGTTTCTTCCTCTTTTTGTTTACTCCAGAGGAAGTAATCAAGTTGAATTTTGAAAACTAAAGGATATTATAGGAAAATTATTTTACTAGGTATAATTAGAAAATAATCTTATTTCCAATTGTCAGTGAGAAATATGTGCTCTTACTAAAACATTAATTACAGATAATTTAATTATTACTTAGAATTAGTTATTTATTTTTTTTATTAACTTTTGTTTCTATTTAAGGCAGTTCACAAACCTCACTCCCATGGTGGTTAGAGACCTTCTTTATAGAAATAAGCAAACAAAAGTATGAAAACAGTATTCAGTGAGAGCCTTTGACCAAATCCAACTCTCAACCTGAACTGAAGGCTTTGTAAATGTTCTCCAACATCTCATTAGAACTATTTGCATATCTTTGATCTTCTTGTTTCTCTCTGGGCAGAGTTTTAAGTGTCAGAATAGCATAGCATAGCATAGCATAGCATAGCATAGCATAGCATAGCATAGCATAGCATAGAATAGAATAGAATAGAATAGAATAGGAGTCCAAAGTTGGAAGAGGCCTGCAATGACCATCAAGTTTGACTGCCTAACCACTTCAGGGATGAGCAAAAGTTAAAGCCTATTATTAAGGAAATAGTCCAAATGCCTCTTAAACAGGGACACGGATGCAGCAAACTCTCAGCCAATATTTCAGTGATGCTCCCAGAGAACGAGGACCTTCCCTCTAAGAGGAATATCCAATCATATTAATTTTCTTCTGGGAATACAACAAAGTTTTCTTGTTATACATTGTAAACAACTAGTGTGAAATAAGTAAACACACTTTGAGATAAGAAATCAAACTTTGTATCATGGAATAACTTTTTTTTTATTCCCTTTATATATTCCTCTACACAGACCACAAACTCAAGCAGTCATTTTTTGTTCATTTAGCAATCCACAATATTTCTTTGAAAGACTTTCTCCCTTGTTTTACCTCTGTGTATGTACACTGCCTCTATAGGCACACGCTCTGCTCAGGGCAGAGGTGAGCATCCTGAAACAAGCAAAAAGCCCTGGATCTTAACGGAGATGAATTGGAAGATCTTATAAAGGGCATCATCACCTTGGGAAAGGCACCATTTACTGCTCATTATCCCAGCAATCTTCCCTTAGTATTATATTTAGCGACGAATTTAGGGCAAATCAGCAAAGCCCAGAACTGTGTGCTAACACTTAAGGATGTGCCCAAGTCTTTCTGTGCTCAGCACAGGCCACTGACCCCGATCCAGCACAGCACTCAGACATCTCTGCATAAACCTGGAAGCACGCGTGCACTGAGAAATTGCAGCGTGCATTACCACCAGTTTTGCTTAAAAGCAAGCAAATTGCCTACAAAATACTTAAATCATTGCCATGCATGTAAAATACTCTTATTCCTGTTCAGTGTGATAAACTGCTCTCCCAGGAGTTAATAGTTCTGCTATATTCAGACCTCTGCAGATAGGCAAGTGCACAGAAGAAAGTAAAGTATGAGTTACTCTGTGCTGATAGCAGATGTTGCAATTTTCCTCAATTTCTACAGTCCATCCCACAATACAATCCTCACTGGAATATGGTTAAACATTTAGCAGTTAAATGTGTTTGTCACTCAGCCTCTTGGCTCTGCAAAACCTGACGAGAAATAGATAGGCCACTTGTGGGATTCGCTCTGTGTGTGTATGTGTGTGTGTCTGTGTTAGAGAGATAATTACTCTGGACACAAAAAAAACGATGTGCTGCCCTCCACCAAAGACACTGACACTGATGTGATGGTACCCTATTAGTCCTAATCCTCCCAGAAAGTACCAAGCTTTAAGAGAAAATACACAGAGGAAAGGAAAACAGGCACAGCACGGCCAGGCTGGATGAGGCTCTGAGCAACCCGATCTGGTGGGAGGTGTCCTTGCCCATGGCAGGGGGTGGAACTACAAGATCTGTAAGGTCCCTTCCAACCCAAACCATTCCATGATCCTAAGAGCCAGCTCACAGTTTTGAGTGATAACACACAAATATCAGAATGAAAGTTTTGACCTTTTAGAATCTGCTGGAAGACAAAGACCTTTGAGATGTCTGTAGGTTTGGGGTATTTCACAGAATTTCCTAGGAAGAGAATCAGAAATAGACCCTATACACATATAATGGATTATGCTTTGCTCTAAGCTCCTAAGTTTGAAAGTGTTCCTATAATTCAAAGTACATTTACAAGACATTTTCTTCTATCCCCACACAGTTTTTAATACTTTGGACCGTTTGTTTGGATTTTCTTTTTCTTTCTTTTTTTTTTTTTTTTTCCCCCTGAACTTGTTTCTTGGTAAATTAAGAGATCTTAAAAAAAAAAATGGTCTAAAGAATTTGCTTTGAAAAATTACATCAGTAAGTTACAAAACACAAAAAAACCCCTGACTTCAAGCTAGAATTTCCCAAAGACTCTACTGGGAAGACAAAACTGCATTTAGTATGTGAGGTTATTATATAGAAAACCCTGGAGAATTCTCTATTTGCAGATCAGACAACATTTGAATGCTGCTTTAGGAAGGCTGGTTTCTGAGAGGCAGTTGTCGCCAGGGGCTCTCTGATATTAACAGCAAATCACTCCTGATAGTGTGTTTTGAATCAGAAGCAAGAACATGGTTATGGCATTTTGATCTTATGTTAAATATTCATGTAATAGCCACGAGGGTGAATAGTAACTATTCTCCAGTGAAATCACTCTTTGGATATAGGTGTCAATATGAAAGAGCCAAAGATGAATCTTTCCCTTTGGTTGCTACAGAAGAGCATGAAGAGGATAGAGGAGTTCTTAAAACCCCCAGCACAGAGGCCCAGGTTGGTTTGTGTTGCCCTGCCATGAACCAGAGCTAAGGTCTCGGTGTTTCTGAGTGTTAAAATGCTGCTTTTGTATTCCACTTCTGTCTGTTTCAGCAACCACAGTGATCTAACACCATCGACTTTCTGAACCCCCTCAGGTTTTCTTTTTTTAATATTGAATCAACTTGGTGTGAGGTAGAAGGCAGAGATTTAAGAAGCCAGGCCAAGCGATTCCATCATAACATAGCTGGTTTTTTTTCCTCCCCTTCATCTTGTTTCGTGTTATTTTTAAACCAAATAGATCCAGCCTTTGCTAATCAACGAGTAGAACAAAACTGCCTTCACCCTGTTTATCTAATGTGGCTTCTTGATGAGATAAAGGCTGCTACTAAGGAAATTATTATACTACATTTATTCTAATTTTGGATATAGATATCTTAGATACAAAATTATTACAAACCATAATAACCTGAATTGTAATTAAACCCAATATTGAAGGTGTTGTGCAATAATGAATGACTAATGATGACCCTGCTACCACTGGAGAGAAAGCAGACTGCAGCCTGAAAGCTCTTTATCTCCCTGTAATGGGAACATTTCCTTTCCCTTGATGCCCTGGCAGAGGTTTAGCCTTTCTGACACTGTGGTTTGAGTCGAAACCCCGTGCAAAGGCTAAAGAGAAGAGCTGATCTATTGAGCCTGTTCTGATATTCGCCTCCTACTGTTTATTCTCCGTGATAAACATTTCGACCTCGACCGGTGTCACTGCAACACACCAACGTACCCAGAGCTGAGGAGAGAGCAAGGGTGAATGACAACGGGCTGGTGTGTGGATTAAACTGAATCTCCTCCTGAGGCTCCTGGCAGGCCCTGTCAGCACAGAGCTGTGACAGAGACCACGTACCACCGGGCAAACCACAGAGCAGGGCTGGAGATGCGCGGTGTGTGCAGGGGAACAGAGACATCAGCAGGGGGGCTGATCTTCAAGCTGTCACCTACCGACTTCTGA
The DNA here is from genome assembly GCA_013397755.1 of Cnemophilus loriae. Taxonomy (NCBI): domain Eukaryota; kingdom Metazoa; phylum Chordata; class Aves; order Passeriformes; family Corvidae; genus Cnemophilus; species Cnemophilus loriae. Next base: position 503,047 of record VZTF01001738.1, read on the forward strand.
AGAGAACAACAACCACAGTCCTCAGAAGTACCTGAGCAAGACTAAAAGGAATCTTTAAGCATCTTCTAAGGTGATTTTAAAGAGAATTAAATACGAGGCTCTGCTCTTGGAACAGTTCATACCCCAAAGCTAACTTACTTCTATTTCATGCCAAATAAAAGCTTTATGAATCACATAATAAAATGTTATGGCTGCTGGCACAATTAATTAGAGATGGAGGACAGCACAACTTTCACCTCAAACAGAAGCGTCATATTAAAAGAAAAAAAGCTGGTAAAATACTGTGACCACGACCATTGCAAACTGATTCAGTACAGAAATTAAGAGATGCTAAGAAAATATTAATTTAAAGGAGATAAGGACAGTCTGTATCACTGTAATATCCATAAAACACCTGGAGATCCTACTGAGAGGGGGGTGGATCAACACTTGAGAAGGCAAATCTAATTTCTCTATTGCTACTTATGGCAACCAAAAAAAGTGTATCAGCATCTGTACAGGGACCAATAAAGTCCATTGACACATCTGAGGAAAGAAATTTCCACAATGAATGCACTAATGTCCAACTTTCTACACAATTCTGAATCTTCCTTCTACACTTAGACAATTATAGTCATTCTAAGACTTCAGAAACAAAAATGAATTCAGGAATTATTCAGGATTGCTCCAAACTGATTACCCTACTGAAGGATGGCACGAGTGCTCATGGAATGGAAACCCCACTGTGTATTTTATTTGTGGCTGAGTTCAGGTAGCTCCATCTTTATGCAATTTAGCACATGAAGTTCATATACTACATGCTATGCTGACCTGGACTGCCTAAAAAGCCACGAAACACCTTAAAAATACAGCAAAAGCAACAGTTTTGAATCAATGAGAATAACAGTAGCATTTTTCATAGGATATTTCTATTTCAAGCAAAGGTAACACCCTAAGTGTCTATTAAGTACCCCTTTAGTTCCATTCACATTGACAGTTTCACGTGTGACCGCTTAACCTGAACAGAAAACTTGCAGTCCTGGCTCTGAGTTCTACTTCTCTGAAGTGGAATGGATGGTTAGTTTAGAAGAAATTGAAATATAACAGTGCTCAGCTGCAAAAAAATAAAGCTAGCTAACAGTGGTCGAAACATTTCTTCTGCTCACCAAACACGCTCAGTCGCTGCTCTCAGAAGGGACGTGGATTTGGAACCCAAGTTTTGGCAAGCCAGGATTACCCTCCCCACATCCCACTCCTTTTACACAACATGAGCAGTCACCCTTTAAATCATCGTGTGACTGCACAGCGACAGCTGAGATGTCACCGCCACCTCTGATGCCTGATTATGCCACCTGACAGAAACACTATTTTAGAAGTGCTTATGCACACAGTGCAGTGCAGCAGAGACTGGGGATCCACTTCTGACAGAAGCAGGCAATGATGACTCGAGGGCTCATTTATAATCTGCCTGCATGTGCCGGGTCTAATTTCTAAAAATGTCCATTTGGATGACCCAGAGATTATACATAAGTATTTTGATTATAGGTAATTACTAGACATACCCTCAAAGTTTGTTTTGGCCTTTTTAAGAGAGGCACTCTTTGCTATAGATTTCGGGAAACTTTCTGCAAAACAAGTTGTTAATAAATAAGACTTTTCTTAGTCTTTTTTGTTGTTTGTTTTTTTGGTTTTTTTTGTTATGATGGTTTGTATGGTTTGTTAGGCAGGAGTTCTGCTCGACTGGCTCGATGCAAATTGCAACACTCCTCAGATCCAGAGTGCCACGCTTCTGTCTCCACCAAACCTGATTAACAACGAGCATCCACGAGGAGCTCTGCCTCTCACAAATGAAACTTAACTAGGTTGCCTTCTGTGATGTTTACCCATGGGGAATGAGGAAAAATTTGTATTCCTAGTTAGAATTTTTCCTCCTTGCATGTAAGAGGAAGCAAGTTTCCCCTAGGTATACATCCTTCTATGTTTATGAACAGATGTAGGAAGGAAGCACAGTTTATAGTATACTACTTTTAAATTGACTCATTTGTGATTTCATTAAAATGCAGAATAAATTTCATATCCCCAGGCAATATTTCCACAGAATTCTTTAGGTTGAGATTTTCTATTTCTCTAAAAAGCAAAGGAGATTTTGTAAAGGCTTGCTGATTTTATATATCATTAAAAGTGCTGTTCAAAGAGGAAAGGAGAAAAGAACAAATTTTATTCCTCAATATTCGTCATTCCTTCTTAAAACAGCATACACTTCATGAACCTCAAAAACCTAACCAGAAAGTTAGAGTGCCTCTACTTGTGGAGCACCTATGAAAAATCCGCACAGAGTAAATGTCTTTGCATATGTTACACTTCTGAATTCTCTGTCTTTGTCTTTCTGCTAATGTATTTATTCTGGATTAGATTAGCATGATTTTTAGGCACTAAAAAATGAAAGACAGCTGCTGGTATGAAGTTACATAGAGCAAGAAACTACAACATTTTTCCCTTCATCTCAGGAGTCCGTAAAATATACATGAATAGTTCCTAAATTTTATGATCAATTTAAAAAAAAAAAAAAATTCTATAGTTTAACATTCTACATTCTATATAAAATTTAATCTTACAAACTACTTTGATGATGAACAATCAGCTTTGGTGAACAATAAAAAGTATTAATGTACACCTGGTTAAATATTCATTAGGGCCAGAAAATTGTTATCTTTAATGACATGTCTAAAAATGCCATTAGTGACCCTATATGTCATCTTCAGACAATTTTTGAGCTGAGGCTTGAAAATTTGGCACACACTGCATGCATCTGAAAAGCCAAGATGAAAAATCATTTCAAAATTTTGTCATGGGAGATTTAGTCACAGCCAATTATAGCGAGGTTTTACACAGGCAGTAAAAGATAACCCCAGACCTGTGCTGCAGGTGATCAAGGGATAATATTCTTTGAAAAATATCCTTTCCTGCAGTTGCAACCACAGTAATTAACTGAGGGAGTGACGGGCAGATATTTTGATAGAGCAACCAAGCCTCGCAGCAGAGGGTTTGGAGTCCTTCAGCTGCCAGCTCGTGTCGGCCTCCTGGTATTACCTGTTCTGGCTTAACTCCTCCTGACTGGAGTAATCCTTACACTACAAAGCACTGAACTGCTGGATACATGGATTTTGGTGGAAACTGTGCAGTCTTTCAAGTTTGACTGTCTTATTAACAGCTGGACTTTTAGTTCAGTACCAGGAATCACTTAACAAATGTATGCGTTGCTGCGTGGGCAGGAGACATGGGGTATAGGTTATCTGGACTATTTCTCTGGTCAGTAAAGCCACAGGGCACACCACGCAAAACAGTGTTTATTCTACTCTACTTATGGTGAAGATAGAAGAGAAATGTAAGGGGAAATAATTAAGAGAAAAGCACCTTTATTTTTCCATGACATTCCCACCTTACAGATCCATCATTGCAGCTATTATTCTGTGAACAAAGATTGAAATCTAGTTTTGAAAGCTTAATTGAAGTTGTTTTTTTTTTTTTGGCTTTGTGACAGAACCGGTTCAGATCTGTTTGCTTCAAATAATCTCACTGCTCCTTCAGCAGTTCCTGTACTTGAACAACAGCAGCAATGTGAGTGATGGAAGATTCTACCACTAAAACTCTCTCAGAAATTAGGAGATTTTAACATGAGTGCCACATTTCTTTGGTCTCACGTGCTACTATAACAAAAAAGTGGAATGATTTTTGTGCAGCATGGTTTGTTAACATACAGTGCTTATTTATAAACCCGCTATTTGAAAAACCTGACCTTTGGGCTGCTGCAAACTACTCACAGAGAGCAAAGACTGAGGGATGAGGAAGATCGGGAAATTGGGTCAGAGTTCAGTCCCCAATTAATGTGATCTGCTGGGACTCTTGAACCTTTCTAAGAATTGGAATTCAGGAGGAAACATGCAGCATGACCTGAGTATCTGTGACTGGCCTGAATTAGACTGCAAAAGCTATGGGGACAGCCAGACAAATACTTTTCTCTCCTGCATAATAAAGGCAAGAAGTGATGTAAAAGAAGGCAGCATTTCCCAAGTGGCCACCAGAAGGCAATTGTTGCTACCGAGGCTTTTATTAATTCTGTCTGAACTGCTTATCTTCTGAAAAGCCATTTCTCTCAGAAAGAGATGAACACTTCATTGCAAAGTTAGCTGGAGAGGCAAATGTGGGACCCACTGGGAACCCGAGGTTGGAAATGGAAGGCACTGTCACTAAGTAATAAGTCCTATTTACCACATTAGGAGATTTTCTTTCATTTTGGTTTTGTGCTAAACAACTGTTAGCGAGGGAAAAAGCCAGGTTCCAAAAACCTAAATTTACAGCCTTGTGCTCTAGACAGGGTAGGGGGAAATAGATGTATTCCACTTGATTAGGTTAGAACTGCTCTGAGAACAATATAAATTGAGTAGAAAACAACTATGGGGTACACAGTGATGCAGGGAATATCACTCCTCTCGTGTCAGCTTCCAGTTTCAGCTCAAGTCCATATATTTCTTCCCATTAATAAGTGCATATCCTTACTACTTATCTACTTAACTGAATAAATTTAGTTCTTCTGTAAACGGATGTTATACCAGCTATTTCAAGAGTTTAGAAGATAAAATTTGGCCAAACACATACTCTGAAGCACATCCACAGATCTCAGTTTCTCTCTGACCTTGCAACCATTGAAATTCTTGTGCAAAAAACTTTTGTATGTCTTGTGCATTGCTCACGTCCTGAGCTAATTTAAGATTTGTTACTTTTGCAAGGTCTCAGCTCTGACTAGTTACACTGAAAGGATGTGAAGATGAAATACCTATAGGCCAAATCTGCCTCTCTAATAAACAGATTAATGCATATTAATTTTGGTGAAGAATCCCATTCTGTCAGGGGACCTTCCCTGGAATGACACCTGAGACTGTGGTTTACATAAATAAAGACTTTAGAGGAGGGCAGATATGGAAGAATCTGTCCTGCCCTGGTGACAGAGCGGGAAACAAAAATCAAAGAGAGGGGAAAACAACACTGCACCATTTGCATGAGTGTATGGAACATGCCCTGTGGAAAAAGCAAGGAACCTTTAAAGGAAGTAGGTGCTAAAATGTAGGAAAATACAGTAAATATGCATGGATTTTTAGATGCTTATACCTTGGCAAGATACAGATATGAAGAATAAAGATACAGGTGTATATCATGGGCAGGAGCAAGAACAGAATATGTGTACTCTTAACAACATTTTTTAATGTTTGAATGCAGAAGGTCATGGGTCACTTAAGGAATGGAGGGATAAAGGAATTTGGGAAATGCTTCCTTGCTTCATGGAACCTTTAGAACACACCCCAAGAAAGGCTGTACCATTTGTATGTGATAATCAGGCTAAGAATATATTTTCCCTTAATCTCTCTCTCTCTGAAGCACTGGACATATTTCATAGACTGAAATATCCTGGTATTTATCTTAGCTCACATAACTGACACTAAAATTTCTGCAAAATACTTAAAGCTGGGCAGAAGAGAAACAACTGAGAGCAGAGTTTGGTATGAAAAGGCAGCAAACAATCTCCACAGTAACTCCTGCTGCGAGTCCTTCCAGGAACAGATACAAAGCAGAGCTTTTCCCATAACCCTCCAAAGATATTACGCTGGATTCTTGTCAACTACCAAATTATGAAGCTGTCTGTGACTGAACTTATCTGCCACTTGCCACAGCTCACATGGTACCGAATTCATCCCTTTCAAGAGCACTTGCAGGAGCTGTGACTTCTGACATCTCTAATGCTTGCTCAAAGAGTAACAGGAAAATTGGTCTGTCTCAACAGGATTCAATTCCAGAAGCAATTTACATAGCAAAACAACACACAACAGAAAAAAAAAAAAAAAAACCACTTTTAAAATAGAAAGGGTACTTGCAAACAAAGCATTCCACAGAATTTCTATTTTAATTATAACTATATACACAAAACACACACCGTAGGCATAGTGGATGGCAATTCTCAGTCGTTCTCATCCTTGACCCAACTTCAAAACATTAGATAAGATGTCATGAAACCATTTTGAGGGACGGTGAACGTTTGCACCTCAGGACTTATATAATACTATTTTCTTCAATATTTAATCTGCCTGTCTTATGCCTTCTTAGTTGAGATGTTCTTTATTAGCCTTCACCTAACACGACTGAGTGCCAAAAATACACGCACTCTAAATGCTCAGGATATTTCTCTTGCAAATGGTAAAGATAATTGAATACTACTTGCCTGGGGAGATTAGAGTTGCAATATGTCTTATATATCCTAGTTGATTGGGTAATATACTTAATGGAACATACCTGGGAAGATGAACTGCTTATCTGGCCATAGCATATGTCTCCAGGAAAGATAAGACACTTGACATTCTTTTTTCCTTCTGAACTGATAATTCTTGATAATTCACCTGTTTGTTCATTTGCATATACCAAATGTTTTATGAAGCCTTTTACACCCACTCATGAAGAGGGAAATGTGGAGAGCAGTAGCAAGCAAGCAGCAGCTCTCTGACATCCCCGAGCTCCCCAACCCCTTCACCAGCAGGTCACCATGGATAGAGAAGCAAATCAGACACCTGCACATGCCATGGTCTGTAAAAGGGCTGCGGCAGGAAAAGCTGCAGCCCAGTGAGATCAGGCAGCCTTGCAAGGGGTCTGGCCTGAAATTTTGGCCCTTGACACAACAATTAAGCACCTTGGTGTAAAAACCAGCTGTTTTCTTCATCTCAAAGCCCCTACTGCTTGCCAGCCATTGCCAGAAAGACACCTATGGACAGCAGGAAAAGTGCAGGTAAAAACAACTGAGATGCCCAGCAATTTGTTCTCCTGCAAGCTCTCCTTTGCCTGTCTCACCTCAGGAAAAACATTGTCAAAAAGCACCAGGCACGAGCATTTTGTTTTATGATCCTTCTTTTCAGAAAATCCTTTTATTTACCGAGCAGAGACGAGATCTATTGTTCTGTGAGAGGATGCAGCCAGCTTCCCCTAACTTTGAGTCATTACATCTCAGAGCTTGCCCGAAAAGGTGAGAACAAACAGCAGATAAGTGGAAATGGTCCTTGGTAGGCCAATCTTTGTTCTGAGAAGGGATTTTAGTCACAAGTGATCAGAGTGCGGGTCCAGCTTGGAATTCAATGTGGTGGATTCCTTCCAATGGAAGCTCCTGGAGCTGCAGAGTAAAGGCTGTGTCCTGCTGGGCTCTGACAGCTCGCCAGGTGGGTGCTCATCCACGGCACAGCTCTCCCAGGCAATAAAGGCAGCTCTTGTGGTGAACTGAGGTAGAAACACAACCAAATAAACACCATTTCTACAGTCATTTGGCTGACTCTTGGCCAAACTCAAGAAAATAGTCATATGAAAAAAAAAAAGAAGTCTAAAAAACTTCAAAAATCCTGAAGATTCTTTGGTGCATTTTGCTCTGCCACATGTAAACCCCAAACTACCTATGCTCCAATGGTGAGAATTCAAACCTCTCACTTTCAGTACTCCACAGAAAGATCTACTTTGGGAAGGCAAAAAGGCTCCAGAGAAAGATGTTGACAAAGGATAGAGAAAGAAAATGGCTTTTGGCAAATTCCTTTTCACTTTCATTACTAAAGTGAGGGAATAGACACCTTTTACTGCCAACAACTCTGCTAGCCAGTAGCTCACAACAAAATGACTTAATAGATTTAATAAGTGAATCATTTCCTATATTAAGTTACCAATAACTATAAATACAGTTATGACAGCTGAAGTTCCATAGTCTGAGACAAGCGGGTCACCCTAGGGCCACATTTTCTCACAGTAGCTTGTTTCTGATTTAAAGGTCAGTTTTAAAAACTCACTGAGTCACCATTACTGTGGCAGGAACAAGTTCTTGGTTCACGGACATTACATCGCTTAAAATTGCCGATACTGCTCACAACTGAAAAGTAAACAACAAATCCAGACCAAAAAGAAGTGGCATAAGCCTACCTGCAGCCCTTTATGTATTCAGAGTAGGTGTTATTGAAGGCTTGAACACCTACTGTAGTAAAATCTTGGTGTAAATTGCCATAATCCCATAAAAAAGTCAACTGTGTTCCCTGTGAGTTTAGTGAGAACAGTGGATTGGATTGGATTCACACTACATTAAAACGTTAACAGACTAAGAACGTTCACAGAATCACAGAATGGTTTGGGTTGGAAGGGAGTTTAGAGATAATCTCATTTCAAACCCCTGCCATGGGCACCTTCCACTACATCCAGTTGCTCAAAGTCCCCTATGTGATCAGGGAATGTCTTCCTGATACTTCAAATTCTCTCACTTTTAAACATTTCTAAATATTTTCTTTCTATTTGTTGCAAGCTATCAAATGTTGTGAACAAAATAGTTGTGAAAAGCCGAGTACAAGATCTAAAATGTCTTTCTATGTTTAATACAGGTCAGTCTTTTAGAACAGGGTAGAGTTTATGAAAAAAACCCTCTTTTCCTCGGCTCCTTTTCTTACTCCCTGTTGTTGTTTTCCTTTTCTTTGTGACAGTTTTCCACATCAATTTCTATCAAAAGAATTGTTAAGTTTTACTGTTTACATCTGAAAATGCCTTTCAATAAAATGAACCCGCAGGTGCAGTGCTTAGAAGGGAGTAACTTTTCCAGCTGGGACAAAACGATACCATTTTGTTGACAATAAAGAACAAAACCAAAAAGAATGGTGAAGAGAAAAAAAAAAAAAAAAAAAAAAAAAACACCTACAGCCATACCCTAAATCAGGTAATTGTGGCACTAAAGATGGGACAGTAAAAGAGAGCAAAAGCAGTATTGGAGGGAAAGAGAAATCCACTTACTTTGATATATCTCATTTGGGCTGATATTTGAGGAATTATTCCAGATATTTTGAAAATGGAGAATTTGACTGGACTACTCTCCTGGAATACTGCTCTTAAAAAGATGTAATGCATTTCTATTTATTTATTTTTTTTTAATTGTCTAGTAGCAGTATGAAAAATGATTCACTAATTCACAAAAACATATTACTCAGAGTCTGACAGAAGGCAATAAGTAGTTCAACACTAATTGCATTTGTGAAAATGAAAATGCTTCAGCACCAGTCAAACTGATACACAGCCCTGATACTCCTGAACACTTAATGCCAGCATAAAATTGACACCACCACATCAATCCATTTTAAAACCTACAATTCACACTTCAAATTTCACCCTGCCAGTGTGGCCTCTCCTCCACCCAAATCGAAATCCTGACTGAAACATAAATTTTAAATGAAACATCCATGTGGCACAATAAATAAAAAATAATTATAAAGTTAAGAGTCGTTTTGATCTGTGTGTTTGCTTAGAATCGTCAGCTGCAGAAGCACCACAAGTCAATGCCTGCCAATAAAACATTTTGAATATAAAGTGCAATGCACCCTCGAATGCTTTCAGTCTTGATGTATTTATTTCCCCAAGACTAAACTGCATAACAGCTTTATACTTTCATTCCTTTGTTTTCCACAATAAATCCTCAAAAATGTTTAAAGCACAGAAGTTCAAGGTCCAGCTGCTCTCACAATCAACCTTATCTTTCAAAACAGTTGAAACAAATTAGATTAAATTGATTATCTTGAATTTTATTGTGATTGGGGAACATGCTGTTTCCAAGCATTTGGATTAATTGCATCCCTTTGAGGCCTCCTAGGCCCTGCTGTGGTACAAGGAACCCATAAGTTTTAACTAAGTTTATTTTTATAAGGTGAAATATGCCAAGCTGGGGGAAAAATTACAAATGGAAAGGTGAAAGCAAAAGAAAAGTATAAATAACCAAAAGGTTTCTGTTCTTTTGACTGTGAAGCATGTTACCTGTCTGGCTTCATATCAGCAACCACAGAGAGAAACTTAGGTTTCTGTTCTGTTCTTTAAGAGAAGGAGTAGCCAGACTTAGGAGTTGCAGTTTTTATTGAAGCCTAGATATTCTGCTCCTGGTTAAAAACAGCGAGATCACGTGGATTCATGTGTCTTGACAGCGCTTTTCAAGTAAATGAAACTAATTTGGATGAGCTTACTTGATTAATAAAATCCTCAAGCTTCAGGATGTTTCATTTTGATGGACAGGAAAGAAAACACACAAAGCTGTGAGAGAAGAGATGTGAGCACATTACTGAGCTGGCAAGAAGCTTTGCACTACCAGACTTTTGGTAACCATGCTTAGGATGGAACCTTGTGTTTGATCTGCAGGATGTATCTTGCCCCTCCCTAATTCAGTGGCATGTAATAGAATTAAAACACTTTCCAAAGATTTGCCATCAATTACTTTTTCAATGGTCTACCTTTAGTCACACAGTAAAACCTAAGGATATTTTATAAACCTGAGCTCAACAAGAAAATTTATTAAAAATTCCAGATGAAAGAGAAAAAGGCCAGACTTTGAAATCCCATATTAGGATATGGTACATGACAGCTCCCATATACCGATAGTGAATAAAAACATAACTTATCTTAATGACAATATTTTTAAATTGGTTTTGAAGTACTACTGTGACTCCTTAATGTGAAACTCGAAAATTGAAAACTGAGTGAAGTTATATGCTAACGTTACATATTTCAAATCTTCCATCAGTTTAGCATGCACATTCATACACCAATGGCGTTCATTTATAATTCATGAAACATTTCTCCACATTATCAGATTCAAAAACATGTTTCTGCTTTTGTTTTGAAAATGTTACAGTGAGAAACATAGAAAGATTTGAGAAACTGCAAAGGGGAAATCACCAAACCAAATTCACTACGATAACCAAATCCTACCTGCAAAATCTGTCTGACTAAGCAGATTAATTGTTCTGTAGCTGCTCCCTTGGCGAGATAAACCACACGGAAATAGACCAGGACTCCAGAAACTCTTATCACTTGTCAGCTTTGTGCAGGGATCAGAGCTTCACAGCCTCACACACATTTGAGGGAAATTAGAAGGGGCTACCTGAAGTTACAACAGCTTCTACAGCAATGCCCACAGGAGCACCAGAAGGATTTAGGTGCCTGCACCTTCACACTTCAGTGATGGAAGTGGTTCAGTCTGCAGTGCCGAGGTGCTCTGGGAACACCTCCCCCTTAGCAGTGTGCACTCAGAGCCTTGCAGCAGTGCTAGAATCACCATGGGGTTTAAACTTGCTTAAATAATTTGCACTTCTTTCTCACTTACAACCTGACTCAAAATCTATTTTGGCACATGACAAACTTGAAGCACATCTGCCTTCACTAAGTCACTTCCAAGGGATTCACTCGTGTGGTATCAACCATCATTTGTAGTAACAGAGATGGAAAGGGACAGGTGAAGACAAGGTAGCTTCACATCATTCTTGTGAAAGGTTTCTGCAGTTTAAAACCAGAAAATCTGAAGTTTTGCCTTTTTTAAGGAAACCTAGTGATTTTAGCTGTAGGAGGTACTAAGGTTGTTCTTTGTCGTGTTTGTAAGTAAAGCACAAGAATGAGAATAAACAGAATAAGAATATTTACAGAAGTGTGTTCATTAGAATAAAGTTACCGTTCCTGGCAAATTTTCATCCTCCTGTACAATCATTATAGCTCAAACCCCAAGGTTAACCTGAGTAAACACAGTACAACAAACACAACACTTTAAGGATCAGCACCACATCTCTCCCAGCAAGGAGCTCCAAGCTGAGTATGGATCAAAATGAGACAATCCACAGTTACAGAAAGGAGGAAATGTAAAATAAAAGCAAATTGTGCACTAAAAGTATAGTGAAAGATGTTTTCTTGTGAAGTATCTATGTGGCCTCTTATTACTCTAAGAGACACCTGCAGACAAACCTCGTCAGTAAAGAGCCACACACTGCTGTTATTTCTGTTTTGAATTTTACACAGCAAATTACTCATGTAAGATGCAAACTGTTTTCTCAGTAATGCGATTTTAACCTGTCTTTTGAGGGTTTTTTCCTTGATTAATGGTAAATTACTGTGACTATTCAATGTCTTTCAGTAGTCTACTTCTACATATTAACAACAAGATAATTATGGGTAATTCATTTTAACAAAATTAAAAGCTTTCACATGTGCTACTTTCAGCCCAAAGATGATTTGCATTTATTCCAGTAAGACTACAGCACATGGACAGGTGCCAGTATTTTTCTGATTGCCAGTTTACTCCTGGAGTTTTGCATGGATCTTACTTTTTAATTCTGAAGTCCTTTTATTCAACTTCCACACCAGAACAACTTCTCGAGCTTTTGAAATGAAGCCCAACATCATCAAAATCAACGCAAGCAATTTCTGTTCCAGCGAGGCAGGCTGCACCTGGCATTCAGCAAATACTCTGGGAAGGCCTGTGAGGGGGTGCAGCGGCTTTTTAATTGCTCCAACCTGTCCCGCTGCCTCGCACCTGACCTGGCACCGGCAAAAGCGACTATTCAGCCTCCCGTAAGACTTTCTGTAGCAGGATGTACTCTGCAAGAAAGCCACACTCCAAGTTTCTGCCTCTTTTAAGCTTTCTCCACGGTCACCGTTCCGTGTGAGGACCAAACCTCGCCATTAACTGTTGCCCAGCACTTCCCCACGGCTCCCAGGCGGATCGACGGAGCAGGAGCGCGGGGCTGCCTGCCGAGCCAGCGCCGTGCCAGCAGAGCACGGGGAAGCATCCACCCCCCTGGGAGGCAGCCAGCGACTTCAGGGGACCCACAGAGCCACCCCCACTTCCCACAGCGCTTTAACTGACTTGCCAAGAGTCTCCACCACCCTCAGTTTCTCTCTGCGGAAGAAATACGCCACAGAAATCAGACACATAAATCATGTGCTGAATAAAAGTTGCTTTGAGGACAGACTTGGCAGAAAATTATCCTTTAAGGCCCCCAGCTATTTTTTATTTTTACTATGTCATTAAGACTCACGTATTCCCATCCTGGATTACCTAACCAGAAATGCACACACACCTGCATATCCCATAATCAGTGTCTCCTACTTGTTTGGGTTTACTGTGGAGCACAAGTGCTGATCTGTTGACCCACTGTGGCTCAAGAGCAGGACTGGATTTTTCCAGTCTAACCAAAGCACTGCTTATGGCAAAGCTACAGGATGTCTGTCCTGAAATTTTCCAGTTCAGTCAGAAAAGATATTCATCAGGAAAGTAAACACATCCGGGAAATACAGACACACAGCCGTTCTGTTCTGCCCAGTTCTGCCAAACTAGAATGCAGGGAAAAAAAAAAAAAAATTACCTTCAAACATACTTCCGTGGTGCAATGTCAAATTGCACTACGGAATTTTCAAGAAGAAAACCAGATAATAAAAAACCAAAATCAAGAATCAGAAAGAGCTGAAGAGTATGAAATAAAATAGATTCAAGCCCAAGCAATGGAAAAAACTTTATGTATATGAAATAATTCCCTGCCACAAAATGTAATTGAGACAGGCTGCTCAGTAACATTTATTATAAGTTTTGGCATCTATATGAATCCCTAAAAGATTTCAAAGTTGTCATCACTAAGAGTTGCAAATTTGACAGAACAATATAAAAAACATCTACAATCAGAAATAACTTTACTCATTTGTACATAATGGTAGAAGCGAAATAGTCGAAACTTCATTACAATGTTCTCAAATTATCAATTAGAAAAGTACTTTTTTCATCAGTCAACAGTCGTCAAGAGATGACACTTTCTTACAAGTCTCCAACTCAGATGGGCTGAATTCTGTGTCAGTTACTGGCTTTTCCACACATTTTCTGTGTAATGTGTATTTTAGCTGTCTCCAGACGCAGCAATTATTTTTAATTCTCATAGAATCATTAAGGTTGGAAAAAACCTTTAAGATCATTGAGTGCAACCAGTAACCCTGCACTGGCAAGGCCGCCACTGAACCATGCCCCAGGTGCCACACCCACACGTCTTTTAAATCCCTCCAGGGACAGGGAATCTGCCACTTCCCTGGGCAGCTGTGCCAGGGCTTCACAAGCAGTTCAGTGAAGAAATTTTCACTAATATCGAATCTAAAGCTCCCCTGGTACAACCTAAGGCTGTTTCTTCTTTTCCTATTGCTTGTTACCAAGGAGAAGGACAGACCCCACCCGGCTGCACCCTTCTGTCAGCGATATAGAAAGAGTGAGAAGGTCCCCCCTGAGCCTCCTTTTCTCCAGGCTGAGCCCTCGCAGCTCCCTCAGCTGCTCCTGGTTCTCCAGATGCTTCCCCAGTTCCATTCCTATCTCTGGACACGCTCCAGCCCCTCAATGCAGTTTTGTAGTGAGGATCCCAAAACTGACCCCGGGATTCAAGGTGCAGCCTCACCAGTGCCCAGCACAGGTGGCAATCACTGCCCTGGTCCCGCTGGACACGATATTCCCGACACAATCCACGCTCCAGTCCGACAGCACGGCGAGTCAATCGCGTACGTTCATGCCGTGACCACCTCTGGTTACTGATCTTTGGGGCGCAAGACCAAGTTTGACCTTCCCAACTAATCCTAATTGATGCTATTGATTCATTTGGAAAGAGAAGGCACAAGGGAAGCCTAAACCTTGCTAAATAGACCGTTTGTGAGAGAATATCCTAAGGAAATAAAAGATGAAAACCCATTGTTTGGGATCATTAAAACACAATGTGACAAAATCCATTGTAAGTATATCACCTGGAACATTATTGCCCTGGAGGGGAGATTAACTCCTCTGTCTTCTCTCCAGTGAGCCTGAGCTCGGTATTGAGCTCTGCATCATCTGCTATTCAAAGCAACTTTGAGGCAAATCACTTATCACTAATTGCTATCTGTTCACCATGCTACAAAAATGTACACATCAGTTTTTAGGGCACTTCTCCTGTATTTCATTTGTAATTTAAATTAACTCTCAAGTCAATATGAAACATCCCTCTTTAGCTCGGCGAAATTCTCTTAATTATTTTTGTAGTTACAGGAGCTATAAAAAATCAATGTCATTATAAAGACAAATACATTTTATTCAAGCCACAGAAAATACTGTTACAGGCAAGTTCCCTTTCCAACATCTATTTTGTTTTCTTTGTAAGAAAAAAAGCCCTTCTATTAGAAATACAATTCTGTCCATTCATAAATCACAAGCTACCTGGAAAGTTTTCTAAGTGAATTAACCAGACCTCACAAAACTCCAGATTTAGGCAGTGGAAAAAATGATTTTTCGAGTGGAGAAAGGCCATGTTTTTATGCTAAAGCAGAATTTAACTGCACAAGTCTGACTAACACCCAAGTTGTTTATGAATCAAGAGAAGATTCGTCCTCACAAAGCACTTCTAAGTCAAACTCATCGAGTAACCGTCAAAAAAAAAGCTCCACTGATACTTCTGAATATTTATTCTACATCACACTGATGGGCTGCAGAAAAATCACTATTTGTTGAGTTAATCTACTGTGGTTTTATGAACCAAAGGAAAAGAGAGATACGTTCTACCCCCACATTCTCAAAAACCAGTTGTTTCCACTTTTACACTAATGAACCAACAGTCTCAAGGAGCCAGATCATTCATAACATCTGGAGAAATAAAATCCATGGACTAAAAAAAAAATAAATTAAAAAAGAAATCAAAACCTTCAGTTTTATAAACAGAAGAAGTACAAAGAGTGAAGAGTCTGAACCATGCGGAGAGAAAGAGACTAGGGAAGAGCTTTGGGAGACAGGAGCTGTTGCTGCAGTGATCATCCTGGATCTGCCCCAGCCCCTCACACTGACCCATGTTTTGTTGAAGAAGGTTTATCCATGAGGCTGAAAAGCTTCAGAGGAACAATTTTATATATTTATTTCTTGGCAAGAAGTGACTCAAAATTCAGAAGTTCCCAACTTCCCAAAGAACTGGAGAGTGAAATAAGGAGCTGCCATATATTGGGATTTGCTTTCCCTTTTTGTTGCCTCGTTGTGACATTATCTTCCTCATTCTGTTACAATGTAAATGTAAATCTATTTGGTTTGTTTTATGGTAGTAACTCTGCAATTTAGGATTGTAACACAGAGAGTCCATTTAAAGCTCTAAGTGCTCCCAAAAGGTATCTGTCATACTGCCACGTTTTATTATTCTCAAACATCACTGAGAGCAGGGAGAGGGCCAATTCTCACACATTATGCTGCTTTACACCCATTTTTTTCCCCTGGTTCTGCAGGAAACTGCAGATCCGTGCACTTTCGGATATGCTCTCGATTGTATTGATGCTCATTAAAAAAAGAAAAAAAAAAGTTACTTTTAGGGTCATTAATACTGAACTGTAAAGAATTTGATTTAAACTACTTTGTATTATGAAACCCAAGTTATTTAAAAGGATCCCTTTAAGCACCCCTTTTGTCTCACAAAAATCTCCCCAACAAAACACCCAACTTCACCATTCTACGTAAAGCTGGTGCACAGAATCAGTGCAGCCTGCCTCAAAAAGGGTCAGGTAACTCCCCATCAGCCAGGAGCTATCATCACACGCAGCCTTTTATTAGCGATTCTAAAATCCCCTCAGTCCTCGGGGTCAGCAGATAATGCTCAGAGTATCCATCTCAATGGCAGGACGTACAGGGTGATTTTAGCATCTCCTTTGACTAAGGTCCAAGGCTGCTTTGGGTCAGGATGAATTCCCTGCTCCACACAGCATCACCGTGATAGGTGGCTAACCAAAAATAACTGTAGTAATTACATGATCAGCAACACCTTTGTGACAGAATTTGTAAGATGCAGCTTTCTGATTTAACACAAGTCTCACATAAGTATTAATGTGCAAATAGCAGAGCATTTATCCTACTCGGTGCAAACACAGTCTTGAGAATAAAAGACCCTGGGAGGAAATTTACAGTTAACAGAAAGCAGAGTTTGAAATTTCTCCCTATGACTGAAAATTCAACTGTTATTTCCTTTAGCCCACATTAAGCAATTGTGGGAAAAAATGTTACTGTAGTTGACACACAAAGCAAATTCTCAAGAAAAGCTTGTGAGAACATACATCACAAATTGGTAGATAGTAGGAAATGCTGGGATGTTTATGCATCTCCTTTAAAAATAGACAAATTTAGAACAGGAGAGCAATTCAGTGTATGCTCTTATAAGTTCCTTATACCGTATGTCAGTCCTATATACGAGTTATAAACCCGTAGAGCCAAGTTCATTCCCTAACATAAAATGCCCGTGGTCACGTGATGCTCTAAATTGTGTGGGATGACCAAAACCTGCAGCACCACTGATGCAAATGAGATCAGTTTCCACATTCTTTACCATCTAGAGGATGGCAGATCAACTGATATTCTTCTCCCATATAAATATTGTCAATGAGATTCTGATGAAAATTAACTTGGTATTCTAAATTCTATCCATCCAGCCCAGAGCTCTGTGATTTAAATAAATACTCACTAAAATATAAACAGGTTTTGCGGCCCCAAGTCCATGTTTCACAGGCTGGGCTGAATTTCCAGCTCACTTTTGTTTAAGTTGGATTTAGGTGTTTCAGTGTTCATGCAACTCCAAGCAATATCTTCTCATTTGTATGTGTCTGACCTAATTGGATTCCATTTTTTTCCAAACCTCAGAGGTAAGATACAAATGTCAATACAAATTAAACTCTGGCCAATGTAAATCTCTTTAGTCTTTTATTTCTTTTTAAAAGCAAACAATGTGCAAGAAAAGAAAGAAACAAAGAGAGAAGCAGGCTGCAATCTCCCATGACTTCAGTTTGAAAATAACCATTTAACTAAAAATAAGTATTATCCTGAGTATAAACAGCCACATTGACTTCCACTAGCTGCTAAATGTGAAAATTATCATTAATGGTCGAATGCGCACAACAGAAATGTCCCTATCCTATGTAAATTCCACCTATGTCTTATAAAAAACCAGTCCAGCTTCTCATTTAATGTCTTTAAGTTCAGTGAGTCTGTAGAAGAGATTTGTAAAATGGAAATTTTATAAAAACAGTAGATTCAGATTCTTTAATTTTAACAGCAGTTACTTGAAAAAAAGCCAAGAGAGAAACTTCTAGCATTTTCTAAAGTGCCTGTGTAGCACTTCAGCCTTCCCACTGTTTAACGAAATCAGAACAATAAGGTATAAACAGAAGTAGACTTCCTAATTTTGAGAAACAAAAATCCTATCCCCACCTTTTTTACCACAGTACTCCCTGTCTCCAGTTCATAAATACGTGGGATGTATTTAATGCACATTGGGACAGCGAGGTTTTCATATCACTTCTTCAAATTTTTGTTCAGCTTCCAAAAAACCTTTGCAGAACAAGCAGATCGTGACAGTGGGAAATCTGGGACCAGCATTATTCTCTTCTTGCATCCTCTCTCCTCCTCTCAGATCTGCTGTGCTGCCTCCCACCACCCTCTTGTGCCCACAACATAAACCAGACACATCCCGCCTCCTGTACTTATTTCTCAAGCTTTTTAGCAGCTCCTTGCAGTAACTTTCCCTTTTCTCCCAAGGATTTAATCACATGTCTGCCGACATTCAGCAAGCGTCAGCTGCCGTACTCCAAGTGAAGGATATACTAAAGGGTTTTTATCTTTATAAAGTTTTAGAAAAGCTACGTGCAAGATTGCTGTCTGCCTTTTCCATCAGGACTGATAAACAGGGACAAAGCAACAGCTTTCTGCTGTAGAGTTGTCAGCTGGAACTCTCTAATGAATGAAAATTAAATGGCTGTGCTGGAAAAGGACGAGACCTTCACTTCTGATTCCCCTTAGCTTCAACTTGGAGCCGAAACCTCTTTAAACTCAGCCCAGCAGAGCACTCCCTGCTCAAGATACAGAAATCCCCACTGCTGAAAGCTCCCAATCCTCCTGCCTCCCCTCTCCTCCCAGCTACCTCTCCACATGGCATTCTTTTCATAAATTGTTGTATTTTAACAATAACAACTGCTGCACATCCAGAATCCCACTCAGTTAAATGCCGGGGCTGTTCTTAGTTCCAGATGAAACCATAATTTCAATTTTTATTTCTTGGCATTGGGGGAAGAAGAAAGAAAGGAAAGAGATGAAAATATACGCTTAGCAGATTTTTCAAAAATACGTGAATAACGTTCATTGCTCAGAAAACATGAAATAAATTACATTCTACAGCAAACTGTTAGTAGGAGCTTGAAACAAATTCTGCTAATTGTACTTTTCAAAAAAACCCTGCGGTTAAGATAACTAATCAG
The DNA here is from genome assembly GCA_013397755.1 of Cnemophilus loriae. Taxonomy (NCBI): domain Eukaryota; kingdom Metazoa; phylum Chordata; class Aves; order Passeriformes; family Corvidae; genus Cnemophilus; species Cnemophilus loriae. The sequence goes on from VZTF01001738.1 coordinate 522,160, forward strand.
CTGGGAATATTGTAATCTGGCAAAGAAAGCTGTCAACTGGGGGAGGAATTTTTAGCATTGCTTATGAGCCAGAATTAGGACAACTAGAAATGGTTCATAGTATTTGGAAATATTTGAGGAAAGTTTAAGTAGGTTAAAAAAAAAAAAAAAGGAAACTTAAAGCTATGACCAGCAAAACAAGGTGGTTGGGGAAAATAATACATATTTTTAGCACTGCACACATATATGTAAGCAATGCAAACACACACTGTACATATATTTAATGCTAAAATCCAGGTTTCTAATAGTCCCACTATTCTCATTTTCTCTGGAGAAAACCACATTACTCCTTTGTTCCTCAGTGTAAAATCAAGTAAAGGAGCAAGGAAAAGAATTGTTTCTGTAACTTTGAAGTACACTTAGAGATTTCAGTGTCCAGAAATTTTGAGGAAACTACAGAAAAAGTGACTGACGGTTAAAAAAACAATGCAAGAAACTGATGTGACATTACATTTAAATCTTTTCAAAAAATCTCCACTGCTGGTTTCCTGTCTCAGGCCCCAGCTCCTCCATCCTGTCCTGTGTTCCATCGGAAGGAGGATGGTTCAATATGGTCACAGTGATCTTTCTGCTCTGTTACAGAGCAATAAAAAGCTGAAAAGAATGCTTACCCTGATAATGAAAACAAAAGCAAACAAACAAAAACCAACCAAAACTCACAAGCCTCTTAAGGAAACTTCCCTGTCTGACCGTCCACATCACTAAGGGGGATGAAACCATTCTCACACAGAGATTACACAGAAGAGACCCAACTGATGAACATTCGAGAGCAAAAAGAAAACTACAGGAAAGTGCTATCAAAGCTTCAGACAGTCACCTCGGCTTTCAAGAGAAAGTACAATCACCAAAATAACCCTTGTATACTCTAGTTTATCATTTTTATATCTTACATAGTCATGTTTCATTATCTGTCATCATAGACTGATAAAGAAAAAGTGTCCTTGGACTACACTCGGTCCTTGCTAAAAAAGCTCTGAACAAAACACGGTACATGTGCAGTCTGAAGAACTCAAATAGATGGAAGTTGTACAGAAATGTGGTGTAAATGAGGTGTCTTTTGCTTGACTAGTTAATATAATGTTGGAGTAAAACTCCACAACAAACAGATAAAACACAGAGCTTTCTTCAGGTAGCTTGTATGTACGAGGCTTGTGTTTTCCATCTATATCAAACTACAGACATTGCCTGTCCCTACAAAATATAAGTCTTCAGCCTTAGAACAGTAAAATTAGTGAAGATGATGTTCTATAATGACAGTGTCACTTCACTTTACTTCCTGTGAAGAAGGAAAACAAAAAAAAAAACAAAAAAAAAAATAACTTTAGATATCCATGCATATTTAAGGAGTTCCTCAGACTTTTACTTCTTCACTGGGGTAGATGAAGTATTTGTACTCAAGGCTAATAAGCTCATCAGGGGAATAACCACTAATGATTAAAAGTCAGAAAACAAAATTTGCAACACTGAATGGCACTCAGGCTGAAGTGATCCGGCACATTTAGGAAAGATCACATCCCAATTAACTAGAATATTTAAGGCATTTATGGAAATGTGTGGTTCTGTTTCTCAGAAGTTAATAAATAAATTTCATATGATTAACAACTGGAGTATTAGCCTGTGTACATGTTATATGATATCTTCAATTAAAAAAAAAAAAAAAAAGAATTACTATAGGATCTATACTAAAACTGAAAGACTATTGAAAGAAATCCAGAACTTCTAAATTAAAAGTAGTAAAAGAATGGCTAACAGATGAAAGAAAAAGAAAACTAATGGGTTTCATTAAGTAAAAGATGTGTGTTGGTACAGGCATAAAGTAAAGGAAGACATTTACTTCCATTGACTTTACTCCAATCTAAAAGCAGTAATGCAGATTTACAAGAAAAAAAAAAAAAATTACTCAGACTGGAGCTAGGACAGCTCCAAGCAGCACTGATGTAACAGGGAAATGCTGATTAGAGAAAGAGTATCAAGGTCATGTTCTAACTGAAGAATAATTGATCCCAGTCCACTGGGATCAATGAAGCCTTTGCCAGCGACTTCGGTGGCAGCCAAAGGCGTCCCCTGCAGCCTCTGCCCAGGGCACACACGGAAGGCCAGGGCTGGCAGCGGGGGCTCCTCACAGGGGTACAAACCCAGCCACAAACCTCTCATTGATCATGGATCACACCAGGCAGCCTTTATGCTTGGTAGTCTGACTTAGTAAAGATCAAAGAACTCTAAACTTCCAGTAAAACCCGGGATATGGCATTCATGTTGGAGATTTAAATGAAGAATTTACAGAATATCAAAAGAAAAAGTGTCTGTGCTACCATAAACCAAAAGCAAATGAGGTGACACAGTAAATAAGGTGTGATGCACACAATGATTCACAAGTTACCGCTGACGAAAGACTGGCCATTACAAGGAGTGTCCTTTAAATGCAATGTTTTTGTTCTGGATCTCCCATACATTGGCACAGTCATCAAAGACTTCGAGTGGGACTGCTTATAAAAAAAAAAAAATTACTCATTTCTAGTCCTACTACCAGAACACCTTTTCCCGCAGGGTAATTACTATTTAATCCATCTCCTGCTTCTCCAGTTACTCGTTGCTTTGACTGTGACTCAAATGGTATTTGAGTGACTCGAGTTGATTTGACTGTGACTCAAACTCAGGTATTTTCTGAACACACTGAAGTCCCACTGTGGGGATGAGTTTGTTGCTTTTGTTGCCTCTCTCAGCAAGTCCCCTCTAATCTCTTACTCCACTCCTGGTGACAATTTGTGGTGCAGCTGGAGGGGCACTGAGCCATCACCACAGGACTGTCAGTCACTGCACTCCCAAAGAACACCTCCAGCTTCCAGACTCCAAAGGAAAATGCACCGAGCACAGACTTTAGGAACTGCCCACTGACAATAAAGTTGACACTGCACTGGACAAGAAATGTATTTCACATGGCATACAGTGACACTGGAAGCACTTTGGTCATTAAAGGAGGGTTCTATGTCCATTAATGATCCATCCATCAATAGGGATTATCTTTACTGTATCATTGTGCTTTATCTGTTTCTGATTTTCTGTCACTGCAAAAAAAAGTTGCAATAAAGGCTGTTTCAGATCCAAACTCAGAACAGGGAAAAGTGCAATGTCAAAAGAAAAACCAAACGAATTAAACCCCAGCACTGCACAACAGTCAGCTCAAGCTGAACCATTCCCACCCATACAGTCTGCAGCCTTGTATTTCTGTATTTGCTTTTTTTCCGTCTCTGTCAAATAATTACAATTATTTCTCCTCCCATCTTTCAGTTAGTACCCTTAATGGTGACACTGAGATAACTAAATCACGTCCAAAATGTATTCAGGTTTTACTACTAACTCAACATGAATACAAGAATTTATAGTCTGAGTCTTTATTGACAGAAACATCTCTGTTCCACCAGAATTAGCAGGTTTGGAGCTCAGCACGTAGAAGATGCAAACTCCCACATCCATGTTCCAGGCCAGCTCTATAAAGCAGAGCCCTTGGCATCTCAGGATTGCATGGAAAAGGTCCCAGGGCTCCATGTGCTGAGGGAACAGAACCGGCTGAAAAAACAGTAAGAAACTTATGAAGGAGTTGGAAAACAACAAGAACAAAATAACCAAACTCAGAGACAATTAAATAGAGAGATTTCCAGGAAACTCTTAATGTGCTCTTAAATAATTTCAAAATATCTGTTCCAGGCTGCTAAGAAGCAATCAAAAGAGGAGATATTACAAACCATGGATGTAGTGTTTATACAGAGGTACCCGCCAAGAGAGAAATCATTTCTGGAGGGACCATGGCATGCAAATGTATGAGCTCTGAGTCCAAAACCACAGCCAGATGTTGCAGGCTTGTCATTAAAATCACATGAAGAGGCACTGTTTGCAAAACAGTTTCATCCCAGAATCTCTTGACTGATGCTTGAACAGCAGCCCAGTTTGCCAACTGGCATCAGGTTAGGGAGGCTCCTGAGCAAATTGTCATTTGCTGGTTCTTATGGATGCAGCACACTCCATTCCCCCTTCCCCACAGCACAGGGACAAATACAAGCTTTTTTTTCTGGAAACAACAGAATCACTTTAGATTTCACCCATTTCTTCATATTTCCACTGTTTCCCAGGCCGTCCTTCCCAGCAAACCCCAAGTTCTGAATTCTTTACAACATGAGGAAGGCTGTTCCTAGCGTGCACTGTACCAAATCTCCGTCTTTGAAAGCAGCCTCAGCCTTCCTGCTGCTGTTCCACAGCTTCCCCTGGTTTGCTTTGCCTGTTAGGAGCCAGACTTTTCAAGCAGCATTAAAGCTCTCCCAGGCCTCTGTGGACAGCAGCTAAGAAAGATCAGGGAGTGGAACCTGCTATGTTTTATCTCCACCCTGTTCTCCTTCAGAGGGTGAGCTTTTACGGTTTTATACACCAGATGGACTCTGGAAACTCCTTTCTGCAGGAGTTCATAACTTATCTTACACAACAGTGTCTGTGTTCAAGTCCCAGAGGTGAAGGGAAATTACCGTGTGCCCTTTCTAGTTTAGTGGGAACTTTGAAACTACTTGTGTTGTGTTCTCCACAACCTTCAAGCAACAGTAACACATAAATAGGGCCATTTTGTTTAGGAAAAGCCACCTTCTTGAATAAAGGCACTAGACTTTACTGATTTGGAACAAACTATAGGATTAGTCCCAGGCAGGATTTTCTTTTTTTGAATCAATGCCCTTTTTTTTTACTAAATGACAGCTGTAAGTGATATTAGTATGGCAAAGCCACCAAGAGTACAGTTATCCCACAGATAAAATATTCAAACTATGACTTTAAAAATGAAAGACATTAGTTGTACTGGAATAATAAGCTTTCTCTGAATCTAATTCCCTCTGAAACAGATTTCCTGAACTGAAAAATATGTAGTTGAACACTATTCCACTTGAAAAAATTTTTGAAAGCAATTTTGTAAAAGGAATTCCTCCATAAACCACATTCCTGCTTCATTAACCCTCATACAGTTACAAAAAATTATAATGTAATTATTAACCTTAACAAAGATTAAAGCATGTCTGCAAAGACCCTACGGTATTAAGAAGCGTACTACGACTCAGAGTATTTTTTTTCACTTAGTAGGTTCAATTCCTTTTCAAAGATTTAATATCTGTGACACAGACACCACATTACAGGAAACAAATACACTAAAGGGATGTATGAAGGGAAAAGCCAGAGGATGAAAATATTACACTTTGCAGTGTATAAGTGAACATTTCTTGTTTCTACATTACACTGAGAAAAGCTGGTTTTTACTGAACCACTGATCCTCCTTTTCCCCCGAACACCCTACAAGCAAATTGGATCACCCAGAGCCACTGGAGGACTTGGGTTTGGACTTTCAGCTTTGGACTGGAGCTCGATTTGGACTTTCAGCCCCACAGGGTACACAGCACGCCTGGGAAACGCTGCTGTCAGTAATTGTCCCGGCAGAGATGCTCTCTGGGTCTGCAGCAGCACAGCAGCCTCATCTGCCCAAAGACAGGTTTGGCTGGCCAAGATACTCTGCAGAAACCAAATTTCAAATCTCCCTTTGGCCCATTTCCACCCCCTTACCCTGGCAGGGCAGGATGAAGGGGAAGGCATGATCAAGAGATTCCTGAGTTAAAGTTCAAAGATTCTAAGTCTATCATAACCTAAAAGAGGTGTAGTAGAAAGTGAACTGAAATGTTGAAGCAGGTGAAAAGCCATTTATGATTAATGAGATTTTTACTTTTCACCTTTCCATAACTTTAATTAAAACACAAAGAGCTGATATGAAATGCAGCCCTTTACTTTGTGGCATTAGGATGAAAGCATGCTGCTGCTGTCATTCCCATCCCAGTGCCCCAACGCCACACCTTCACAATAAGTTTGTCTTTCAAAAACTGTCCTGGGCCACATCAGAAGGGTCTGAGTGTGCATCTCCCGTTCCGTCCACTCCACAGGCTGCCCTGTGCAGCATCTCTGAGCAAGGCAATCTCCTGCTCGCTGGCACTGCTGCATGTCACAGAGATAATATTCACTGGGTCGGCATCAAAAGAGCATTTTGAGTCAAAACTCATATTCGAGACCCAGCCAGCCAGGACAGTCAGCTAATGATGACTGCCTCACTTGGAGTCCTGCTCCAGTGAATGCCAAATACTTAATCTCCAGCTGCCACCAGTATTTCCTACATAACCCAATCCATCACGCAGCCTCCGCAGAGCTGAGCACAATTCCTGCAAAAGCATAAGGAGCTGGGGGAAGCTGCCAGTTTGAGTGGCAGCTGAGCTGCCTGTTGAAGATCTAAGGCCTGGACCTACACTTCTGAAGTGACAGGCATCTGTCTTAACTCTGTGGATGCAGCCTTTAATTGTCGTGGAGCCTGGCAGCTCGGGCAGACAGGAGAATGACTGTGTAAATGTCCCGCTCCAGCGGGGCGCGTCCCCCGAACACGGAGCCCCACACGGAGCTGCGCTGGGAAGCACAGCGCGCCAAGCACGGAGCAGCCAGGGAATTTCCCTGCCAGTTGGAGTTGCTAACCTGGACACAGCAGAGAAAGCGAGTCCCGGGCAAGTGGAGGGAGCATTGTCTCTGCTGGAAGCAGAGGAGCAGCTCCACTTGTAATTCCAGAGGGAGAAAAAGCGAACAGGGATTCTCTGGAGGTGATGCTCTCCCCACTGCTCCCCCCTTGTGTAACTAGAGAGGTGAAGAACTTACTAACACAGCGTAAGAGATGTGCTAAAAATGAGCAAGTAAAGTTGCAGAAGGCAAATCTGCAAAACCACTCAGGTCCTCTGACCCATTAGGGCCTGGAGCTGAGAGCGGAACTTTGCTTTTCCCAATCCAATCTATTCCTTCTGGAGCTGGGACACTGCACTGGGAGACAAAGTCATCCTTGCAATAACTTTCTTTTCAGTTGCATTACCCCTTGCATTTCTTCAATGTAAAAAGAAGGAGCACCTTGCTGATACAGGATAATTCCTTTTGTGAACCTGAGGTTTTGGCACTGTACTTTGAACAGCAACACCTGGGAGATCTGCATGAAAAAAGTGTAGGAAAAACACAGTCCCTCGAGGGAGTTTAGACTGCAAATTACTGACGTGCTAATACGATTCTTTATGTACAAACAGGAATAAAGAAATGAAGAATACAGGCAATTTCAGTAGGATATATACAGACAAAATTAAATAACTCTGTGGGAGTAATCCTCAGTAAAAGACATACTTTGGGGCATTTTATTTCTCTCTGCTTAGTTAAATAAATGAATTGCCTAATAGAAAGTCAGAATTATGGTCTCTTTTTTTTTTTCTTTTCTTAATTTAACTAATGCTTCATTTTTCAAAATTGCTTAAAGAGTCTAATTTTTCCAAAAGTACCTATGCAATCAAAAAAGCTAGACTTACAAAAATGCAGCCTCATATATTATTTTAGAAAGTTCTCTAGAGATGAGCTGAAATTTGAAAGCTAAAGATATGACAAATAAGGCAGGAATAGCTGCTTTTAATTCCACTGAAACATGCTATATGCTTAGAATTATTCAATGTACCTAAAACCTAAAAAAAACCCCAAAAAAACCCACAGCAACAACAAAAAAAAAATCCAAAGGCCAATTTGTGTCCTTTTCTACTCTGGTTTCTCAATTCTTTTTTGTGTATTTTAGTTAATCAAACCTGCTCATAATTAATTTTGGCCTTCTGTTAAGAATATCTACTTGTCTAAGAGCACATGGATTCAAGACACTGAACATATAAAGCCCTTTGGGTTTTGTGGTACAGGGCAGAAACCTGCTTCCACTCTTAAGCAGCGCAAACCCTAAAAACACTTAGTCTTTCTTCTGAGGAGTAGATTTCTCATGTAGAAATAATGATGAGACAAAGTTCTATATTGATAACTAAGAGGAGTTTCAGGCAAAAAAAAAAAATTGGAAAAAAAGAACAAAGAAAAATCCCACTCTGGGGTTAACAGCAGATAGAATCTGATGCACAACTTCAAGGGAGCAGGTTCACCCAAAACTCTAAAAACCTGCGATGTTTCATCTTGCTCTATCCAAAGTGTTCTCCCTTTCTACTTTTAAGTAACATCAATCATTTTTTTGCATTAAACATTAAAAAAAAGTATAAAAAATAAAAGACTGATTATGTTGTGGGTTTTTAATCAACACAAGTGATTTAGGTCATCCAGATGCAGTGATTTTGGCATCAGAGAGAAAAATAAAAATAAAATTATTCACAGTGCCCTTCTTGTGATTTTTT